>JANAVB010037417.1:12015635-12088099 GCA_029216955.1 Iris pallida
TTAATGTAATCATAATCGCAATGTAATCAAATGAAGATTCATTTGATTATATTGCGATTACGATTACATTACAGTAAACAAAACAAGACAACTATAACTGTCATAATATATTCTGGAGTGTCCTGGCCTAGAGCGTCCGCTACCCGACACAACATGGCTCCTCCAGCACCACGCGTATCATAATCCCACATGACAATATATAGAACATAGCAAAGGGAGAGGAGTCTGAAAGTTTGATGGTTCGGAAGAGTTTGGGTGGCTCCTCACTCAGTACATGATTTACTGGTCACATGGGGTTTGCTTTTAGGCTTTTACTCGAACAAAAGCTCAAAGGAGCAAAGCAAATCCAAGTAGAGGAGAGATATTGCTGGAGACTGGCATTGAGTACCAACCACATGAAGGGCTGTTGTCCAAGCCAGCCAGGCACGTCAGAGCTTCCACATGCTCTCGATCTCTCCTTATATATCTCCTTCCCTTTTTTTCGACATTAACCAGAAGGACTGGAGCTAGCTGTGTTTTCGCTCTCCCTGGATGATTTAATCACATAATAGAGTCCAAGAGAGCAAATATCCAAAAAAGGATGAACCCAAGCGTCCCTTGCGCTCTCAGAATAGCAGTCTCGTCGTGAATCGTCGAAACAAGCATCCTCTAAGTGACACTACATATTTATAATCTATTTTTCGTGTATCAAGTGGTAATGTTTAAATTAAACATGAAAAAAAGAGTTCATCATCTATGTCGTTAATAGCTGTCTCTACTACTAGACTAGAATTCATTCCACAGTAATTACCCTACAATTTTTTTATGCAAGAGATTTTAACCTAACTTCAAAGTTGTCACGTCCCGATTCGGTAGAATCGATAGTCGCCTCCCGGACGTAATACCGTGCAAGCCTAAGTTGTGCTTGCACAAAGCGGTCCATAAGGTTATCCGAAACAACAACATTTACAAGAGTACGCAGAGAAATTGAACACATTTATATAGAGAAGGAAACTTGTATTTTCATTGATAATGAGTTAGACTACAGACTCGATTACAAAAGAGGCCTCTCGGACTTACAACCGACATCGATGAGATAGTCATTCCATACATTTATATCCCTTTTACAAAACATCAAAATGACTCTCTAAGACCTGAGATCGGTGAGAGTTTGCTCTGCATGATGCAGTTGAATTGAAGTCTTGTTAAAATGTTGCAGAGTTAGCCTTCGTGCTAGCAAGGCTTCAAAAGAAATGAGCGTCGCCTTCAGTCCCTAGGCACGCTATCGGGGTTACGGGTACCTGTTGAGAGCGAGGGTAGTACATTACACTTTGTACTGGTGCGTGACAATTTAAATCCCGTGCTCTCATTTGTTGAAGAAGTTAAGTGAACGTGCATGCAAATATTTAGTGAAGTTTCTAGTCATCCTAATTAATTCAAATTCATATTTGAAGGCACAACAATATAACGACGATAGATCTTACCCCCGGCAGAGCGCGCCGTTGTAGCGTAAACTTACCATGTTCTTCTCTGTCATATTGTAGATAATAAGAAAACATAATAGAGTGCATTCGTGAAGATCACTGGCACGATAAGCCATCCTGGACATTTAGCTTGGTAGACAGAGGTCCTTCAGCACAGGTAACAAGCCCCGTTGAAAGTCACTGCCTACCGTGGCATGCATCCGACGTAGCTATCCGTGTTTCTTCCTAGGCCGGAACGGTTGTAGTGTCCCGTCCCGCTCAGTCAATCGGAGGATTCGGAATGCCGATGGCGTTCGGACTTAGCCTTGCAACGGCTGCTCGAAGACATCGCTCGGTCGAGCCGACCGCTCGCTCAGGTGGGGTAGTTTCGGTGAATTTGTCTCATCTTAGCCTTCACATAATAAATCACATGTTTTCAACTTGCACAAGTAGGCTTGATAATAAAAGAGACGAATCCACATAGCTAAAGGGAATAATCCCGACAGGTCGAATTGAGTTAGAATATGGAAGTGTCCAATGGTCGGCTTAGAGTTGGTGTGCAGCTTCGTTCCGTGGCTTGGAAGAAGAAAAGTTGGTTGAGTAGGCGAAGTTATGATCGTAGCCTAAGTCATAGGCGTCGCCCGCATGAATGCTTCATAAAGCATGCACGGTCCCGTCGTCCAAGGCTTGGCATAGCCTTGGCTTGCCTATGAGGTAAGTTGCGTTGAGCGGCTTGTGACCTAAGTCTAGGCACCCGAGTGACTTGGTCGTTCAAGTCAAACGTATGCGCGACACATTTTTGCAATACAAGGCTTGACGCAGCCTTTGCTCGTCGAGTCGTTGTGCGTTTAAGTCAGGCAAGTTGTGTTAGGCTATCGGAGTAGTAGCAATCACAGTCCTACGAGTTCTACGGTTGGGTATAACCACATAGTCTTACGGTCTCAAGGCCCGTCATATAAAGTATGACTTGGACGATAGCGTCGCGTAGATCGGAAGTCGGTGTGAGGCACGATGCACGGACTTAGTGGTTAAGGCATGAACCACAGTTGATTCAATGAGTTTTGGAGAAAGGACTATCGAATAGCCATTTAGTCGAATGAAATGATATGGTAACATGGAAAGAACGCTCGCGGCTATAGGTCGGCGAGGCGGGCTCAGAAGAAAGAAGTATGCTCACGGCTATAGGTCGGCGAGACGGTCTCAAAAGAAAGAAGTAGCATGACGGCGAGGGCCGCGAGGCGGCGATATGGTTAAGTTTTATTGAATTGTGAGGCACGGCCTCACCAAGGGTTTGTAGCACGGTCATACGAAAATGGAATCTATCGTGTAGTGCGTCTCTGATTTGGGCCGTAAGGCAAACACGACTTGATAGGTTAACGTTGATGTTGCAAGCACGGGATGGTCTAGGGACACAAAATAGGCCAAGGCGTCTGTCCTAAAACTGATCCTAAGGCAAGAGTAGAAAGACAATTGATAAGAAGGGATTATGTTGCACAAAGTAAATCAAACGTGTCGATTTTGTATGGGTGGGCGAGAAGCTCATTCCACCAGTACAGTTGAGTACTGACACCCACATAGTTTTTATGTGCAGGCACAGGTAGAAGCTCGTGGCACGGAGCTTGCTTGGATGCGTCGAGGCACGGAGTTCCTTGGTGATTCGAAGCGTGCGGCCGCATGGAGTCAAGACTTATACGGGACATAATATATGGAAGTCGCCTTCCAAAGCATCCGTTGGCTCAAGACTTGTAATTGAGAGATGAGAGAGAGCTGAGTGACTTATAATATGAGATGAGTGAGCTTGAGAGACTTGTAATCTTGGCCTTGCGTCCCATTGTAACCTTTGTTTCAATATCAATAAAGAGCTACTTTTGAATAACTTGTGTTTTGTTTCAATTTCCGCTGCTATTATTCAATGTCTCTGCATGGGACTTCTGTGCGACGACCCCGTCGCAGCTGCTGAAATCGACCGTTATGGAACCCGCCTTGCACGAGCGCAATCTAGGCTCATGCGGCATCACGCCTTAGCGAGGACGATCGCTCCTACGGGAGCGGGGCGTGACATAATGGTATCAGAGCACGGCTTTACGTCCTTGGACTTTCGATTGAATTCTTTAACTCCGCTGTTCCGCGAACTCTGATTGTTGCTTCCGCATATTTATATCGTTGGTGCACTTTTTCTCAAATGTCCCACGGGATGTCCATGCAATAAGTCTATCTATTTTGCAAAACGTACGAGAACAGTTTTTGATAAAACAAAAAGATGGTTCGCGTAAGCATGATTGGCTAAGTCGGGCTGGACATATACACTGGGTCCAAGACTAGGTTTAGACAGCTAATCCTACTCATTACCAACCTATACAACCCATATCCAAGTCCATCTTGGACTTGGAAACTCGAATCTTGGCCGTGGGCCAAATCTCTATTTTACCCTTTTTAAGGGTAAAATTCTACCCTCGGCGATAATCTAGATAGCCTACTTACGCTAGTTATTTTGACCCGATCTCCCTAGGGTAGTAGGGTACTATCCTATAGGTTCGTTATCTACCATAATACCTAGATAAAGTGGACGTCTAGTCCACCTTACGGCCCGTTGCAGAAATCTCGAATATTTTGAGATACGCACTGACACGGCGCGGTTCGCGTAAGCACGATTGGCTAAGTCGGGCTGGGCATATACACCAAAGTTGCATCGACCATAGCAAAGTCGAGTGCGGGATTCGTAATGTTTCGAGCTAGAATGAGTTGAACTCGATTAAGTAAAGTGAGATGACTATCGATGGGGGTGCTATCGAGCGACGATATCGTCGGTGCGATATAGATGAGCGTGCTTGGAAATTCGAGGAATGGTTCGAATGAAAATTTTGAAGAAGTCGATTTTGATTCGAATGATAAGTTGACGATTTGTTGAATGACTTCATCCCTGAGTGGTGTATGCGATAGCCTCAGGGATGTCGATCGATTGATTGAGAATGCGGGGTATCGGTGAGTTTATCAGCAAGCGTCGCATTATGTAAAGCCTTAGATTGAGTGTCGTTGAGCAAGTTGTAATTTTGAGGATTTGGACGAGTTGGTTCGAACGACCTAGAAATTGATGCGCACGAAACGTGCACGGGATTGAGGATTGTGCGAGTATGAAACGCGAAAATTATTGAGTAGGCGGAACTGAATCGAAGAAAAGTTAAGGTATGCGAATGGATGACTTGATTGAGGAAATCGATAAGGATCGTATAGAAAAAGTTAGCACGAAGGGAAAATAGCGTGCATGAAAAGTAGAATTTTAAAGTTACGAAATGACTCGGAGGATTGGAATGAATGTTGCTCAATGATTTGAGTTAGCAAGAAATAATGCGAATTGAAGAAATACGTTGGTCGATGACTTAAGATAAACGGATGAATAATACGCGAATTTAGGTTTGAGGAAATTGATCTTATGAATGATTCGAGCGATAATGATCGAAATTGATTTTGAATGTCGAGAAGATTATCCAGTCGAACGATGGAGGCATCATTCGCACGACTCGAAATTGGTTGCAAAGGAAGATCGTCAGGTTACGCATATCGTCGATGGTATTGAGACGTATCAAAGATCGATATGCGATAACTCGGGGGTACTCTGACTCGGCGAATGACGATCGTGCAAGTGTTATTGTTCGATTGGATGCAATACTTAGGATTTTGATTGAGATAAATGTTGGATGAAAATGATTGCGTCTTGTGTCACGACCCGCACCCTAGAGTAAGGGCACGAGAGCGTAACAACGCCCAGCCTACGCCGCAGTGTCGGCGGTAGAACGCTGTTCTAGGTCATGAACTATAACTAACATAATATGAATACTCTCCATAAGGAGGCCAACACAGAGGTACAACTCAATCACAATCTAGAGATAGAATATGGCACGATAAAATTGTCACCCTCATTTCCCGTATTTCGTATTTTACTCGTATCTGGATTTTGGCATGTATTTTTTATTTTTCTCAGCTTTTAGAATTTCGGTATTTCCCGTATTTTGGGGTTTCTCATGGCTCGGTTTTATTGGGTTGGTCTGGTTCGGTTTATATATTGGATCACCTTAACCTATGTTACCCCTCATCCCTGCCACAACTCCCCCTCTTTATATCCCCACCTACCACTCTCTCTCTTCATTTACCACCACCATTAATTTCCTTCTTCTTCTTCTTCTCCTTCCTCCACAACTCTCCTAACCCTAGGCAAGTGCACCTTGCCACTTCATGAGAGCCCTATCTTCTTGGTTCATTTGTTAGATTAGGACATGGTGATCAACATTAGAACTTGGTGTTTTGTGATTTGAAGTCTCCTTTGCTCTAGATCTAAGTTATTTCTATTTTCGGATTTTGTATGGTTTGATCTCTTTAAGTTGGATTTTCATGGGTTTTGGTGTTTCCAAGTGGAAGAGCATTCAATTTCACCCAAGATGGAACTTTGGAAATCTGGATTTGGAGTTCGGATGGCCAAGTTATGATGCTTTGAAGCCTTGGGTTCATCCATGGTGTTCTTGCTGTTTGGAGAAGACAGTGAGCAGTGTGCAGAGCTGTTTAGCTTACGCACCCTGAGCTACGTGCGCTCTTTAGCGCTGCGTACGCAGACTTAGGTACGCTTCCTGTTGGAAGCGTGTCCCTTGAGCGTGCGTGACTTTTCACCTACACTGCTCTCTCAGCGTGCGTGACTTTTCACCTACGCTGCTCTCTTAGCGTGCGTGACTTTTCACCTACGCTGCTCTCTGTAGCGTGCGTAACTTTTCACCTACGCTGCTCTCTCAGCGTGCGTGACTTTTCACCTACGCTGCTCTCTCAGCGTGCGTGACTTTTCACCTACGCTGCTCTATGTAGCGTGCGTGACTTTTCACCTACGCTGCTCTCTCAACGTGCGTGACTTTTTACTTACGCTGCTCTCTTAGCGTGCGTGACTTTTCACCTACGCTGCTCTCTGTAGCGTGCGTGACTTTTCACCTACGCAGCTCTCATGCGTGCGTGACTTTGGCGTACGCTGCTCCCCTGAACCCCTTGCTTAACCCATTGGTTCTTGAAGTTTTGGTCTTATTTCTTTAAGCTTGGCTTTTCTATAGTCCTGTATATTGATATTTTATTAGATATTTTACGCCTATTTTATATCCTTACGCCTTTTGTCATGAACTTGATTTTACTTAATATGTTTGGAATGACTATTGCACATGGCGTGGTATGACAAGGAACTCGCATAACCCGGCAGTGACCCGTAGTGGTGCACACCTGACATGACCAATCTGACATGATAGTGGCCCGTGGCGGCGCACTCCTGACTTGACATGACTTGATAACCTAGCTTGACCTGCCTTGACACCGTGGGTGGTTCTTTCTTGCTTGCTTGTTAATCCACTTGTCCAGTCTCGCATCATGTCTAGGATGGGACTCCTGAGTACCACGGTCAGGAGTACCTACTAAAATGGATTAAGGTTAATAACTAGAATAACACAGTAGTCATGAAGAGATGACACAGCTACAGGCAATCCCGTTACCTGGGCGCTCTTGGGATCTGTAGCCTGCCGTCGAGTAGGGCACATTTCCAGTGCACCGTCGAGTGCTGCACCCTCTAAGTCACCTAAGGGTACATTTGTCTCCCGGGCGATGTACCCACCTGAATTCAATCCCTAATTTTTGACCTGGGTAACCTGGATGGTCTGCAGGGCTTGTGGCTGTGGAATAATCTCACTGCATCTTGTTAGTAATTAGGCCTGTGATAACCCTAGTTAGTTAAAGTAGTAAGCCGTAGGATCTGCTTGGCCGTGATTGATTGAATGAGGTATAACCAGTCTAGTCATGTCTTGATCCCATGCAAGATTGCTTTCTGTCTTGATTACTTACATTACTTATCTTGCCGATAAATGATAGGAAACCAAGCTCTGTTCAGATGAAGGGTTACACCCCCGGTCCATGTTTGGTTTACGGGTTATAACCTGGCTATCGGAATAGTTCCATGGTTATCTCGTCTTATATCATCCTGACATGTTTTCATAATTTTAGTTTTAATATTAGATTTTCGGTGCTGATTGCTGGCTTTTGTTCTTATTTCGTGGCCCCCTTGTGGTACTTGCTCTTTCTGGGGTTGACCCAGCTGGTTTTGTGTAGCCAGATTTCGGAGCAGCTCCTGAGGATCTACCAAGCTTCCAGCCCAATGGTGAACACTAGACGGAATCCGGGCCAAGAGTGGGTTTTCTATTTTGTTTCGCTCACTCTACTGTAAAATTATTCTTTGAGGCGTTTAGCCGACGAGCACCTGTTAGCTCGAAGCACTTTTACTTACTGTCTGCCTACGGGCTGTAAACATGATTGACAAATCCTAGGGTTGATCATGTATGACTAAACTCTTGCTAGTCCTAACATTTTGTAACGACTAGCTTCATGATCAGTTGAATATGTAATATTTGGGACGCCTTATTATTGTATATTTAATGATCATACATCTTGTGACTTTACTTACTTGTGGTGATTGAGACATTAGGCTTGTTCATGACCATAAGAGACTATTGGCTTGTAGAAAACCCTCACATATCTAGACAGCCGTGACCGTATATCGAGGTGGTTTTCATTTCAATATATGTAGCTGGCTATGTCTGCCCCCGCTCTCCAGTATTCTGGTTCTGGGGCGTGATAAAAATAGATAAGAGAATCCTCAACTGAGGTATAGCATAATAAAATAACAAGGTCCCAACATCACTAAAATATACAACTCTAGAAAATAAAGACAACAGCTAAACATGAAAAGAAGAACAGTCTAAGCTATCTACACTATACAAGGTATCATCCTGAGCAGCTGCCTGAACCTCCCCAGGGGTCCAGGTAGCGAGTGTCAACTAAGCAGCTCCAAGTAAGGGGGTGCAGGGTTCCTCATCATCCTCTATAAAATTTTCAACAGGTCCAGTCAGGACAGGAACGAGTACAACTCATCAAGAAATCCCAAGTAAATGACAGAGAACTATAAAGCAGTTATAGACAGTTTTATTGATGAATATGGCAGTTTATATACAGGTGATGGTATGGAGAACAGATAAGATACAAGGAAAGTAAGAACTAAAACAAGAGAAGAATGATGGCAATGAAGACTGTAAAATAAATCTAGCTGAACTAAAGTAACATAATAAGTCCAGAATGTAAATGTAAACAAGTGCAAAACCCAAGTAAATCCATACAACATGAATCTGATACCAGGTGGTTCCAGTACAAGATGAGTCCGATATAAGATGAGTCCAGTTGGTGATCAAAAGTTCCAGGGTGAGTCCAGCCTATACTCTAACAGTGTGTTTTAAAATATCGGGATCGACATGTGAACGGCTGTAGGTAATACGGCACACCGTACACTCGGCCAAGTGTAGGATGGCTATCGTTCCAGTATAATTCCAAGGGAGTGGTTCCAGTATTTGGGAATGTTCACATGTCTACTCCAATATTTCCACGCCCACAAGTATAAGTGAATCCAGAAAACAACACGAGAATCGAGATGAGTCCAGCCAAACATAATGATACCAACAAAAGATTTCAGAGTGATTCCAGTAGGTGGTTCCAGTAGTGATTCCAGAAGGTGATGCCAGTAGTGATTCCAGAAATAGAGGCCAGATAATATGGTATGTGTGTCGCATACATGAATCCAGAAATATCCATACGTGTTATAAGAATCACATAAAACTAACTAGAACTGAAGTACAGTAATTGACAAGTAAATGAAAGAACTATCAGAGAATGTACTCGCCTGATGTCTGAATGTCCAAAGTAAATATACTGTCCGATGAGAGGTGTCTGGCTCCTAATCAGAACAGCACAAGTCACAACAAGTCCAAAATGACAATATGAAGATCTACTATGCATTCTACATGATTCTAGGTCAATCTAGACCAAAGTCAACTCTTGGTCAACTTGGTCAACCCTGAAAGTCAAACCTAGGTCAACTATGGTCAAACTAGGTCTAACAAGTCTAAATTAGGTCAAACAAGTTATTCTAGGTCTAAACAAACTAAGTATATGCAAATCAAGTATCCAAGATAGCTACTAACTCATAGTCTAAGTCACTTGCTAAACCAAGCACAAAACTAAACCATAAGCTAACAAGGCACACAAACTTAGTCATATAATGTATATATATTATTCACATTCATATATTCATATACATAGATATATATAGGAAAGCTATATATATAGGCACATACATATATATATATATATATATATATATATATATATATATATATATATATATATATATATATATATATGTGCCTATATATATAGAGAGGTAAAAGAGTAAGTGAGTACGTGTGTGTTTGGCATGTGTGTGAAAGGATATGTGTTAATGTTCTAAAATTTAGTGATAGGTAGGTGTATGTGACATGGGATACATGATGTAAAAGGGTGTATGAATGCATGTGTGTAAAAGATTATAGGTTAACTCAGTTTATAGAAATACATACATACATACTTACCTTGTATACATGCATACATACATATCATGTATATTACATTTACATGATACATACATGTATACTTGTATTATATTATACTTACATTCATGCATATTAGATACTTGTATTTATATTAACATATTGCAAACATTTATTTCATTCATGCATCTATGCATTACCTACATGTTTTATACATATGCATACATTGTATATTCATATCATTTCATACATTAACATAGAGACATACAAACATACACACATCATATATTTCATACCTTGCATTACCTACATATCATGTTATATATTATCATTCATTCCTTTCATATATTACATTCTATATTACCTATATACATGTATTTCCTCCATTCATTCATGCTTGCATCATATACTCTATATTACCATACATGTTATCATTATATATTGTATTACAATATTTATACATTATGCATTCATATCTATCATTACATATATATCTTGCATTCATATCTAGCATTCATTATATACTTTCATGCATACATTGTATATCATTCTTTCATTCATGCATTGCTTATATGCATTATATTAATAACATTCCTACATGCTTGCATTCAACCATATATATAAATTAATGTAAAGAGAATATATATCATATATATATATATATATATATATATATATATATATATATATATATATATATATATATATCATTTTATTTATCTAATATATCATGCATTACATACTCTATATTTATTTAATATCTATACTACATAGGCTCATAGGTTACACAAAATGCTTATATCGTATAGTCACTCTTCTACTTAAAACCAATACTGTACAAATTAGGCATTCATGAAATTCTAGGATTATAGTATGTTGTAGCTCTTCGTGTTAGCTTTTCGAAACTTTAAACGGATCGCATTTTCGTGTTCGGAAGCTCCCGGAATCGCGAAAATACCGAAACACGTTCGTCTTTCGTACAGCTGACACTCAAATAATTCTACAGAAAGTTACAGAAAGTATTTGGCTTATTAAAATATATATTTGGAAAGCTAACTTCGATACGGTTCTTTTAAAAAAACGGGAGATAAATCGGAGTTCTAAGCTAAAAGTTATGACATTTCTAAGTTGCTTTGGTTAATAAAAATGTGGATAAAAATTATGACAAATTTAGATAGTTTGAGACAAAAGAAACACAAGTATATAACATAATATATCAATAACTCACTCTCTACACTAATATATATATATATATATATATATATATATAAGACACTATAGAACACATCTCCAATACAAAAATATGAGATTAAACATGTAATAATTCATTCATACATAACATCAACACATAGTGTGTCCAAATTTGGGGGTTTTTTCCACTAGGACACAATCACAACACAAAGGACACTCCTATGACCTCCAAATAGACACGAAATGGACATGAAATAGAGATACAACCATGGGGATCATTCCTATGGGTTCAATATAGACCTATATGCATGAGAAAATGAAAAGAAGAAGGGATTTATACCTCCCGGTAGATCGAATCGAAGAAAAGCCTTCCCGGAGTGACACCGACACGTAGAGATTCCAAAAGGACACGAACGAGCTCCGAATCCTCCCAAACTTGGGTAGCTTCCTCCTTCGCTAGAATGGAGAAGAAAAGAAGAAGATTTGGTGGCAAAATGGAAGGATTTGGTGGAGAAATTGCTAGGGATTGCTCTCTAGAAATTTGGGGAAGAACAAGAGAGAGAGTGTGGATGAGAATAATGAAATGAACTTGAGCCTATCCTCTCCCAAAGTGGCTGGCCATATGGGGCTATTTGTCCTATTATGGTAAGGTCCAAAATGCTCCCACTAACCTATTCTATTAGTATTAGGAAAAGGCTAATTGGTTGGGGCTAAATTAGTCATTCTAAAGTCTCTAATCACACTAACCTTATCCATAATAATTAGTCTAACCTCTAACTAAAATTAATATCATGTAGAATAAAATTAAAATTATGTGGGCCATGCCTAACTAGTGTGTGGGTCCACTAAAGTCAACACTACCCCCGGGTCCCCGTTTCAAGTCGGATTGAGCTGAAATTCGAACCCGACTCAAATAATCCCAAAACAATATCATAAATAATAAAATAAATTTCAAAATTATTTCAAAAATACAAAATGACAAAAATATCCCTGTTCCTGAAAACTGGGGGTGACAAATTTCCTCGAAATTAAAACCAAACAATAGTAAAATGTCAAAATCACAAGTCATAATTTTAAATAGTTTAAAAATGATTAAAAATCACCAAAAAATCATAATATGAAATAATAATCAATAAATAATAATTATAATTACAAAATTTCAAAATTACCCTTATCTGAAAAACTGGGTGTTACATCTTGAGGGTTACGCAGATAACCACATCGTCGACATTCTTGTCTTGCGCGAGCGCAACTCCAGCCTCGCACATACGTTACATCGAATTTGGGGTGATCGTTCCGCGTGAGCGCTGACATGGTAATTTATGTCGCAGAAATGATCGAACTCGAAAAATCAGGATATGGCAACTTTGATTGTCTCGACTTGTCGGATTGATGCGAAAGAAAATTTGAGGATGTTAGGACTTGCGATTGATAAATGAAATAAACTTGAGGATTGAGTAGGTCCAATCCACGCATCGAGAATGAACTAGTCTAGACTCGAACAAGAGTTACGTCCCGATGAGAATGATTATCTCGCGGGAGCGTGCATGGTGATTTGCGCCCACCGTGGATAATCTGACTCGCGTGAGATCGGGGTGCCACATATTGTTAAGCTAGACGAACTAGTGATCAATTACGTGAATTGGAAGAGATGACTTCGGAAGTATGGAATATGAAATTTTGGTTTAGCGGTGAATTGTGTCGTAGCATGCTTGACTTGGAGAGATTGATTGGTGGATTATGTCGAACGTGTTCGAAGAGATAGACTATACAAAATGGCTTGATGAACGAGCGATATGTTCTTGTCGAGGATTGGTTAAGTGAACTTATAGTAGGATGGCTTTGCTGAATGACTCGGACCCCGTGCGACAAATGTTGGGATGTGTGTAGAGAATCGATGCTCGATGTTTAGAAATCAGAGTGATGCGAGCTTGGGTAGAAAATCCCGTACTATCAACTTGGTTTGACCTTAGGATGGGGTCAGTGTTGATATCGTTGTTTGGGAATTATGATTCCAATACTGACGGAAAGACATAGCCTAGCGGGTAGGCAGTCGTCCGAGTACGAAGTGGTAGGATTTGTGGAGGCACCACTCGCGAGTATCGGTTGACATGCATGTATATCAGGGACGTCCGAATATGTGCACGATCCGACTCGAGTGGTGATGATGGATTCTCTATCACGAGGCTTGGCTGAAATGCATGTATTTTGGGGATGCCTAGAATATGTGCACGATCCAACTAAGTGATACGTTGAATCAAGTGAGACTTGAGGAACGAAAAAGTGTCGAGGATTTTGAGATCGTGAGTTTAGAAGAAAAGGATTGTGGGTAGCACGAGCGTGGCTCGGATTGAGGAAACACATAGAAGAAGTGTGTGCGAGAGTTCATGATTGTCGAGTAAAAAGATAAGTCAATAAGTAAGTACTCAGTTAGTTTCGAGAATGAAACTTTTTCTGAGTGGTGTATGATGTAGTGTCCCATCCCGCTCAGTCAATCGGAGGATTCGGAACGCCGATGGCGTTCGGACTTAGCCTTGCAACGACTGCTCGAAGACATCGCTCGGTCGAGGCGACCGCTCGCTCAGGTAGGGTAGTTTCGGTGAACTTGCCTCATCTTAGCCTTCACATAATAAATCGCATGTTTTCAACTTGCACAAGTAGGCTTGATAATAAAAGAGACGAATCCACATAGCTAAAGGGAATAATTCTGACAGGTCGAATTGAGTTAGAATATGGAAAGGTCCAACGGTCGGCTTAGATTTGGTGCACGGCGTGCTTTGAAAATGATACTCGATCCTTCGTTCCGTGGCTTGGAAGAAGGAAATTTGGTTGAGTAGACGAAGTTATGATCGTAGCCTAAGTCATAGGCGTCGCCCGCATGAATGCTTCATAAAGCATGCACGGTCCCGTCGTCTAAGGCTTGGTATAGCCTTGGCTTGCCTATGAGTTAAGTTGCATTGAGCGGCTTGTGACCTAAGTCTAGGCACCCGAGTGACTTGGTCGTTCAAGTCGAACGCATGCGCGGCACATTTCCGTAATGCAAGGCTTGACGCAGTCTTTGCTCGTCGAGTCGTTGTGCGTTTAAGTCAGGCAAGTTATGTTAGGCTATCGGAGTAGTAGCAAGCACAGTCCTACGAGTTCTACGGTCGGGTATAACCATATAGTCTTACGGTCTCAAGGCCCGTCATATAAAGTATGACTTGGACGATAGCGTCGTGTAGATCGAAAGTCGGTGTGAGGCACGATGCACAGACTTAGTGGTTAAGGCATGAACCACGGTTGATTCAATGAGTTTTGGAGAAAGGACTATCGAATAGGCATTAAGTCGAATGAAATGATATGGTAACATGGAAAGAACGCTCGCAGCTATAGGTCGGCGAGGCGGTCTCATAAGAAAGAAGTATGCTCGCGACTATAGGTTGGCGAGGCGGTCTCAGAAGAAAGAAGTAGCATGACTGTGTGAGACGTCAGTTTGAGTCGAGTCTTGCATGGTCATGGACAACTTGTCGACAAGGTGGATCGTTTTCCTGTACGGCAACCCGACGGCCACGGGACCGTTGCGCTCGCGATTGGAAACGAGTAATTAGCTGTGCTGGGCACGGGTTAGGCGGGAACTTGTAGCGGGGATAGCTACCTTGCGCTGAAAGGGCACCCGTCTAACAAAATCTAGAGGAGTCCACGATGGCTCTGGGAGTCAGTGACCAATTCATATAGATGAGTCGGCACGGACGGTAATCCGCGTGTGTGTCTTTGGATTGAGTTGAGTTGTTGAATGTGTGTACAGTTAGAACACAAATGTTTGGGCCTAAGAATGGCTACAACATAGGCGACGTGCTTCGGCACGAGATGTGGCGTCGAGTCTCAAGTGTTGATATGTGAGTTGTATAAGTTAGGATTGAGTTGTTTGAGTTTAATTCAGGAATCGCCGCAAGGCAAGTTGGTTAAGTGACACTAAGTTCACAAGTATTGATTAGGTCTGTTGGTGATCGAAGTAGCAAGGACGCTAGGCGGCGAGGACCGCGAGGCGGCGATATGGTTAAGTCTTATTGAATTGCGAGGCACGACCTCAGCAAGGGTTTGTAGCACGGTCACATGAAAATAGAGTCTATCGTATAGTGCGTCTCTGATTTGGGCCGTAAGGCAAACACGACTTGATAGGTTAACATTGATGTTGCAAGCACGGGATGGTCTAGAGACACAAAATAGGCCAATGCGTCTGTCCTAAAACTGATCCTAAGGCAAGAGTAGAAAGATAATTGATAAGAAGGGATTATGTTGCACAAAGTAAATCAAACGTGTCGGTTTTGTATGGGTGGGCGAGGAGCTCATTCCACCAGTACAGTTGAGTACTGACACCCACATAGTTTTTATGTGCAGGCACAGGTAGAATCTCGTGGCACGGAGCTCGCATGGATGCGTCGAGGCACGGTGTTCCTTGGCAATTCGAAGCGTGCAGCCGCATAGAGTCAAGACTTATACGGGACATAATGTATGGACGTCGCCTTCCAAAGCATCCGTTGGCTCAAGACTTGTAATTGAGAGATGAGAGAGAGCTGAGTGACTTGTAATGTGAGATGAGTGAGCTTGAGTGAGCTTGAGAGACTTGTAATCTTGGCCTTGTGCCCTATTGTAACCTTTGTTTCAATATCAATAAAGAGCTTCTTTTGAATAACTTGTGTTTTGTTCTAATTTTTGCTGCTATTATTCAATGTCTCTGAATGGGACTTTTGTGCGACGACCCCGTCGCAGCTGCTGAAATCGACCGTTATGGAACCCGCCTTACACGAGCGCAATCTAGGCTCGTGCGGCATCACGCCTTAGCGAGGACGATCACTCCTACGGGAGCGGGACGTGACAACGGTCCCGTGGCCTCGGGATACCTTCCGAAGAAACAATCGCCCTTGTCGATAAGTTGTCCATGACCGTACTAAGTTAATTGTTATTTCAAGGCACATATTTATGGTATTGTTACGAAATTTATTTAATCGATTCGTCTTTTCTTAGCACGGTTCTATATGATACGGTAATTGTAAGCACGATAAGGTTATATGACAAGCATTTGTATAGTTCGTGTACGTGAGACGTCGTGTGACCGTTCATTGGAATTTCATTCATGTCGTTGCATTACATCTAGCATAACACATGCCCAGTATCGATAATGTTTTAGTGAAGAGGGTCGAGGGAAGAAGGGTCAATCACTAACCTTAGTATTTACTTGAGGCGAGAAACTGGTTGGTCGCGCTAGACGTTGCCTACGCGATCACCTGAAATCGCACAAGCAACCGATTAGAACACTGTTTTATTCAAGGAAATTTAATACGAATGCGAAATTCGAAATGCAAGCCATGAAAACCATCAAAAACGTTCACGAAAACGCATTCAGAAAATCAAAGCCAAAGAAGCAATCGCGGCATGAAAAGCAGAGCAACGGGAGGTCTCTCCCGACTCAGCCGCAGAGTCTATCCTCGATGCGCAACCTGCTGAATATGGGACTTGGTTTCGAAGAAGCCATTCCATAACGAGAAATGGATCTTAATTCAACCTTTCCCGTTCGATCGATTCGATCGATCCTGACCTATTGGTCCCGACCGAGTCGATAGCGACAGTGTTACTTTCTCGCGCACCCCGTGGACGGGAAACGGGGCATGATGTAGGGACGGGGCACTACACCATAACCAACTAAGAAAAAGTTTCGTCCACGAAACTTAAGAACATAACCTACCTTTATAAAAATAATAAAGAAATCTTTTCCTTCATCTCTGACTCGAGTTCCAATGTCGACTCTTCCGCCGCATAGTTCCTCCACAGTACGCGAACGAGAGGGATTGTCCGATTTTGCAGCATCTTATCCTTGCGTTCTAAGATTTGAACTGGCTCTTCAACGTAGGATAAATCAAACTTCAGCTCCAGCTGGCCAAAATCCACCACGTGGCTAGGGTCGTGTACGTACTTCCGCAACTGAGAGACGTGGAAGATATTGTGTATACCTTGAAGCGCCGGCGGTAGGACAATTTTATAGGCCACTGGGGCGACCCGCTCAAGTATTTCGAACGGCCCAACGAATCTTGGACTCAACTTTTCCTTCACGCCGAATCGAGTAACTCCTCGCATGGGCGACAATTTGAGAAATACGTGATCGCCTTCTTTAAACTCGAGGGGTCGACGATGAACGTCCGCGTAGCTTTTTTGACGACTCTGCGCGGTCTTTAATCTTTTTCGAATGAGCCAAACTTTTTGCACAGTCTGTTCTACCAGTTTCGGGCCGAGAATCTGCCGCTCTCCGACTTCGTCCCAGCAAATGGGTGACCGGCACTTTCGTCCGCTCAAGGCTTCATACGGCGCCATTTGAATGCTGGATTGATAGCTATTGTTGTATGCAAATTCAGCCATAGGTATATGAACATCCCAGCTTGATTTGAAGTCAATCGCGTAGAGTCATAGCATGTCTTCGAGAATCTGATTGACGTGCTCCGTTTGGCCGTCGGTCTGAGAATGATAAGCTGAGCTGAACTTCAACTTGGTACCCAGCGCCGGCTGAAGGCTACTCCAGAATCGCGACATGAACCGTGAATTCTGATCAGAGACGATGGATACTGGAACTCCGTGCAACCGTACTATCTCATCAAGATAAATTTGACGATCAACGCTCCAAGTAACTTTGATGGCAATAAAGTGCGCTGACTTAGTTAGTCGATCGACGATGACCCAGATGGCATCATTTTCCAGCGGCGTCTTCGACAGACCAACAATAAAATCCATGCACACGTGCTGCCATTTCCATTCTGGAATCGCCAGATTTTGCATCTTTTCGCCCGGTCTCTGGTGCTCAGCTTTCACCTGCTGATAGGCCATGCATTGTGACACGAAGAGCGCCACATCTCTCTTCATCATGTGCCACCAGAAGGTCGTGCGGAGGTCCTTATACATCTTGGTACTGCCTGGATGCAAGGTATATTTCGTATAATGCGCCTCCGTCAATATCTCCTTTCGTAGTTCTGAATCATCCGGAACACATAGTCGGCCATTCAATCTCAGCACGCCGATCTTATTTTCCACAAAGTCGGTTGTGTAGGAACCCTAGAGGGGGGGTGAATAGGGTCAAGCTAACTAATCAAGCACTTAGCACAAGCTAATGGGCAATTTAAAAATATAAGTGCAGGAGAAGAAGCAAAAACAATACCGACACACGATATATCCTGGTATCCTCCCAAGAGGCACTCCTCTCGGAACTCTCTTCGGCTTTAATCCACTATTTGAGTAAATAGTTACATACGAGTTTGGATCCGAAGAACTCGCCAACTTCTTACACGAGAGCTTTTATCCGAAGGCCTCTCCGACTTCAACCGAGAGTTTGGATACGAAGACTCTCCAACTTCAACCGAGAGTTTGGATACGAAGACTCTCCAACTTAAACCTTTCACAATAGGTTTTGATCTCCTTATACAATAAGATGAAGATCTTAACTTTCAACTCAATAACTCTAACACAATTTGTGGACGGCAAATGAAAGCTTTGTAGAGTTGTTTGTGGATAGGCTTTGGTGGTTTAGAAATTTTTAGGCTCAAAGCATCAATCTTGAATAAAGGGGTTCAAGGCTATTTATAACCAAAGTATTAAAAAGAGCTCAAGGCAACTTTTCAGTCTGCGAACCGGCATACCGGCGGTATACCGATTTGGAATGCAACGGCTAGAAATATAGCCGTTGGGATCATTAATTGCTCGGATTTTCGACCGTTGGAATTTCAACGTTACTAAACCGGTATACCGTCGGTATGAACCGGTATGTCGTTGGTATGCCAATTTTGTAGACAGAAACTTTCTATGAACAAAATCGGTATACCGTCGGTATGGACCGGTATACCGTCGATATGTCGGTTTTCATCCGAAAATGATCCTAGGCTAATTTTTACCCTAGCTTTCGATTTTACCATCCATTTCTTGTGTTTACAATTATTCCTAAGACTCATTACAGACTCCAGAAATATTGTGGCAGGTGCAGGCTTCTTCAGAGTCTTGAACTGATGATGGCATGGCTTGGCTTCTTCCTTTGATAGGTGCTGACTTTTTTTTTGGCGGCAGCTGTCCAAAGATATCCAGTTTGTGAAAACTGAATACCTTTCGGGGGCTTCGCCCCCTAACCCCCGACGAGGGACGCTGCCCCCTCGACCCCCGTCCGCTGAACGGGCAGCGGAACCCTCGGTGCGTGGCTCCGAAGATGTCGTCAGGCAGTTCAGAGAAATCTTTGTGGAATACCATCGTCTTTGGCCCATCATGATTTCTTCATTGTATATGTCTACATTTGTTTTTGCTAATTGCTTTTCTGCAAATACATGTTAGACGAACAAAGCAATATACATGTTGCACGAAAGATAAGATAAAAGCACATTCGGACTATGCAAAGTTTAAGTATCAATGCTATAGTGATAGCATAAATAATAGTGATATCATAATGTTAAACTTAATTGAATAACCATAATCAAAACATAGTTCTGATTTTGGTAGCTCAATTAAATTTAAGATATATATAATAAAAACTCATATCACTAATATGTAGCACAATAAGCACATATCACCAAAGGTATATGTATAAGTAGAAATGCTATAGTGATAGTATGAAGATTAGTGATAATGAAATGCTAAACTTAATAGATTAACCATATTAAAAAAATAATACAATTATTGGGCCAACAGGTCGCACTAACTATTGAAACTCGCTCGCACATTTTCTTCAGGTACGAATCATCCATCTGAGAGGTCTTGATCTTTTCCAGCAAACTCGGCTCTAACTGTAGTTGCGCCAACCGTATATCCCTGAATCGAACCCGGAGGTCGATACCCATTTCTTCTAGATCTTGTAGTAGTCTGCGGTTGATGGATAGCGAGGCAAGATATTTTCGACTCAGAGCGTCCGCCACAACATTTTCCTTACCCGGAGTGTAGTCGATCGTCAAGTCATAGTCTTTGATCAGTTCGAGCCAGCGCCTCTGTCGTAAGTTCAATTCCTTCTGGGTGAAGAGATACTTGAGGCTCTTGTGGTCGATATAGATCGCGCACGCCACGCCATACATATAGTGATGCCATAATTTTAATGCGAACAAAATTGCCGCTAACTCCAAGTCGTGCGTAGGATAGTTCTTCTCGTGCGGGTTCAACTGTCTGGAGGCGAAGGATATCACCTTGTTTCGCTGCATGAGCACACATCCCAAGCCCTGGCCTGAAGCATCGCTGAATATCTGAAAACTCTCTCGCCCATCCGGAAGTGCGAGTATAGGGGCCAAAATTAGTTGCTGTTTTAGCTCCTGGAAGGAAGCTTCACAGTCATCCGATGCAATCTTCGCGAAGTCTTTCACGAAGCGTCGATATTATTCGGCCAAACCAAGAAAGCTACGAATCTCACTAGCAGACGCATGCCGCTTCTAATCAACAACAGCTTCCACTTTCTTCGGATCGACTATTTCACTTAACAAAATGCCTAAAAATTGGCTTTTGAAAGAAAACTAGAAAAAGTAAAAAAAGTACAAATGTTCTGGAAAGTATTGCTATGGAAGTCTGATCTGAGAGCGATCACTTTTTCTTGGACCATACGATGATGATGAAGATAACTGCTTGAAGAAGACGAACAATCGGAAGAACTAAGTCACCGAAAAGGTATCGAGCAACGGCACTGATGGCACAGTCGAATGCTTTCTTGCTTTGCTTCACCCTGTTCTTGAGAAAAAGTTAAAAAATGCTTCTGTGAATTTCACTCTGAAAGTATGAGTTTTCTCAGAATCTCCTTTTCCGTATCTCTATTGATCTCTTTATCATCTTTGTATTAAAAAATAAGTCTATTTATAGAATAGAACCTCTGTGCGTAAAAAGCAACAAAGTTGGGTCTTTACGCGAGTAACTGCCACCCACGATAAAAATCATCCTCTACACATGATGACACGTGTCCTATGTAGAGTTTTGATCTCCACGCATGGTGACACGTGTCCCACTACTTCAACAAAAATGGGAAGAACACGTACACACGTTCCTCTATAAGTGTGGCACGAAGGCCACGTAAGCAGACCACGTTCTCATGTAGTCAGAAAAGATCGGACGTAAAATGACCCAAAATATGCTTCCTGCGTAAAGTAGCAGACTGGGCGTAAAATAGTCCAAAATAAGCTTCCCGCGTAAAGTGGCTGAAAATAGCCTTGAGCGTAAAATTAGCTCAAATAAACTTTACGCACACAACACCCTTGAGCGTAAAAAGCTCAAATAGCTTTCGTGCATAAAAGAAGCGATTTCTTGAGCGTAAAGTAGCCCATCTGCACACCAAACGACAAGTGTTGGGTTTAGTGTAAATCGAATCCTCTCGGCTTCTGTGCACTGTTCTTGTGAGAAAATCCTGCTGTCAGATCAAAAAACACGCTCAATAAATGCAGCCTGACAGCCTGTCCCTGGCGTAAAGTTCAGTGGACAGCTCTTATGTAAAGTAGCTCGCGTAGAGAGTAGCTCGCGTAGAAAGTAGCTCGCGTAGAGTTTTATTTTGTTTGATTTGTGTAAAGTCCTCAACTTCTTTGACTTAGTCCATGAAGCACTTTTTACGCTCCTACAAGATCCCCTTCGAAGTTTTCAAATATTTTTAAAATTTGAAATACTTTGAACAGAAGCGTAAAATCTGGGATATTCAACAGTCAGTGTAAAATTCGGGATACTCAACGGTCAACAATCTGCGTAAAAGTCAAGATATCCAACCGTCAGCGTAAATTTTGGGAATTTGAACCGATTCAAAATTTCTCTATAAATAGAGCTTTATGAATTCAGAAAGAAATTTACTTGTTCTTTGCAATCTCCAAACCTCTTTGCTCTCTTTCTCTTCTTTCTCTCTCACTTTAAATCGATGGCCCCCAAGAAGACCGCCGCCGACAGCAAGGGCAAGAAGTCCACCGTCGATTCATCGTCGGTCGACCGTGCGAAAACTCCCGTCCCATCATCAACGACGCCCCAACAGAGCAACCCCGCCGTGGCTCCGGCAATGAAGGGTAAAGCACTGAACTTCGGCCGTGAGTTCGTCGCAGAAGAAGACCCGAGCTTTTCACTTCATGCCCACGTTATGCGTGTCAACGTAGAAACTGAGATAATTAAATACGCCCACGTTATATGTGTCAGCGTAAAATTAAGAACATACGCCCACATTTATACGTGCCAGCGTAAATTTAAAAATACGCTCACATCAACATATGCCAGCGTAAAAATTAGAATACGCTCACGTCAACACGTGCTAGCGTAAAAATTAAAATACGCTCATGTCAACACATGCCAGCATAAAAATTAAAATACGCTCACGTCAACACATGCCAACGTAAAATTAAAATACGCTCATGTCAACACATGCCAGCGTAATATTCATAATACGCTCACATTAACATGTGCCAGCGTAAAAATTAAAATTCGCTCATGTCAACACATGCCAGCGTAAAAATTAGAATACGCTCACGTCAACACGTGCCAGCGTAAAATTAAAATATGCTCATGTCAACACATGCCAGCGTAATATTCACAATACGCTCACATCAATATGTGCCAGCATAAAATTCACAAGTGAAAAGACTTTGTGTAAAACAAAGAACTTTTACACTTTAAAAGTTTTTATCAACTTTAATAAGCGTAAAGTTTGCATAGTCATAGTCTTTAATCTTTATGCGTAAAACTCAGACCAAATCATCTGCGTAAAAAATTTAAAATAGATTTTCACTAACTTGATTTTTCTTTTTCTTTTGGCAGTGGATTTGCAAATTCACCCACTTGCAGAAGTATTTGGCTCATCAGCTGGTATGGTGGGCTCAAATTATTTGGAAATTTGTCCCACGTGGAGTTTCCCCAGTCGAATCCGAAATATCCTGCAAAGAGAGCACAGCTGATAGCTGCTCAAGGGGACAGAATGCTGCTGTTCATGATAAATGGAGAAGTGTTGACATCGCTGGATGGCCAACAATTTGCAAAGCCAGCTTTCTTATTCGGGGATGCGATAGACTTCAAATCAGAAATACACCCCAAGAAGGAGGCTTGGGTGTTAAAGTTTGGAGATAGAGCAATGTACCTCCCCGACATGGATAAAGATTATCCCTTGTCTGCATTTATCCATGCCACCCATCCCCGAAAGATGCTATGGAACCTGACTCCCAGCAGTCATGGTAGGCTAGGAAGGATCATTTTCAAGAGAGAGAGAGAGAGAGCAAATGACATGGGCTACCACACCAGTACTCCCAGTAGTGGTGTTGTCCCCTTCTCCGGTCTCTTGCCTGGATTCACTCTGAGTGAGGATTCCGCTCTGATTCAGCCAGTGCAGACCCAAATGTTCATTAATAAGTTCATAAGGTATGCAGTATTATATCCTCAAACCAACCCCAGGCTACCAGGGTGGCTAACTCCTTTTAACCAGAACTGGATTGAGATTAGTGTTTGGATTATGAGGAACTTCCAAACGGAGCTAAAAGACATCGGCATGTATGAAGCAATGGCCTCCACTAGTCAGGGTATACCACCGAACAGTAATTTGTTTATGGCTCTGATGGAGATATATATAAGTTCAACAGGAACTTTCGCGACCCCAAAAGGTGAAATGGGTCTCGCACTCCACGAGATGCAATTCATCTCTAAGCTGCCAATGGAGGAAGCCCCATATTAAGAGTATGTTCCCTCCAACCGGGAACTAGCAGAAATCAGGGAGAAAAATCCTCAATTGGTTGAGGTATATGAAGAGTTGATGTGCCATTACATGATTTGCACTACTATGCATGAAAGTGGATCTCATTTGGTGTACATCAACAAGTGGACAACATATCTATTTTACCATAAGGATAAGATATCCAAATATGATAAAGAAAGATTTTAGGAGAACAAGGCTCCAATCATCAACACTGGTTCAACAATCCCTGCTGATAAAATACGGGATATGATGATTGGCTACAAATTTTCGAACAAATATTTGTCCACCAAAACTGGGAAGTTCTCTGCAGGAACCGAAGCCCTGAGTTTCCTCAGATATGGCAGCCAGAAGATCTCCAAGAAAGCCTTGCTGGCAGGCTTTCTTTCTCTGTGGATGAGGAGATGGATTGTACCAGGGACAGATACAGTTGTTAGAATCCACCGAAACGTGCTATAGCCAGCGGTACGTTTGGTGTTTAAAGTCAGAATCAACCTGCTATCGGCAATGGTGTGTCGAATAAATACAGGTTTGAGGACTTTTAGTGAGGAACTAATCAACAATGCTCCTCATCGAAACGTATTCCCTAGGGTAGAAATGCCCTACACTTACCTGATGGGCTGGCTATTGCATCACAACTGCAATTTGTTGTCACCAGGTCCTGGAGATGATGCGGAGGTCTTCCTCCAGAAGTTCAGCAAAGCCACATGGATTGCGACTTCGGTGGCAGATACTCGGACAGTGTTAAACTACTCCTATGGATGAAACTTTTTTTGTACCCGGCCACCAGTTCCGGCCGACTGCCTAGGTGTACAATTTGAGGATGAAGTTGAAGGAAGAACCTTATTGTCTGTGCCAGTCTTCAAATGGCTAATGTGCATCAGACCTTCACATCTGATGTATATAAATGAAGACAACTGCGCATTTGAACCGTATCTACCAAGTCGGTTCGCTCGCCAGTTCGGATATGACCAACTTCATGTTGGCAATCCTTCTACCAGTTTTCGTCATTATGGGAAGCTGATTGATGGTGCAAGAGGCTGGAGATATTTTAGCACTGCCTGTACCGGTGCCAAATTTTGAATATCGACAGCTACAAGCACCACCGAGCTACGTATACTTCATACGTATGCTCGCTTTTATGCTTCTATCTGCTCATTCGCGCATGGCTACAACCTGAGAGGTAGTCTAAGATGGCCCAAGGAAGAAAATGTTGAAGAGCCAGTCAGGGTACCATCAGATATACCCGACAACGCTGCTGTTCCAAATGCGTATCTGGAAGTAATCCCATTGGGAATGGGGAAAAAAGCTGCGGAACCTATCATTATTGGCAAGACCCGGAAATGGAAACAAGGTGCAGCTGCTACTCTTCTAGAGAAGACCCCAGAAAAGAAGAAGAAGGTTACCACCAAAGGGCCTTCTAGACCAAGAGCCGTTACCCCAGAGATTGATATTCTAGTCGAGGAGCCGCAACATGTTGCATCTTCTTCCGCTCATCCTGGAGAAGGGTCCTCGGCCTCCCAACCAGCAGCGTCAATGGAAGCGGTGACGGTCCTATCTCCGGGACGTCTCAGCTCAGCACTTTATTTGACTTTGCCACAAACGGCACAAGTTGTTGACGATGTCGCCCCAGTACATACTGTTGATTCAGAGCTCATCCCATCGGATGAGCCGGCTATTAACTTTGATGATGATGACTGGGATGGGGACTATGACTTATACCTGGCACGTTCTACACCCATTCCAGGTAAATATAACTTATACAAAATCCATACAAAATTATGATTTTTGTATATTAACTTATTTTGTTTAAATTTTGTAGGTGTTATCATTGCATCAAAGCCCGTGGCTCCTCCTCCTCCACAAGAAGACATTTATGAGGAAAATGCAGAGTTTGAGGAAGAGGAGTCTACTTCAGAAGAAGAAGATGCTCAAGAAGAATGCCCTCAATCTATGGAGGTACAGCAAGAGCCTGAAGTGCAGGCTCAGCCAGAATCGTCTTCTCCTGCTGAGGACGGAGATAAAAAACAAACTACAGTAGAACCTACTGTAGATGATGAAGTGGCTGCTGAGGAAGAATTAGACTTCAACGAAGAACCAGTTGTAGAAGGACTCGCTACAACTGAAATACTTGAAGATCCTGCAGAGCCGGTAGCCGAAGAAGGTGATGAAGACATAGTCGAATCATCAACTGAAGCTGGGGAAGTTGTAATAGCATCCTCTGCTATTGCTACTGATTCAGTACAAGTTTTTGAAGAGACAATGCCCGAACCGGAGTCAGCTGCCATAACTACCATTCCACCCGCACCAATCACCGCCAACGAAACTCACGTAGTTTCGACTCCAAAAACAGCTGGAGTAACAAATGATGAAGACACTATTCCTGAAGCTCTTGGGAATCAATTGGCTATGGTAGCAGTGACAACAATGGCTTCCTCTCAGCCTACTACCAAGGCAACAACATCTGCTCCTAGTCTTCAGAGAAGAGATCTGGTAGACATCGCCGCAACGCCGAGCTCAAGTGCAGAAATGAATCTCTTAGTTGAGATTCATACTGATACTTTTTACAAGACTTTGGCGGCTCTGATCCAGATGGTCCTGAAGAAGGGCCTCAGTTATGAAAGTCTGAAGGCGGCGATCGCTCTTACTATCAGAAATGTCGCTATGTTCAATGATGCAGCGAGAGCAGCAACATTGGAGAAAGTCGTGGAGGGACTTGAACAGTCCATCAAAGAATATCTAAAGCTGTCAAGTGAAACCATTGAAAGTCTCATCCAAGAAGAGTATGACGCTTTATCAGCTGAATACCTCGCTCGGGAGACGACTTTCAATGAAGCCCTCCATGAGTACAGCATCAAGGTGGCCAAAAAAAAGGCTTTTTTGACTGAAGCGAAGCCCCAACTGGATATCCAGAGAGAAGCCTATGAAACTTCGAATATAAGAATTCATCAACATAATGATAGAATTCGTGAAGTCGAGGCTGAGCTAGCTCGCTTGAAGGCGGAGAGGGAGCAGATGATCACAGCTCGGGACCAGCAGCTAACTCAGAGCTCAATTTTGGAGGAACAAGTCTTCGGAGCTGAGGCTACCATCAAAACCCTTGACGAAGCCAAGGATAAGATAATAGTTACTTTTGCTGGACTTTCTCACATCTGTACTCCTGAAGCTCGACGCTCCATAGCTACTAATAATGTATTGAGCTCTCATGAAAAACGTCTAGCGGAGCTACAAAAACTTTTTGAAGATGTCTCTGCTCCGCCTTAGGCAAATAAAGAATTTTTGTAATCTTCTATCTTTTTCATTCTGTAATGTTTACAAGAAATGGATAAAATATTTGGTTTGGGACCCTATTATTTATTTTGAAATTAAACAATAGGTATGAGATAGAATTATACTCATTAGAGGTAATATGGACATGACAAGTTTTCTTAACTCAATAAATTATATCTATCCAGAGGTAATATGGACATGACAGATAATGAATTTCGTTTTCTGTTTAGAGTATACGATACTATTAGAGGTAATATGAACGTGACAGATCGTAACAACTCAAAGAAAAATAGATTAATATCTATTCAGAGGCCAAATGGACATAATAGATAGAAAAGAAGTAGATTCAATATTTATTCAGAGGTCGTAAGAACATGATAAATAATAAATCTCACTTTTTAATTAACTGGTAAGA
The DNA here is from genome assembly GCA_029216955.1 of Iris pallida. Taxonomy (NCBI): domain Eukaryota; kingdom Viridiplantae; phylum Streptophyta; class Magnoliopsida; order Asparagales; family Iridaceae; genus Iris; species Iris pallida. The sequence goes on from JANAVB010037417.1 coordinate 12,043,056, forward strand.
CAGAAGATCAAAAATTCTCTTTTAGGAGACAAGTAATCAGCTTAACCAAACATTGGTAGCTGGGGAATAAAGAAAAAATTCAAACATAATATTTCTTCAAGAATTTGCCATTGATCGGCATCATAAGCAAATCTCCAATAGGTTTAGATAACCTATAGGCACCATTGGAGAAGACTGTCTCGACTACATAAGGACCTTTCCATTTTGCTTAAAATTTTCCTTTGCTCTTATGAGTCATCAACATCGATCTTCGAACAGCTAGAACTAGCTCACCGATTTTAAATACCCTCTCTTTAACTTTACGATTGAAAGTTCGAGATATGCGGGCTTGATATAGCTCAATGTGCTGTTGCGCTTGAAGACGCTTTTCGTCCAATCCTTCAAGTTCTTGAAGTCTCAACCGATCATTATTCTCTGAGGTTAAATCATTAGCGATGGCTATTCTAAGAGATGGAATCTGGATTTCCAGTGGAAGAACAGCCTCACATCCGTAGACCCGTGAGAATGGTGTAAAACCAGTAGGAGTTCGGATTGTCGTTCGGTAAGCCCATAAACATTCTCCAAGTTTCTCATTCCAATCATGTTTATTAGAAGAGACGAACTTTTTGAGAAGTTTAATGATTGTCTTGTTAAAAGCTTCGGTCAAACCATTAGCAGCTGGATTATAAGCCGTAGAAGCTAGATTTTGGATTCGATTCCTATCACAGAATCGATAAAATGCCTGACTGGCAAATTGTGGTCCATTGTCATGGATTATCCTTCGGGGAATCCCAAAACGATAAATAACATGGTGTTTAATGAAGCTAACCACATTAGATGTTTTCACTTCAACAAGGGGAACCGTTTCCGCCTATTTAGAAAAGTAATCGGTTATAGCCAGTATAAACAGATGTCCTTTGACAGAAAGAGGGTTAATCGGACCAATAATATCCATGTCCCAAGCTTCGAAGGGCCAAGAAGCTACTGTAGGATGGAAGAATTCAGATGGTTGGTGAATAAAATCAGCATGAATCTGACAGGCTTTATACCGACTGGCATAATCCACAGCATCCGCTATCATGGAAGGCCAATAATATTCTATTCTTCGAATGCGGTCCTGTAATTTCGGACCTGGTTGATGAGCACCGCAGACACCATCATGAGCTTCACGAAGCGTTTGCTTAGCTTCATTTTCAGAGAGACAATGTAGCAAAAGTCCGTCATATGACCGACGATATAACATATATAAGGAAGAATCATAGTAGAATCGAAATGATCGTCTCTTGATTGATGCAGCTTCTTTTGGATTTTCAGGTAAAATTCTATGAATCGCATAATCAATGAATGGAATTCTCCAATCCCTTTGTTGAGAACTTGATTCTGTAGTATAACTATGCTCGATATACAAATTATTCTTGACACAGAATAAGTCTCGATCCAACAAAGTTATGGTATTTTATCTTCTAATTGGAACAGCTAAGTCTGTGGCTAAGCTAGCAAGAGCATCAGCTTCCAAATTTTGAGAACGTGGTACGAACTCGATGAAGAATCCTTTGAATGAAAGGACCAATTCAATTACCACTTGATGATAAGAGATGAGGTCAGGATTTCTAACTTCATATGTCTCTCTGACCTGATTAACAATCAGTTGAGAATCTCCATAAGCTTCCAGGAACTCGATGTCCAATTATTTTGCTACTTGGAGACCAATTAGCAGAGCATTATATTTAGCCATATTGTTGGAGCATGGCTCATTAAGAGAATAAGCACGGTATATGACCATTTTGTCAGAAGAAACTAGGACAATGCCTACTCCGGAGACGATATTGCCTTTAGGTCCAACCCGCGATACTCTATCAAAATATAGTTGCCAAATATCATCCCTCAAAGTCATGTTACAATCCACGACTTCATCTGGAATGTCCTCATATAGCTTAAATGTTTCAGGTATAGGGTGAGCTGCTAAGAAATCAGCTAATGCTTGACCCTTTACTGATTTTTGAGGTACATAGACCATGTCATAAGGAGTAAGCAACATCGTCCAAGTGGCTAACCTGGAGTTAAGAATACTTGATTTTTTCATCAATACCCGAATAGGATTTATTCTGGAGATGACATGAATAGTCTGTCCTGACACATAATGTCGTGTCTTTTGAACCGCAAAAACTAAGGCCAGACATTCTTTCTCCACAGGAGTATACCTGTGTTTAGCTTCGACCATCATTCAGCTAAGATAATAAATTGCCTGTTCATGACCTTTGTCACTTTTTTGTACAAAAAGAGCACCAAGTGAATGATCCAAGGCTCGAACATATAACAAAAATGGTCTTCCTACCACTGGAGGTACCAAAACAGGTGGATTTGTAAGGTATTGTCATTGAAGGCTTTCTGATATGCTTCATCCCAGACAAACGATACACCTTTCTTTAATAGACGGGAGAAAGGTTAACATCTCTCTGAAAGATTGGATATAAATCTCCTGATATAAGCAATGCGACCTTGGAAACCACAAAGTTCTTATAGATTGCGTGGAGGACGCATTTCAAGAATTGCTTTAATTTTGTCAGGATCAACATGAATACCTTGAGAAGTAATGACAAATCCCAAAATTTTGCCACTGGAAACCCCTAAGAAAGACTTAGTAGGATTCATCTTCAGTTGATGTTGGCGCATCAACTCAAATACCGTCTTTAAGTCTTGAATATGATCATCTTTTGATCGACTTTTGACAGCAATATCATCTACATAACAGTCAACTATTTTCCGTAGATGTTCTTGAAAGATGCTGCTCATGGCTCGCTGATACGTAGCACCAAAATTTTTCAGTCCAAACGACATAACCGTATAGCAGTAAACTCCAAGGGGTGTACGAAAAGCAGTATGTTTTCATCTCCTGGATGCATCTTAATTTGATTGTATCCTGAAAATCCATCCATGAAAGTCATGCGCTCAAAACCACATGTATTGTCTATCATGACATCGGTAATCGGAAGTGGAAATTCGTCCTTTGGACAAGCTGCATTAAGATCCCAAAAATCTGTGCAAACTCCGACTTTTCCATTCTTCTTCATCACAGGAACAATGTTGGCCACCCAATCTGGGTGTTGTTCTTCACGAACAAAACCACATGTGATCAGCTTTTTGACTTCTGTTTTAATTACGTCCATCATATCTGGTCGAAAATACCGCTGTTGTTGTTTCACAAGCTTGGCATTAGGAAGAATATTGAGTTTATGAGTAGCTACTTTAGGATCTAGACCCGGCATATCCTCATAACTCCATGCAAAGATATCGATATATTCTTTAATCAGCTGTGTCAATTCTTCCTTTTCCTCTTCAGAAAGATTTTTACTGATGAATATTGGTTTAGACGTAGTTCCGTCTCCGACGTCAATCTGGATGATTTCATCTTCTGTAGGTGGCTGTCGCTGTTCAAAACGAAGCTCCCACTGAGTGTCCATTTATTGTGCCCAAGGGTCATTCTCAAATGGTTCCGATTCACCATCAGTTTGAACCATGTTAACTGAAAATATATACTCAGATTCATCATAATAGTCTCCCTCAGAATATAAGAATTGTAAAAAACTGGAAGAATATTCGTCTTCCATATCTTCATTAAACATGTGGGATGGATCGTATCCCAATCCATGCCGAGTTTTCAGGTAAAATGGATCACCGTATAAGGGTAACCGTCTACCTTTGCCTTGATTGAGACCTTGCATAGTCTTCAAATCATACCCCATATTCTGGATAATCTTAAGAGAATGTTGACAATATCTGTCAATTCGGATTCTTCCTTTATCTTTATCTCTAAGATAATCTGTCTGAATAATAGGGATATTTCTAGCCAGACCAAACACAATTTGGCGCTTATTTTTCTTATCAGATGGAATCACAAAATAAGATTCTTCGTGACGTCTATAAGTTACACAAGCTTGTGATGAAGCGGCTACAGAAAGAAAATAGGGAGAAGATGTTAGAAACCTTTGAGCATAAAGTCCAACAACGACATGAGAAGGAAAGGAATTTTCCTTATGGCTAATATATAAGGTTTCCTCTGTATTTATGTCATTTTTATGATGACTTTGATCATCAGAAGATAAAGTCATTCTTTCAATGAATTTGACAGCCATATACTCCAAAAGGAAATCTTCATTGATATTAGAAAGTACAGAATGATCAATATTTACATTATTTACAAATTGACTACTATGTTTCAGATTGATCATTAACGGACCATCATCCATCTTCTGCGTAGGCTTGTCAAGGTTGATAATCAGAAGTGGTTCTGGATCATTCGTACGAGAAGTACGTCCCTTGACCTTGATCATGAAGGGAGGTTGAACTTGGCTTTTGACTGGAATCTTTACGGATTCCTCAGATGAAGCTCGAGTTCTTCCTTTAATCTTGATCACAAGAGGTTGGTCGTTGACAGGTTGGGGTTGGATTCGACCTTTGACTTTAATCTTCAAAGGTTGCTCTTCCGGAAGATCATCCTTGATAGATTGATCTTCTGCAGGCGATCGGTCTTCAGCCATATCAGGTATTTCTTTCACCTGCTCATGTTTATAGAGTATTTAGTCAGAGAAATATGCTTCAACACCCTTAAAAGGATTAATATCTGCAAATTCGGTCTTCACAACCCCTTGAGAATCCACGTACTTGAAGCATTGGTGGAGAGTTGAAGGCACAATGTTATGCTCATGTATCCATGGTCTTGTAAGGAGAATGTTGTAGGATACATCTGAGTTAATAACATAAAAGGTCGCCATAGTTCGAAGATCACCAATTTGAATCTTCTGACGAATCTTCCCCAGTGGTTTACTCTTTCCAGAGTTGAAACCAACTATTGTGGTACTAGTGTAAGTCAAATCACTAGTAGGGATCCTCAAGGGTCGTAGCATACTCTGGAGAATAATACTAATAGAAGACCCAGGATCGATATAAATCCTGTCAATTTCAGTGGATTCAATATACCCTGTATAGCACAGAGGCCTGTCATACTTATTATGCTTCAACAACATATCTTCTTGTGTAAAGGTAATATTAGGAATTGCCTCCATCACACTATGACATTGTGGATATGATACTGGTATATTGTAAGGACTCTTGAGTTGAGCTAAGCATGAATCTGCTTATAGCAATGCTTCATTCAAAGTTTCGCGACTTTCTTTAGAAAGGCGAAGCAACTCAAAGATAGAAAGTCTAGCTGGAGTATTAGCTAACTGGGCTAGAATATCAAATTTGTAAGGCTTCATCACTACCCCTTGATTTGAAGCAGATTTCAATGGGACGTCGAAACGAACTGCTTTCTGTTTCCCTTTCTCAACTACAGATGGTTTAGCAGGAACAGAAGATGATTGAGCTGGAAGTGTTTCAGTCACGCCCTCTGTTTCTTTAGAGATTCCCTCATATTCTTTGTGGTACTCTTTTCCAGATCTCGTACCAGCAAAGGTTTCTTCTTCGGACTCAGGAGAATGAAGTACCATATTGCAGGATTTAGTTTTCTTTTCCTTAGTTTTCTTCTTGCAAGGATTTTTATGAGGGACTTCAAAACCCAATCCGAGAGTGGATTTCTGACTTTGAAGTTCTAAAGGAAGTCGAATTCCTTTATCATAATTCAAGCCTTCCTCCTTTTGAAAGTCATAGCCCATCTTTTTTATGAGATGGACTGATTGTTGACTATACAAATGAGTGGGTATCGGACTTTCAATAGATGGTTTAACAGAGGAAGAAGAGACAGAAACCTCTGTAACCACAGGAGAAGGAGGCATAGAGACTTCTGTAGAAGGAGGAATAGAAACCTTTGTAGCCATAGAAGAAGGAGGAATACTCGGGATAGAAGAAAAAATCCCTGTAGGAGCTTTCTCATAAGCAGCAAAGACCTGTTGTGCCCTGTATAAGGGGACACTATTCATCGCTAACCATTGCCGATAAGTAAGCTTGAGTTTGGTAGGAGGAGCCAAACTTAGAGGGCATATATTCAAACCCCTCAGTCTATCCTCCAAATGAATGCCACCCCATAAATGATCCAAATCATCATGGTCTGGGGTTAAAATATGAGAAATCATGTAGTAGATTTTGACTTTTTTACCTTTTTTGGATTTTGAAGTTTTACCTTTATTCTCTATTTCAGGCACTAAATCTGGGTGTACCCACATGATTTCACCATTTTTTAGTGTAAGAGACAAAAGTCCTTCATTTTGCTCTTTGGCAGACGGGATATTCACAATCTTCATCATCGCCTTTGGAATTGGGACAATTCCATCTGGGACTTGCTGTGGAGGAAAACCTCAAAATTTAAGAAAAATTATATTGGTTGTGACCGTATGCTCATCGTTGGTTAAAGTGATGGCATTGGCATTTATCAGCTCTTGGATTTTCTTTTTTAAGACGTAGCAAGCCTTGGTAGGATGATTTATGTATCTATGATAGATACAATATTTGGGATTGTTAGTCAGAATCACCTCATTAGGCCTTTTTGGCTCCGGAATCTGGAGTTTGCCACTCTTCACAAGACATTGGAATATCCCTGGGATATCACTGTCATCAAAAGAGTATTCTTCCTTTAGTTTGGAAGAATCCGTATTAGTTGGCGTTATTTTTGGTTTTGAAAGATTAACCTCTAGGGTTTCTTTCCCTTTCCCATTGCGATTGCAAGAATTATTACCAGAAGAGCCTTTCTTTCCTTTGTCTTCTGAGACAAAGATCATCCCATGTTCACGAGCCAACCTACCATTGGTCTCGGCTGAAACTGCTGCTATAATAAACGAGGCCCAATCTGTGAATTGAGAGCCTATAAAGACAGCAATTGTTGGTCGCAGATTCATCTTGCATGTGTCAATCAACGCTAAATCTGGCATACCCGGAGGCATCTTCAAAGTTGCCTATCGGAAACTTTCGATAAACGTCCGAGTATCTCCTTTCTCCTTTTGCTTGATTTCTATTAGGGAGGACATATTCATGTCCATTCCTTCTTTATAGAAACGGGAGAGAAACATTGCTTTAAATTCGTCAAAAGACGATATGCAATTATCGGGTAGACTGCGATACCAGCCATAAGCTGAACCCGTTAAACACCCGATGAAAACTCGGGTAAGAAGAGCATCATTCTTCTGCATATGTACAGTCATAATATCAAAATAGTTGATATATTGATTGGGATAAGCCTTTCCATCAAATAACACCATCAACTGTGGCTTAAATTTTGGAAGAAAAGGCACATCATTCCAGTGAGGAGGATAGGATTGCTTAATCCCTAACCTCTGAAGTTGATCCTTGTGCTTCAGAACTTCAAACTGTGCTTTTAGCTCCCGCACTGCTTGAATAGCTTCACTATTTTGAGGAAGCACATTCGATTGAATAGTTGCTGGATGTACCGTGACCCCCACCGGAGGTGGTACATCTTCTGGAATGATAGGATCTGGAGATGCAAAATTTTGATTGACAGCAGGCTTCTGACTAAGATTATTCAAGGGTATCTCAACCCCTTGACTATCTTAAGTTTTTGCTGCTACCTGTACCGGAGTTACTACTGCCGGCTGAGCAGTTTGCTGAGTCATTATTATTTGATGCATACTTTGCATCATAGCAAGCATGTCTTTCAGCGACTGCTCAACCGCAGAGAAACGTTGTTCTGTATTAGCAGTTGATGTCTCCGGTTCATCCTCGATAGCATAGGATTCAACCTCCCTTGAACATACAGAGGGATTAGTATAGAGGTATGAATCAACACTATTTGTTTCAGACTCCAAAGACTGGGTACCCCCAGCCTCTTAATCTGAAGTTTGCAACTGTCTTTGACTTCTCAAACGGGTATTCTGATATACTCCTTCAAAATTATCAAGAAGTCGATTGAACTGTTGTTGACCAGGAGTCTGGGATGAATTGCGTCTTGGACGTCGTCCTCTATTGGTATGAGATGCCATGTTGACTGATGCATATGACAACTCTCGTTCTTGGTCATCAACTGATTGCTGAGGTATATTGTAGCCTAACCGGTCGAAAACTGACCGTTTAGAAGCTGAACAGCAATATTTGATTACTATCTGGTGACACTCACAATGATAATTTTCTTTGGGGAGTGTCACAGGAGATTTTCTGTCTTTATGCTTTTGTACAAGCAACTCGCGTAAATCAGAAGGAGTGGAAGAAGTAGTCTTCTTTATTATATTTGGGACAGAGAATCGTTTAGTCCCTTGTGTATAAAGAAGATTACTGGCTGTATTAGCAGATCCAAACTGGGCATTTTTATGCGCCTGGAGTTACGTGCGTAAATCCTGAGATTTTTGTGCATAAAGGACTCCATCAGCATTACGAGTAATTTGAAGGTTTGGTACCTTGCGTAAAGCAATGTAAGAAGGTTGTTGGTGGAAAACCGAAGTTTTACCAACAATAGAATTCATGTTTTTACGCTGTATGCATGAAGGTAAATTCATTTTAGATGCAGAGGCATCATTGTGAACTTTATCTACTCTGTCACCGACAGGAGATTTACCTTTACGCGTAGAGCACAAAACATGAGTATCTGCCACGTCACAGACGGGAGATTTTTCTTTACGCGTGGAGCGTATAACTTGGGTGTCTACCACGTCACAGACGATAGACTTTCCTTTACGCGTGGAGCGTAAAGTTTGGGTGTCTACCACGTCACAGACGGGAGACTGGTTTTTACGCGCAGTGCGTAAAGCTTGATTTTTATGCACAGAGCGTAAAATTTGAGAGTCTACCACGTCACCGACGGGAGACTGATGTTTACACCCAGGGCGCAAAGCTTGATTTTTACGCTCAGAGCGTAAAATTTGAGAGTCTACCACGTCACCGACGGGAGACTGATGTTTACGCCCGGGGCGCATCACTGAAGTAGAGACTGCCTCGTCACCGACGGGAGTCTTCACAACAGGAGTAGGAAGGATTCCTTTGCCTTCAGAGACAACAGGGAGATCCGAGGATGGTTTGGACTTAGAAATCCAAACTTTTTGCGCCTTCCGCGATTTCTGAACATTGGAGCAGCGAGTACTACCCCCAGTTCGGAGCATTTCTTCGTAGGCAGTCTGGTCGAAGTGCACAACCAGAGTCTTCTTTGTCGATCTGATCGACACATCATCATATTAACCAATTGCCTTCTCGTCAGAGGAGAAGGTCGTCCCCAGCAGAGTCGCCATTTTGTTTCACTTAACAAAATGCCTAAAAATTGGCTTTTGAAAGAAAACTAGAAAAAGTACAAAAAGTACGAATGTTCTGGAAAGTATTGCTATGGAAGTCTGATCTGAGAGCGATCACTTTGTTCCTTGGATCATATGATGATGATGAAGAAAACTGCTTGAAGAAGATGAACAATCGGAAGAACTAAGTCACCGAAAAGGTATCGAGCAACGGCACTGATGGCACAGTCGAATGCTTTCTTGCTTTGCTTCACCCTGTTCTTGAGAAAAAGTTGAAGAAATGCTTCTGGAAATATCACTCTAAAAGTATAAGTTTTCTCAGAATCTCCTCTCCTGTATCTCTATTGATCTCTTTATCATCTCTGTGTTAAAAAATAAGCCTATTTATAGACTAGACCCTCTGTGCGTAAAAAGCAACAAAGTTGGGTCTTTACGCGAGTAACTACCACCCATGATGAAAATCATCCTCTACGCATGATGACACGTGTCCCATGTAGAGTTTTGATCTCTACGCATGGTGACATGTGTCCCACTACTTCAACAAAAATGGAAAGAACACGTACACACGTTCCTCTATAAGTATGGCATGAAGGCCACGTAAGCAGTCCACGTTCTCATGTAGTCAGAAAAGATCGGGCGTAAAATGACCCAAAATATGCTTCCTGCGTAAAGTAGCAGACTGGGCGTAAAATAGCCCAAAATAAGCTTCCCGCGTAAAGTGGCTGAAAATAGCCTTGAGCGTAAAATTAGCTCAAATAAACTTTACGCACACAACAGCCTTGAGCGTAAAAAGCTCAAATAGCTTTCGTGCGTAAAAGAAGCAATTTCTTGAGCGTAAAGTAGCCCATCTGCACACTAAACGACAAGTGTTGGGTTTAGTGTAAATCAAATCCTCTCGACTTCTGTGCACTGTTCTTGACAGAAAATCTTGCTGTCAGATCAAAAATCACGCTCAATAAATGCAGCCTGACAGCCTGTCCCTGGCATAAAGTTCAGTGGACAGCTCTTGCGTAAAGTAGCTCGCGTAGAGAGTAGCTCGCGTAGAGTTTTATTCTGTTTGATTTGTGTAAAGTCCTCAACTTCTTTGACTTAATCCATGAAGCACTTTTTACGCTCCTACATCGACTGCAATGCCTTCGGACGAAATGATGTGACCAAGAAAGGATACGCTGCTTAGCCAAAATTCGTACTTACTCTGCTTTGCATACAACTGATTCTCTCAAAGTGTCTGGAGCACGGTCCGCAGATGTTCTGCATGCTGCGCCCTGTCCTTCGAGTAGACGAGAATATCGTCAATAAAGACTACTATAAATTTATCAAGAAATGGTCGAAATACCCGATTTATCAGATCCATGAAGGCAGCAGGGGCGTTCGTCGGGCCGAATGGCATCACCAGGAACTCGTAGTGGCCATACCGAGTGCAAATGGCTGACTTTTGCACGTCGTCTAACTTGATCTTGAGTTGATGATAGCCCGAACGGAGATCAATCTTCGAAAATACCGAGGCGCCTTGTAACTGATCGAATAAGTCATCTATGCGGGGCAATGATACTTGTTCCGGATGGTGGCCTTGTTCAGCTCTCGGTAGTCGACGCACAAATGCATGGACCCATCCTTTTTCTTCACGAACAACATGGGCACTCCCCACTGTGAAACACTAGGCCGAATAAACCTTTTGTCCAGCAACTCTTGTAACTGGACCTTGAGCTCCTTCAGCTCGACGGGGGCCATTCTGTACGGGGCCTTAGAAATCGGTCGAGTATCGAGGAATGTATCGATGCTGAATTCGATTTCTCGGTCGGAAGGCATGTCGGGTAGCTCGTCCGGGAACACATCGGAGAATTCTGCCACAATGTTGGTCTGACTCGCGTTTGCACTATACTGTTGCATGTCTCAAACGGACGTCAAATAGCCTTCGCACCCAGAATGCAGCATCCTCCGAGCAGAGATTGCCAAGATCAGCATACAGGTCGACGACGCCTCACCACACGAAAAGCAGAATTCAGGCACTCCTGGTATGCGGAAGGTGATCGTCTTTCTGGCGCAGTCGATGGTTGCATTGCACGGATCGAGCCAATCCATTCCCAGAATGATATCATAGTCCTTTATGTCTAGAACTATCACGTCAAGACCGATCTTTTGACCGCAGATACAGATAATCCCGTCGCCGCAGGCTAAATTTGTGAGTAGTGGTGTGCCCGAAGGTGTACTTACGCTAAGGTTGAGATCTAATGATATTATAGGAAATTTGTGTTCGACGGCAAAGTCCGCCGATATAAAACTATACGAAGCGCCTGAATCAAATAGTACACGAGCAGACACATTATTGAAATTTAGTATACCTGTCACGACCGTATCTGATGCAAGCACTTCATCTCGAGTCATGAATCATATCGTAGACGCGGCCCTGGACATTGGGACGACGGACTTGGCCATTTTGCGGTACGGATTGATGGGCTCGAAGCGCTAGACCTTGGTTCCCTGGACGGTGCTGTGGATGCTGAGGCATGTTCAAGTTGTTTCTTCTTCTGTTCGGGCAATCGCCATGATAGTGACCCCTTTTTCCGCAGATGAAACACCCGCCATTATGAACTTCACAATCGACGGCAAGATGTTCGTTCCGGTTGCATTTGGTATAATGAGGTCCCTGGTTCCGCGCCTGATGTCTGCCCTGTTGCCCGTTGTTAGGACGCTTGGTCACGTTTTTTTTTCTCCCGCGTAGCTAGGGCGTTTGTGATTGTATGTATGCACATTGTCGGCAGCACCTAGAGGGTATTGGCGTTCAAGGCGGAGAGCGTGGTTGAGAGACTCCCCCATCGTTTAGTATTGCGGAACAGACACGTGGGCGTAAATAGATGGTCGTAGACCCACTTCGAACCGTCGAGCACGACTCTCCATGGAGGGCAGGAATTCTCCAACAAATTTGGCTAACTTGTTGAACTCTGCCGCATACTGTCGCACCATCATATTTCCTTGCCTTAGCTGCATAAATTCATTTTTCTCGTCTTGCCGAACGGCTGCAGGAAGGTACTCGATCTCGAATGCCTCTTGGAAGGTGGCCCAAGAGATTGCCGTTGTCTCGTCGTCGCGTCTTATTGCTCACTTTTGCACGGCCCACCAGTCGTACGCGTTCAATCGGAGTAGAAGTTGAGCGCAGACGACTTTCTTGGACTCATCGACGCCCAGAAGCTCGAACCGATCTTCCAACTCCTACAGCCAATCGATCGCCAAAGAAGGGTCTTCAGTACCGCAGAAGGAAGTGCGAAAACTTTTGCTGAATTTTGACACATCAAAGTTGGAACTTCTCGGTGCTGCAGGTAGAGGCTCGGGTACCTCCGGTTCGACTTCACTTTGTCTGGCCGCAGGCTCAGTTACGGCATGGGTTGTCGCTGATTTGTTGTTGGCCACAACTGTCTGAACTATCTGCTGAAGAGTTTCGAGCTGCTTCTGCTGCAACTTGAATTGTGCATCGAATCGGACCTCGAACTGGGTCTGACGTGCCTCCGTCTGCCGTCGATGTTGCTCATTCTGGCGTTGATTCTTCTCAGCTTGTCGTTGTTGTGCTTCCAACATACGCAACATCCGTTCAATGGCATCGTTAGAGGGTCCGGGCCTCAAGCTACTCGAGCCGCTCGAAGCGCCTTCTTCGTTCGTCGCAACGTTCACCGCCGTACCTTCTGGGATTTTTGAAGGCAAAATATATTAGTCACAAAACTTATTACGGACTCACTCGTATGGAACGACATATCTCATCTATGCGGAAACAAGAGTTCGAGTCTTAGAACGGAAGGTCAAAGGACGTAAAGTCGTGCTCTGATACCATTCTGTCACACCCCGATTCGGTAGAATCGATAGTCGTGCCCTGGGCGTGATGTCATGCAAGCCTAAGTTGCGCTTGCACAAGGCGGTCCATAAGGTTATCCGAAACAACAACATTTACAAGAGTACGCAGAGAAATTGAACACATTTATATAGAGAAGGAAACTTGTATTTTCATTGATAATGAGTTAGATTACAGACTCGATTACAAAAGAGGCCTCTCGGACTTACAATCGACATCGATGAGATAGTCATTCCATACATTTACATCCCTTTTACAAAACATCAAAATGACTCTCTAAGACCTGGGATCGGTGAGAGTTTGCGCTGCATGATGCATTTGAATTGAAGTCTTGTCAAAATGTTGCAGAGTTAGCCTTCGCGCTAGCAAGGTTTCAAAAGAAATGAGCGTCGCCTTCAGTCCCTTGGCACGCTATCCGGGTTACAGGTACTTATTGAGAGCGAGGGTCAGTACATTACACTTTGTACGGGTGCGTGGCAATTTAAATCCAGTGCTCTCATTTGTTGAAGAAGTTAAGTGAACGTGCATACAAATATTTAGTGAAGTTTCTAGCCATCCTAATTAATTCAAACCCATATTTGAAGGCACAACAATATAACGACGATAGATCTTACCCCCGGCAGAGCGCGCCGTTGTAGCGTAAACTTACCATGTTCTTCTCTGTCATGTAGATAATAAGGAAACATAATAGAGTGCATTCGTGAAGGTCACTGGCACGACAAGCCATCTTGGACATATAGCTTGGTAGACAGAGGTCCTTCAGCGCGGGTAGCGAGCCCCGTTGAAAGCTACTGCCTATCGTGGCATGCATGCGGCATAGCTATCCGTGTTTCTTCCTAGGCCGGAACGGTCCAGTGGCCTCGGGATACCGTCCGAAGAAACAATCGCCCTTGTCGACAAGTTGTCCATGACCGTGCTAAGTTAAGTGTTATTTCAAGGCACATCTTTATGGTATTGTTGCAACATTCATTTAATCGATTCATCTTTTCTTAGCACGGTTCTATATGATACGGTAATTGCAAGCACGATAAGGTTATATGACAAGCATTTGTATAGTTCGTGTACGTGAGACGTCGTGTGACCGTTCATTGGAATATCATTCATGTCGTTGGATTACATCTTGCATAACACATGTCTAGTATCGATAATGTTTTAGAGAAGAGGGTCGAGGGAATAAGGGTCAGCCACTCACCTTAGTATTTACTTGAAGTGAGAAACTGGTTGGTCGCGCTAGACGTTGCCTACGCGATCACCTGAAATCGCACAAGCAACCGATTAGAAAACTATTTTATTCAAGAAAATTCGATACGAATGCGCAGTTCGAAACACAAGCCATGAAAACCATCGAAAACATTCACGAAAACGCGTTCAAAAAAATAAAGCCAAAGAAGCAATCGCGGCATGAAAAGCAGAGCAACGGGAGGTCTCTCCCGACTCAGCCGCAGAGTCTATCCTTGAGACGCAATCAGCTCAATATGGGACTTGATTCCGAATAAGCCATTCCATAACGGAAAATGGATCTTAATTCAACCGTTCCCGTTCGATCGATTCGATCGATCCCGACCTATCGGTCCCGACCGAGTCGATAGCGACAGTGTTCCTTTCTCGCGCACCCCGTAGACAGAAAACGGGACACGATGTAGGGACGGGGCACTACAAAAGTTCGGTTTGAACTTTTTTTTCTTAATCCAGCACGTGCGGGCTCAGTTAAATCGTGCATCTTCCCGCACACGATTTTTAGTTGGTCGTCATGTCACTTCGGACTCTTCGTGCGGAACTTGTCCGCACTGGCTTTTTCATTATCGTCCCACACGTATGCCTCGCGCACTCCGCGTGCTCCGGAGCCTCACGGGACGGCCGTCGTCTTTCGACGCCGGCAACTCAACGTCTCACTTCGTCCACAACGCCGAAGGCGCCCCGACGTCTTCACGATGCCTACGACAGCCGATGTCGTCCAGCCACCCGTTCTATGCGCACGACGTCCTTACGACATCTTCCCGACGTCCATCGGACGTCGGACGTCGCACGACGGACAGCGTGGTCAGCCGTCATTTATACCCGTGGTAGAATGGTGCCGGTCCTCGACCGTCCACGCGGCACCCATAGCCGTTGAGTTTTCATGCACATGACGTCCCATTCTGTCCCACGCTAGCTCAGATCGTGGCCATTTTTCGTCAGTACTCCGACATTGTGGATGTCCCTCATCGCACAGGCCAGGCTCATCATCGTCTTGCAATGCTTATCAATATCATCAAAATGCAGGTCCAAGGAGTGCAAGAGATGTAAACCTAACTTCCCAAAAAAACATCAACGAGGCCTTTGTATTGTGTGCTTTTGTGTGATTTATTTTTCACTGTGACACCCTATAACTGGAAAGAGATCGAACGTTCAAGCAAAATTGAAATATTTCATTCATATTCACTTTCGCCTTACAAAACAAGCACCAAATCTACCATTCCCAAAATGTGGTTTAGTTTCTGAACAATAAAATTAGCTGTAACAAAAGAAGTTGAAGAATTTTCACATGAAACAAGGTATTAAGATAAGAAAAAAAAATCAAGGATCAAAGTATCGGCCGATACCGATACGTATCGGCCGTATCGTATCGGATTTGGCCTAGATCGATCCGATACCGACCAAAAATATCGGTATCGGCCGATCCAGGAGGAAAAATTATGGTATCGGCCCGTATCGGACCGATACGGGCCGATACTTGCCGATACGGACCGATACTTGTCGATACAGGCCGATACTTGCCGATACGGACCGATACTGGCCGATACGAGAATTCAAAATACCAGAAAATATCAAAATCGAATTTTACCCCTGCCAAAAACATACTTTCGAAACAAAAAAAAGGATAAAGAAAGATTCTTCACGTCAAATCTAGGAATCAGTAATGAAAATTGGTAACATTTGCAATAAAATCTCTATAAATAGATGAAAAATTATTTACAAATCACATCTAACAACACTAAAGGCAGAAAATTATTCAGATTATAATATACTATTTAACAATATTATATACCATTTAACAATTTATATTATTAATGCAATATTTTTTTATTGTATATATATACTGTTTAACAATATTTATTATTATACACTATTTAACGTTTAATTCAATTATACTTGAAAAACATAGAAAATACTAAAATAGTGCATAAATATGTAAATTATTTTTTCCTAATTTATTAATAATTATTTAATATCGTCGATACAACCGATACCAAAAAATCCGATACTCCGATCCGGTACCGCCGATACTGCCGATGCTGCCGACACCGATACTCTTAGAAACTGTCCGATACCGATCCCGATACTTTGAACCTTGGAAAAAATTTGATACTAACTGCAGGGCCAGATAGTACTCTCATTCATCTCGTGTGTTCATCGTTCGTTTCTCAGAAAACACAGCTATCTATACTGAAAGAAAATATCCAAAAATAGATCCATAACCTTTTTTGACTTTGACCATATATATGTTAATCCTACATAAGATTAAATTTTGAGACTACATAAGATTAAATTTGAAGCTTACATTTATATATGGACACATGACATGCTTTATAAAGGAGTCCAAGATATCTCATTATGCTCAATAAAAATTGCTGAATAAGTTCAACACAAGGGAGCTAAAGTTGTTGAATAAGTTCAACACAAAGGTTTGAGAGATTTTTCTTTTCTTTTCTTTTATCTTTGTGATAGAGAGTTTTCTGAGAGTAAGGAGAGAAGTGTTAAGAGAGTCATTGTAATTTTTGTTTTATATATAGTGGAACTGAATCACCCTCGTCCATAGAAATAGATATATTGGCCAAACCACATAAATTATTGTCTTTGTTGTTGTGCATTTTCTTTAAGATTTATTTTCGCTGTGCCCCAACATATACTGACATCCAGTAACAGTCCAGATCCGCAAGCAGCAGACTATTTGTAGTACACAAACCTCTTTTCATTTCTGAGAGC
Organism: Iris pallida; assembly: GCA_029216955.1. Taxonomy (NCBI): domain Eukaryota; kingdom Viridiplantae; phylum Streptophyta; class Magnoliopsida; order Asparagales; family Iridaceae; genus Iris; species Iris pallida. The sequence continues at coordinate 12,060,006 of JANAVB010037417.1, forward strand.
CAGAATTGATGAATACCGAAGAAACGACCTTTTTGTCCTTCCAAGCAACTCAACAATTCCCATCAGACGCCCAACAATTTCTTCCAACAATTTCTTCCAAGACAACAATACCCTCCACAATTGGCACTATACTCCAGATGCTTGCACTATACACACTATAACCCGTCTAACTGCTCTTTAGATACGCTAAGATAACCTGAAGCTACTAAGGGAGAAAAAAGAAAAGGAACTTCAATACGATTACTAATATAACCCTTATGGGAATATGCATATACATTATATGGTTGTTCTATCACTGCTGCATGGTGTCATGAACTTGGTGTTTTTACTTGCACCTCGTTCTGTGCTGCGCACAAACTTTCTCCTCGAAGATCCATATACAAGCTTTTCCTAAACACTTAGCTAGATCGCTAAGACGATAATGAAAAAATGTGGAGCAAAGGAGAGAGATTAAGGAATGTTGAAAACTTTACTATACCAAATGGAGTTTATAACTACTAGGGTGGTGTGATGACGAGCAAATGAGATTCTCACCTTTTATATGGTCTCAAGAAGTAAGAACCAGACATGAAACCTCTAGTCCTTTATAAGAAACTTCTGAAAAAGAAACTTTTAGGCCTAAGATATTTACACGATGAGAATATTCTAGAACTTCTAGAAAGTTAGGGAAGCCACATGAAAGTTCAAGAGGATTCCACTATACTCTGGAGAATTCTACAGCCTTTTTTGAAATCACACGCACACACACAATTGGGAGACTCGAACCTTGCCGGTCCCTCCGAATGTCCGCTCTAATACCACTAGGCTAGAGAGCTCGGACAGCGCAATGTTGCCTTCGAGGGGCTTACCCTGATAGATTAAAAAGTATAAAATAGTTTTCATACAATGATCAATACGTTCAATAAAACCTAAGGAAGCTATACGTATTTCAGAAAGTACATCATATAACCTTATTGCCAAGGATCCCAACAACAAAACACTACATTTGAGAGCAGGAGTAGCACTATCTGCAGCATGCAAGCGAGATCCTAAACGTACGAGTCTTATGCGATATCATTAATTCCTTTCATGAAATTAAAGATGAGAGAACATTTGTTCTTTTCTTTAGCACCGGAAAGAAACAAGGCATACACAAATTTGATGTTTGGAAATTGCACCAAGATTCTTATGTGCTCTTATCTGAAAGTGAATTCAAATTCAATAGAAGATCATAATCCTGATATTCATTTGTACATAAGGGGCCAGTGTTCTAAACAAACAAAGCTTTTATATATATATATATTTTACATATATATATATATATATACTTTTTTTCTTTTTTTCTTTTTTTTTTTATATTTGTGATATATATATGTATATATATATATATATATTTTATATATATATATATATATATATATATATATATATATATATATATATATATATATATATATATTGTAGAAGAGATATTCTGAGAGTGTGTGTGTGTATATAAAATGCATGCAAAATCTGTTATAGCTAAATAAAATCTCTCATTCCAAAATGATTAAACATAACCCATTTTGACCAAAAAAGCTATAATTAAAGAATTTTGTATATATATATATATATATATATATATATATATATATATATATATATATATATATATATATATATATATTTTAATATATATATATATATATATATATATATATATATATATATATATATATATATATATATATATATATATATATATATATATATATATATTGTAGAAGAGATATTCTGAGTGTGTGTGTGTGTATATAGAATGCATGCAAAATCTGTTATAGCTAAATAAAATCTCACATTCCAAAATGATTAAACATAACCCATTTTGACCAAAAAAGCTATAATTTATAATTTTGTTAACATGTGTCCTAAGAACACATGTTAATGCATCGATAATTACGTAATTTATATGGGTATTGATAAATGTAAACCAGCACAGTTTTCAATTCATCTTTCATTTAAAATGTGTATTGATAAATGTAAATGTGCATTGATAAATGTGTTGGTAAAAATACACATAAAATTGTACATTTATCAATGTATTAACATGTGCCCTTATAGGTGATTCGAATGTACAGTTAAATGTGATAATAATGACAAAGATATGACACTTGTGCCCTCATCTACTATCTTGTGTCCGTACAACAATAAATTCTCGGACCCAAATCCTTGGAGAGTCCATTTTTGTTCACCCACCAAAACTAGTGTGTTTGTTCACCCTCAAACAAAAAATTGACATGTGTCAAATCCATTATAAACGACTTTGGAAGTGGTTTTGTAAGAACATCTTCAACCCTAATGTCTTGTAATGTAATGTGATTCCTATGTGGCATGAGATACAAGACAATGTATTTCCTATGTGGCAAGATTATATTCACATAAGACAATGAAGTAGTGTTAGATTGATTAGATTATCTTAGATTGATTAGATATGATTAGATTAGATTAGATTGATTAGATTATATTTGTAATGTAAATATGGTAGACCAGGCCCAAATGTAGACACTATATATATTGTACCAAACCGTAGCAATGAATCAAAGGATTATTATTTCCTACATGGTATCAGAGCCTCCCAAACAAAAACCCTAAAACCCTAGCCGCCGACTGCGCCCGTCCGCGCGCCCGCCGACTGCGCCCGTCCGTCCGCCCGACTGCGCACGTCCGACGTTCGCCGACTGCGAACCGACCACGCCCGCCCGTCCACCTGCGCCCGACTGCGCACGTCCGCCGTTCGCCGACTGCGCACGTTCGCCGACTGCGAACCGACCGCGCCAGCCCGACCGCGCCGACTGCGCTCGTCCGCCAGCTCCTGTCCGCGCACGCTCCCGTACGCGCCTGCGCCCGCCGCTCCGTCTATTTTAGTTTTTTTATTGTTTCTTAGAGAAAGCTTGTTCTATTTTAGTTTTTTCTTGTTTCTTAGAGAAAGCACAAGCCATCTGTAAAAAAAATCTCTTTAGCAGATTCGTCGGCATTGTACAAACTTTTGTACACCCGACATTCGCTCGCCCCTACGCGGCCAGATCTGGCGCCCCTAATCGCGACCGATTCGCCGTCGACCCCGTCCATCAGCGGCCGATTCGTCGGAGTTGTACAAAATTTTTGTACACCCGACATCCGCGAAGGCAGATGATGCTGCGTCCAGCTACTCCGTCGCGACTGGCGGTGGCGGTGAACACAACCCAAATTATCCTAATCCGAAGGATCCATATTTTCTGAGTTCTGCTGATCAACCAGGAAATATCATTACTCCTATTGTTTTTCGTGGACCGAACTATGCTGAGTGGTCTCGGTCGATACGTCTCTCCCTGATCTCTAGGCAAAAAATCACCTTTCTGGAAGGTACTGAAGTCAAACCTATTAATGATGCTGGCAAATTGCTTGATTGGAGATGCGTGCAAGCACTATTGATTCAATGGGTTCTTAATACCATTGATCCGTCTCTGAAAAAATCTTTGTCGTACTTTGAGGAGGTTTCTCCATTGTGGAACTTGTTGGAGAAAAGATTTGTTGTTAGCAATGGCACTCGGAAGCAACAAATTAAGGTGGCGTTGGCTGAGTGCAAACAAACGGCTTCGATGTCTGTGGAAACCTACTTTAAAAATTTGTAGTCTTTGTGGGATGAACAAGCTGCTTATTATCCATTGCCTACTTGTACCTGTGGTGAACTTGCTGCAACGCTACAGGCTATGAGGGATGAAGACCACTTTCAGGACTTTATGTATGGGTTGAATGCTGAGTTGTATGGTCATACCCGATCTAATCTTCTGGCTCAGGATCCTCAGCCAAGTTTAGATCGGGCATACCAGGCAGTCCGTGAGGAAGAGGATATGCGAAAATCTCAGGTCCCATCCGCTACTGAGGAGGTGATGGCGCTGGCTATCAAGACTTCACCTCGTATTTCTAGTAGTAGAACCTCAGATCCCAGGGACAAATCAGGTATGATCTGTACTCATTGCAAGAAAACAGGTCATGATGTTGCAACTTGCTTTGCCAAGATTGGCTATCCAGAGTGGTGGGAGACTCGTCCTCGGCGTGAGGGCGGACGTGGTGCTGGTGGTGGAAGAGGTCCGGCACCACAGCAGAGACGTGATGGGGGACGCGGTGCTGGTGGCGCAGGGGTTGTTCATCATGTTGCCGTTGCTGGTCATGGTGTCCCTGCTGGTCTTGCCGGGAGTTCGGCAGATATTATGCATGGAGGGTATCCTTCACCACTCTCAGGTGAACAATGGCAGAAACTGATGAGCTTGTTGGGTAACGACAATCCTTCCAACCCTGGTCCTTCAAACTCTGATCGTCTGATGGGTAAGCATTCTTCTGTCACTTGGATATTCGATACTGGGGCTACTCTTCATGCGACAGGCTCTCGTGACTGTTTAGTTGATTGCTTTGAGGGTCCTGTCTGTCCTGTGATTTTGCCTGATGGGAGCGCTATTAAGGCTGTTCTGAGAGGCAAAGTATTTTTGACTGCTTCGTTGGTGTTGACGGATGTTCTTTACGTTCCGACATTGACTTGCAACTTGATCTCTGTCTCACAATTGATTGGTGCCAGAAATTGTGATATGTTATTTACTCCTGATTTGTGTTTTGCTCAGGACCGAAGTACGAGGATGGTGATTGGAGCAGGTGAACAAAGGGGTAAACTTTACTTCTTGGGGGAGGTTCCAGCTTCTTTGGCTTCAGTGATCCTGGCATGCAAAGAGAGTAATTCCGAGGTTTGGCATAGTAGACTGGGGCATCCTTAAGATAAAGTAATGCAGACTTTACCTTTTCTCTCTGGTAGTAGTGTGTTTTCTCATACTGCTTATGATATCTGTCATCAAGCTAAACAGACTCGTGATGCCTTTCCTGATAGTAGTAGTCGTGCTTTGAGGTGCTTTGAACTCATACACTGTGATCTGTGGGGACCATATCGTGTTCCATCATCAAATGGGGCACGATATTTTTTGACTTTGGTGGATGATTTTTCTAGAGCTGTTTGGGTCGTTGTATTGACAGATAAGTGTGCTGTTTATTCTGTGTTTCTTAAATTTATTGCTATGGTGAAGCGACAGTTTGGGGCTGATATACGTCGAGTGCGGAGTGACAATGGCACTGAATTTAATTATTTACGAGATTATTTCTCATCTCAAGGTATATTGTTCCAAACATCCTGTGTTGGGACACCTCAACAGAATAGAAGGGTGGAAAGAAAACATCGACATATTTTAAATGTCGCCAGGGCCTTGCGATTTCAGGGTTCTCTTTCCGTAGATTTTTGGGGGGAATGTGTTCTGGGTGCATGTTAATTGATAAATAGGACCCCCTCTAGTATCTTGCATTTTAAGTCTCCGTATGAGATTTTATATAGTTCGGCTCCTTCGTATGATCATCTACGTATCTTTGGTTGTCTGTGCTATGCGTATGATTTGAAATCCCGACATGATAAATTTGCTAGCAGGAGCAGAAAATGTATCTTTGTTGGGTATCCACTTGATAAAAAGGGATGTAAACTGTATGATTTGGAGACTGGTGAATTTTTTGTGTCCCACGATGTTACTTTTTATGAAAAAGAATTCCCTGGGTGGGGCTCTGCTAGCGAGATGTCTTCTGCGACACGCCATACATCTGTTGAGGTGCCGGAAGATGATATAGAGGCTTTTGGGATGGTGCCGGCCACGGTTGCTGAAACCGGCGTGGTTGCTTGTCACGACCCGCACCCTGAAGAAGGGCACGAGCACGTGGTTACGTCCAGCCTACATCGCAGAATCGGCGGTAGAACGCTATATATAGGGTCTGTAAATACTACGACTAAAACAGATAAATGTACCTGTACAGTATATACACTCCGAATGGAGGTGACATAACAATACAGTCTCAATCACATAATCAAAACTAGGGTAGATAGTATGAAAAGAGATATGATAGATAAAACAGGAAACGAGTCCAAAATCTACAAGTCAGAGCTAACACAACATCCAGAGTCTCAGATAATATAAGATAGATGCTACAAACTGAAATGTACTAGCTGGCTCGCAGGCCAGGCAACCCTAACTAAACTATGCTACTCAGGGTGAGCAAAGTCTAGTGGCTCTACCAACAAGCCACAGTCTAAGTCTACTCCGTCCGACTCAACCCCATAGTAGGTCGGGCAGTCCGCCTCAGAGTCATCTGTAATATATTATAACGGTATCCTGTCAGGAAAATGAGCAAGTACAAACACTAACAGCAGTTCCATGTGAATTGACAAATTCTATAAGAGACAGTATAATGAACTACAAGACAAAGATATATAAAAACTTGGGAACCGTTCGGAAGCCGAGTTACAACCCTTAAACCAAACAAGGACCGGGGTTGTAACTCTTCTCTCGAGCAGAACTTAGTCTCCAATCAGGTACAATATAAAGGCAAGTAGAGCATGTGATTAACTGTATATCATGGCATGGTGAGAAAATACTGACTGTAGAACAGAGCAGGATATACGATAAGATAAAGTAAATATAAAATATGATTTGAATTATTAGAGCGTTATGTGATCGGCTTGGGAAACATGATCAGGCTTTCCATTCGACCGGCTATGAACAATGTGTACAATAGAACGGTAAGGTCGATCACCATGGAAAGCTATGAACGATGTAGGGTAAGGCTTTACCCATCGTGAGGCGAGGGTATAGCTATGAACAATGTATACAGTAGAACAATGTGGGAAATTGATCACACAACCACTAATAACTCCCCATCCCCGAATAGTATAAAGGATCCGGACATAACACGTCATGACACGGGATTCAAAAGCAGGTGATCAGCCCACTCCCAAGTCCATGTCTATACAAGTACAAGTAACAAGTCGAGTAATGTACCAATATACCAAGTAACCCGGAAACAACATCTCATGACAGGATCCGACATATACTAGTCCGTGAACCATCGTGTTAGGAATCAAGTAAGACACTACAACTGAATCGGATATAGCAGATATCAAGACAATGAAAACTATCAGTAAATGTACTCACCTGCTGTCCTGAGCTGTATGGTATATCAATGCTCAGAGCGGTATCAGAAGACCTAAATATGAGATACTGTAAGTTAATTTAGGTTTAAACAAGTTTAGGAATGATTTACAATGAATGATATGCAATCTAGGTCAAACTAGGTCTCACTGAGTCACACTAAGTCCTGTCAAGTCAATCTAGGTCAAATCAAGTTATATCAAGTCAATCTAAACCAAACCAAGTCAATCATAGGTCATACCAGTCATCACAGGTCAAAATAAGTCGAAGAAAGTCAAACGGGGTCAAGAGTTGGCCTACAGTTGACTTTTGGTCAACTGGTCAACCCTGGTCAACTCTGCTCAACTCTAGGTCAAACCTGGGTCAATGGTGACTAATAGTTGACTTTTGGTCAACTACACAAGTCTAATGGAAATTGGGACTAATTTGGGTAAAGCGTTGACCCATAGTTGACTTTTGGTCTAAAAAGTCAACCGTGGTCAACCGGGGTCAAGACTAGGTCTAGGCGACTATTTCTAACTATTACCAACCTCTACAACCCATATCCAAGTCCATCTTGGACTTCGAAACTCATATCTTGGCCGTAGGCCAATATCCTATTTTACCCTTAAAAAGGGTAAAATTCTAGCTTAGGCAACTATCAAGTTAGCCTACCTACGCTTGGTATTTTGACCCGAGCTCCCTAGGGTAGTAAGGTACTAGCCTGTCACGCCCCAGAACCAGAATACTGGAGAGCGAGGGAATGACTCAGCCAGCTACGTATTACGGGTAGATGAGTACCGTATAATACGATCAATGCTGTCTAACCAGACAAGGGAGTGCATACTACATAAAGGTCTTACTATGGTCATTTCACATCTATTGTCTCAATCATTCAATCAAGAAGCATAAAATAGAGAACATATAAGATAAAGCAGTAAGGCGTCCCAAACGCTCAGTCAAAATGTTCTTGAGATCTGGCTTTACAAAATATAGCCAGATGGTATAGCAAGATATACACAATTGTTATCAGCTGCAGTCTGATTTAATTACAATTATGTAAAAGCAAGTACAAGACAATCCGACTAACATGTCGGTGCCAAACGGCTAAGTATAAAGGTAAATAACAAAACGAGCGGTGAAGTAAGGAACCCACTCGAGTCCTCCTGCAATCATGCCTCTAGTATTGACCATCTTGGAGGTAGAAGTACGCTGGATCCTCGGGAACCGGCTCTAAATCTGGCCATGCAAAACCAGAGAGGTTAGACCTCTAATAGCAAGTACCACAAGGAAGGACGATATGAAGGACTAAACCAGTAAGTAAAAGAATATAATGATAATAGATCTCTGCTTTCCACTAGGATTCACATCACATCACGACACTTCGAACCAACCTCCCAACCAAACAAGGACAGAAGTTGGCCCGTCATGTCCTGACATTCTGATCATCCTAGTTAGGTAACAGAGTAGCACAGTACACAAACAAATCATCTTGAACGGCCAATCAAATTCTACGGCTTACTATTATGAGTCCCAAGTTATCCTGGAATAATGCAATAAAGATTCCTCAGTTCTTACTATGTGTGAGCAAGGCTAGTCTATCCAGTCAATCATGTGCGCCATGCATGAATTAGACGAGTCCTAGCAGGACGCCCGTCAATATACAATATACAATAATAAAAACAGATACTGTTTCCTGCCCGTGTGGCAGATTTACAGTACCTATGGGAACTAGCCGGCCCGTCGGGTACTACTCGTCCCAAGGGGGCTGCCATGTAAGAACTCGGGAATCCATTCTCTCCATGCCATCGTTATTTTATTTAACTTAATAGTCTCTACGTTAAGCGAAATCCCATGCCGTGGATCATGGTCATTCAAATGAGTACTTTTGTACGGGGTACGATATGCGCAACTCTACAACGATATCCGTACGGCTATGTTGTAGGTCTTACATAGCGTGATACAACAATCAAATCTAACCATGGAGTAATCATGCCTTGACCATAAAGTACACATGCTGGTTTTTGTAAGAAAATAAATAACTAAATAAATAAATAAATAATTTGAAGCCTGCATGTGCCTGTATGCCAATATTCGGGATCGGCTAATCGAGTACAATAGTTCATTACATGAACATGTCTCATTCATCCATTTCAATAAGACGACTAGCCAGTCTCTTAGTTCCAACTAGGAACGCATGATCAATTATTAGTCAATGTCACAATCATTATCGATGGTGGCAAGGCATGAAAATCAATTAGTATTACATGGGGTCGAGCCTATAACTCCTCAGAATTAAGTTCTAGTCATACTGGGTATCCATGGATCAATCAAGACATATGACACATTCCACATAACAATCTGTATTAACCAGATTATCACATCATGATTTATCAAGTTCATGCAAAAAGGCGTAAGGATATAATAGGAGAATTATCATGCCACTATTAAATTAATAAATTATAAAGCAATAGAAACACCAATGTCAGTCTCCGTCCAAGTCTAAGATAGGGTTAACAAGTCACGCTAAGTTCAATATAAAGGAGTGAGCGTATAAAGGAATTCACGCTAGCATGCACAGTGTAAGCGTGACTAATAATACACGCTGACAGGTAAGACGTGAGCGTGACTAAAATACACGCTGATACGTAAGACGTGAGCGTGACTAAAATTACACGCACGCTGGCACAAGTCTGCGTGACTAGAAATACACGCACGCTGGCACAAGTCTGCGTGACTAGAAATTCACGCAAGCAATGCACAAGTCTGCGTGACTAGAAATTCACGCAAGCAATGCACAAGTCTGCGTGACTAGAAAATACACGCACGCAATGCACAAGTCTGCGTGACTAGAAAATACACGCACGCAATGCACAAGTCTGCGTGACTAGAAAATACACGCACGCAATGCACAAGTCTGCGTGACTAGGAAATACACGCACGCTCATGAGAACATTAGCGTGACTAAAATACACGCAAACACGTATAGACGTGTGCGTGACTGGGCTGATGTTTACGCGAGCACGTAAGAACGTGTGCGTGAAACATCTCCCAAACTCCAAGTCCCATGGGGCCTTGGTCCAGTGCCAGAAATACACGCTAAGTTGGTGGATCAAGAACCCATGAACAGCCGAAATACTATAACTTAGATCTAGAGAAAACCAGCCGTAGAAATCAAAAACGCTAAGAACTAATCTCTCTTGGAATCACGAGAAGAAGGCAAATAAACCATAAAAATGGGTGATTGAGAAGCAAGTTTGCACTTGCCTTCTCCTGCTGCTGGTAGGTGGTGGGGAGTAATGAGAGGAAGAAGAAGAAGTAATGGTGAGAATGAAGTAATGAGGAGAGAGAAGGAGATGGAAGCTTTAAATAGGAAGGGTGGTGGTAGGTGGGGTGTTGGGCCGGGTTTAAGGGGGTACAGCAAACCGAAACCCAATAACACTAAAGCAGCAAATAAAAATACAGGTAATAAAATTGCAGAAATAAAATTAACATGAAAATTTAAAGAGCAGATAATTAATTAACATGAAACTAAAGGAATTTAAATACAGAATAATACATGATAAATACTAACTAATTATACATGATAAATACTAACTAATTATACATGATAAATACTAAATAAATACATTCGAGCAATATACGTATTAAAATACGTATTCTGGGAACGGGAAGTGACATCTCTACCCACCTTAGAAAAAATTCCGTCCTTGGAATTTCAAATCCAAGCAGGTAGAAATATCGGAGCTTAACTAATACAAGCAATTCTAGTGAGCAAGCAATTATTTCTACCATATCAAAAGCAAGTACTATATATGTAAATTCATCAATCCATGATATCAAGTAGCTCTACCCATAAAGTGATAAGCATGAGAAATCAAGACAATCAAGGTATACAGGAAGAGATATACCTTGTGAGTCAAACATGTGTGGATACCGTGATCGGATGTCATCCTCACGTTCCCACGTTGACTCTCCCAAGGAGTGATGACCCCAAGCAACACGGACAAGACTAATTATTCGGTTCTTGAGTATCTTCTCTCTTCGGTCCAAAATGGACACAGGCTGTTCCTCGTAAGACAGGTTGGTACCAACAACCAGCTCAGAGTGATCGAGGACATGGTTTGGGTCCGGTACATACCTACGTAATTGAGATACATGAAACACGTCATGCACCTCTCGTAACGAAGGTGGGAGTGATAAACGATAAGCAACATCGCCTATCCGATCAAGGATAACAAATGGGCCCACGTACCGCGGACTCAATTTCCCGCGAACGCCAAATCTAATGACCCCACGAGTAGGTGAGATCCGCAAGAACACGTGGTCCCCAACAGAGAACTCTAACGGCCTACGATGCTGATCAGCCCAATGACGATGCCGGTCCTGCGTAACTCGAAGTCGCTCTCTAATTCCTTTAACTACTTCAACCGTCTGAACAATCATTTCTGGGCCTAGCATCTTCCTCTCTCCAATATCATCCCATGCAAGTGGTGACCTGCACTTCTTACCATATAATACTTCGAATGGCGCCATCTGGATACTGGCCTGATAACTATTGTTGTATGAGAACTCGACCAAGTGCAGGTGACTCTCCCAAGACCCTCCAAAATCTAGAGTGCAAGCTCGCAACATGTCTTCTAAAGTCTGAATCGTTCTTTCTGATTGTCCATCTGTCTGCGGATGGTAGGCCGTTCCAAACCTTAACTTGGTACCCAGACTATGATGTAAGCTCTTCCAGAAATGTGATGTAAAGCGGGTATCTCGATCCGACACTATACTGACAGGGACTCCATGCTGCCTGACTATCTGTTGCATATACAACTCTGCCAACTTTTCTGTAGATTGTCCTACTCTGAAAGGAAGAAAGTATGCTACCTTCGTAAGCCGGTCTACTATCACCCAAATAGCATCCTTACCACTTGGGGATCTTGGTAAACCGATCACAAAGTTCATTGTAATATGCTCCCATTTTTATTCCGGAATAGAAAGCGGTTGCAATAACCCAGCTGGCCTCTGCTGTTCTGCCTTCACCTGCTGACATACTAAGCAACGGGAAATAAATCTAGCTATCTCTCTCTTCATTCCGTTCCACCAGAAGTGCTGCTTGATATCTTGGTACATCTTGGTCCCTCCAGGGTGAATAGAATACTGAGAACTGTGAGCTTCTGCCATAACCTCCTGTCTGATATCTCCACTAGGCACACATAGACGTGATCCAAACCTAAGTGTACCATCTTTATGAATCCTCATCTCCTTCCTGAGTCCTGACTCACATTCTGCCCTAAGCTTCTGAATCCTTGGGTCTTGTGCCTGAGCTACCTTGATCCTGTCTACCAAGTCAGATTGAACTTGCAGACTAGTTAGAACTCCTACATCACTAGGGAATATAACTTCAATGCCCATCTCCTGAAGGTCTTCTAAGATGTGCTTCTGTGTTGTCAACATAAATGCGCCGCCTCTCCTGCTAAGAGCGTCTGCCACTACATTTGCCTTGTCTGGATGATACTGAAGCTCCACGTCATAATCCTTAATCAACTCCAGCCATCTTCTCTGCCTTATGTTTAATTCCTTCTGGGTAAAGATGTACTTTAGACTTTTATGATCTGTGTACATCTCCACTCGGTCACCATATAAGTAATGCCTCCATAGCTTCAGAGCAAACACTACTGCTGCTAACTCCAAATCATGAGTTGGGTAATTCTTTTCGTGGTCCCGAAGCTGCCTAGATGCATATGCTATCACCTTCCCATGTTGCATAAGGACACATCCAAGTCCTTTACCTGACGCATCACAATATACTGTAAAACCTCCGGGTCCAACTGTTAATGTAAGAATTGGTGCTGATATCAACTTCTGCTTCAAAGTCTCGAATGATGCCTGATATTCTGTCGACCAAATGAATGGTACATCCTTCCGGGTCAAGCGGGTCATGGGTGCTGAAAGCCTTACAAAGTCTGACACAAACCTTCTGTAATATCCTGCTAATCCCAAGAAGCTCCGTACATCTGCTACGGTCTTGGGTACTGGCCAACTTTCTACTGCTTCTATCTTCCTGGGATCTACTGATACTCCAGCTCCTGATATGATATGACCCAAAAATGAAATGTGATCCGTCCAGAACTCACACTTGCTGAGCTTGGCATACAACTGGTTCTCTCTCAGAACCTGCAATACTTTCCTGAGGTGGTCTTCATGCTCCTCTTCACTAGCAGAGTATACGAGAATGTCGTCAAAAAACACAACGACAAACCGGTCTAAATATGGTATAAAGATACGATTCATCAAATCCATGAATATTACTGGAGCATTGGTCAAACCAAACGGCATTACTAAGAATTCATAATGCCCATACTTCGACCTAAATGCTGTCTTGGGAATATCCTCCTTCCGAACCCTCACCTGATGGTACCCTGAATGAAGATCTATCTTGGTGAAAACTCTAGCCTTGCTCAACTGATCAAATAAGTCGTCGATCCTGGGTAATGGGTACTTGTTCTTCACTGTTGCCGCATTAAGCTTTCTGTAGTCAATGCACAATCTGGATGACCCATCCTTCTTCCTCACAAGTACCACTGGTGCTGCCCATGGTGACACGCTAGCTTGGATGAACTTCTTCTCCTTCAGTTCCTCTACGTGCTGATATACCTTGGCCTGCTCTGAATCCGCCATTCTGTAAACCCGATCTGATATCGGTTTAGTTCCTGGTGCCAATTCTATACTGAACTCAATATCTCTGACTGGTGGTAGACCTGGAAGTTCTTCAGGAAATACGTCTAAAAATTCTTCAACTACCTTCGGAATCTGAACTTCCTCCATTGCCGTCACTACTCCCTGCTCTTGCTGAGTTGCCTCTTGTCACGCCCCAGAACCAGAATACTGGAGAGCGGGGGCAGACACAGCCAGCTACGTATATTGAAATAGAATACATCTCAACTATACGGTCACGGCTGTCTAGATATGAGGGTTTACTACAAGCCAGCAGTTTCTTAAGGTCAAGCCTATTGTCTCAATCTCAAGCAATTAACAGAGTTACAAGATGTTAGAGCATCAAATATATATATATAAGGCATCCCAAATATTACATATTGGATGATCATGAAGCTAGTCGTACAAAATGATAGGACTAGCAAGAGTTCAGTCATACATGATCAACCCTAGGATTTGTTAATCATGTTTACAGCCCGTAGGCAGACGGTAAGTAAATGTGCATCGAGCTAACAGGTGCTCGTCGGCTAAACGCCACAAAAGAATAAATTTACATATAAGTGGGTGAAACAAAAAGAAAAACCTACCCTTGGCCCGGGTTCCGTCTAGTTGTCACCATTGGGCTGGAAGCTCGGTAGATCTTCGGGAGCTGCTCCGAAATCTGGCCACACAAAACCAGCTGGGTCAAACCCCAGAAAGAGCAAGTGCCACAAAGGAGGCCACAAATAAGGACAAAAGCCAGCATATCAGAACATAAAGGATAAAAGAAGTACAAGTAGTAAAGTACACAGGGCGATAAACGACTAGGGACGTGGAACCATTCCGGGAGCCAGGTTACAATCCTTAAACCAAACAAGGACCGGGATTGGAACCCTTCGCCTGAATAGCTCACTGCCTCTACCCATTTATCGTTAGAGGTAAGTAAAACAATCATGATCAAGAGATAGCAGGTACTGGAGCTAGACAAGACTTAGACAGGGCTGGACACCATTCATTCACAATCGGCCAAGCAAGTACTACGGCTTACTACTTTAACTAACTAGGGTTGTCACAAGCCTAATTACTAACAAGATGCAAGTGAGAATTCCAAATCCCAAGCCCTGCAGACCATCCAGTTATCCTTCCGCGGGTTGAGAGTTATGGGTGGGTACATTGCCCGGGAGACAGATGTACCCTTAGGTGACTTAGAGGGTGCAACACATGACAGTGTGCTGGAAATGTGCACTACTCGTCGGCAAGCTACAAGTCCATTAAAGCGCCCAGATAACGAGATTGCCTGTGTCTGGGAATTCTCCATGTTCTAGTTTGATCTAATAATTAGCCTAATCCAATTTAGTGCGAGTCCCTGGCCGTGGTACCCAGGAAGTCACGTCCTAGACATGATGCAAGACAAGACGAGTGATTTGCACAGAGCAACAAGTAGTACACCCACGGTGTCAAGACAAGTCAAGTTATATGCTATCAGGGCAAGTCAAGTCATGTCAAGTCAGGAGTGCGCCACCGCGGGCCACTTTCAAGTCAAGCCGAGTTATCAAGTTACAGGTTCAAGTTACCAAGTTACGAAGTTATACTCCAAGTTATTAACAAGATAGGAGAAAACTAGCCGCAAGCCGAATCATGTCAAATCATAGGAAATCGTGTCAAGACGTGTTAGACCAAGTCAAGTCGTGTGGTGGACAAGAAAATCTCAGAAAACAAAATTTAGCCAGAAACCAAGGACCAAGGTCCACCAAAGCACAGGGTGTGCTGGGCTAAAGGCGACCCAAGGGGGCGCCGGGCAAGGCTCGGGCTAGGGTGCGCGAGCGGCGTCAAGAGACGTGCTCGAGGAACAACCGCAACACACCAAGGGCGCGAGCGGGGGCAACGCGGAGCCAGAACGCGCGAGGGCGCGTCCGACGAGGCGCGCGGGGCGCAGCGCAGCGGAGTGCGCGCGGTAGGGCGCAGCGCAGCACGGCGCCGCGCGCAAGGGCGCAGCGCAGCGGAGTGCGCGCGGGAGAACGCGGCACGGAGTGCGCGCGGGAGGGCGCAGCGCAGCGAAGTGCGCGCGGAAGGGCGCAGTACAGCACGGCGGCGCGCGCAAGGGCACAGCGCAGCGGAGTGCGCGCGGAAGAACGCGGCACGGAGTGCGCGCGGGAGAGCGCAGTGCAGCGGAGTGCGCGCGCAAGGGCGCAGCGCAGCGGAGTGCGCGCGGGAGAACGCAGCGCAGCACGACGGCGCGCGCAAGGGCGCAGCGCAGCGGAGTGCGCGCGGGAGAACGCAGCACAGCACGGCGGCGCGCGCAAGGGCGCAGCGCAGCGGAGTGCGCGCGGGAGGGCGCAGCGCAGCACGGCGGCGCGCGCAAGGGCGCAGCACAGCGGAGTGCGCGCGGGAGAACGCGGCACGGAGTGCGCACGGGAGGGCGGTCCGGGTGGCCTTCTTCTTCTCCAAGTTGGCTGAGAAGAACACTAACAATGGGTTCCAAGTTCAAAATTTCACAACCTTGCCAATAAAACTCCAAATTCGGATTTTTAAAGTTCTAACTTGGGTGAAATTTGATTCTCTACAACATAGAGGCATCAAAACCCACCAAAACCAACTCAAAATAGATCAAAACCACTAATTTTCGAAAATGGGAAAAAGTTACATCTAGAACAGATGAAGCTTCAAAACACAAAACATCAAGACCTAAGATTGTTCAAAACCATCTCCTTAAGCTAATAGACAAATAATATTGGGTCCTTATGTAGTGGCAAGGAGCACTTGCCTATGGTGTGGTGTTGTGTGGAAGAAGGAAGAAGACGAAAATTAATGGAGAGTAAAGGGGAGAGAGAAAGTTAGGTGGGGATATAATGAGGGTGGTTGTTGTGGAAATGAGGGAAGAGTGTAGGTTAAGGTGTTCCACTACATATTAAACCAACCAACTAAACCAATCCAATTAAAACCAAGCCGAACCAAAACTCGAAATACGAGAGAACCCAAAATTCTGCAAGTCGAGAAAATTAAAATACAAGCCAAAATCCAACTACGAGCATAAATACGAAATACGGAAAAATGAGGGTGACAACTCTACCCACCTTCAAAGAATTCCGTCCTCTGAATTTAATCAAGGTGCTAGAGATTGCCACGACAAGCCATACTAAGCACAGACGAGCTACACTAAGCAGTTCAATCATACAATCATTCAATGCAAGCAAGGAAGGGAAAGCGTAAGGCATAAGAAAGACATTATACCTCACGAGTCAAACAGGTAGGGATATCGCGATCGGATGTCGTCCTCACGCTCCCACGTTGACTCACCTAGAGAGTGATGACCCCAAGCAACACGGACTAAGTTAATAGTCTTGTTCTTGAGCGTCTTTTCTCTCCGGTCCAATATAGACACGGGCCCCTCCTCATACGAAAGGTTGGTACCAACAACCAATTCCGAATGATCTAGGATATGGCTCGGGTCCGAGATATACCGTCTTAATTGGGATACATGGAATACATCATGTACCTCACTTAGCGACGGCGGAAGAGCGAGACGATAGGACACATCTCCTACTCGCTCTAGAATATCGAACGGCCCTATATACCTAGGACTAAGCTTTCCCCGGACGCCAAAACGAATGACGCCGCGGGTAGGCGAGATCCTAAGGAATACATGGTCGCCGACGGCAAATTCTAAGGGACGCCGATGAGCATCGGCCCAATGGCGCTGACGATCCTGAGCAACTCGGAGGTGATCTCTGACTTTCCTGACCACTTCAACCGTCTGAGAAATCAGTTCTGGACCGAGCATCTGCCTCTCTCCGACATCGTCCCATGCTAACGGGGATCTGCACTTCCTGCCATACAGAGCCTCGAAGGGTGCCATCTGGATACTGGTTTGGAAACTATTATTGTACGAGAACTCCACCAGGTGCAGGTGATCCTCCCACGAACCACCGAAGTCAAGGGTACATGACCGCAACATATCTTCGAGGGTTTGTATAGTACGCTCTGACTGCCCATCTGTCTGCGGATGATATGCTGAGCTGAACTTGAGACGAGTCCCCAAACTTTGATGAAGACTGCGCCAAAAGTGCGATGTGAATCTCGTATCCCTGTCTGATACTATGCTGACTGGCACTCCATGGAGTCTGACGATCTGCCTGAGATACATCTCTGCTAGCTGCGCCGTCGACTGTCCAACTCTAAATGGAAGAAAGTGTGCCACCTTGGTAAGCCTGTCCACAATGACCCAAATAGCATCTCTGCCTGCCGGAGATCTGGGTAACCCAGTCACGAAATCCATGGTTATGTGTTCCCATTTCCATTCTGGGATCGGTAAAGGTTGAAGAAGTCCAGCTGGCCTCTGATGTTCAGCCTTGACTTGTTGGCAAACCAAACATCGAGAGACATACCGGGCTATCTCCCTCTTCATACCATTCCACCAAAAGTGTTGACGAATATCTCTGTACATCTTCGTGCTGCCTGGGTGAATGGAATACAGCGAACTGTGAGCCTCTACCATGACTTCCTGTCTGATATCTCCACTGGGTACACAAAGACGCGTGCCGTGTCGAAGTGTACCATCCTCATGTATACATAACTCTGGCCTTCTTCCTGCTTCACACTCTGCTCTGAGCCGCTGAATCTTGGAATCTGTTAACTGTGCTGTCCGGATCCTCTCAACTATGGTGGACTGAATCTGTAGGCTGGCCATCAAGGCCACATTGGAAGGAAGAATCACTTCAATTCCCATCCTCTGAAGATCTGCCAATAGCTCTGGTTGTGCTGTCAAGAAATAAACTTCGGCTCTCCGGCTCAACGCATCTGCTACAACGTTGGCCTTCCCTGGGTGATACTGCAAGTCCACATCATAGTCCACCAGTAGCTCGAGCCATCTTCTCTGCCGCATATTAAGATCCTTCTGGGTGAAAACATACTTCAGGCTCTTATGATCAGTAAAGATCTCCACTCTGTCTCCGTACAAGTAGTGTCTCCACAACTTAAGTGCAAACACTACTACTGCTAGCTCCATGTCGTGGGTCGGGTAATTCTTCTCATGATCACGGAGTTGACGTGACGCATAAGCGATTACCTTCCCATGCTGCATCAAAACACATCCCAATCCTTTGCCTGAAGCGTCACAATAAACTGTGAATCCTCCGGTCCCATCTGGAAGGGTGAGAATGGGAGCCGTTATCAAACCTCGCTTCAACTTCTCAAATGATTCCTGACATTCTGCTGTCCATACAAATGGCACATCCTTGCGGGTCAACTGGGTCATCGGCGCTGAAATCCTTGCAAAATCAGAGACGAACCGTCGGTAGTAGCCGGCCAATCCAAGAAAGCTGCGAACTTCTGCCACTGAGCTGGGTACTGGCCATGCCTCGATAGCCACAATCTTCTGGGGATCCACTTCCACTCCTCCTCGAGTAATGATGTGACCCAAGTACGAAATGCGATCGAGCCAGAACTCGCATTTACTAAACTTGGCGTACAACTAGTGCTCTCTGAGAATCTGAAGAACCACACGGAGATGCTGCTCATGCTCTGCTTCACTCTTGCTGTAGACCAGGATGTCATCAAGGAACACTATCACAAACTGATCCAAGTAAGGCATGAAAATACGGTTCATGAGGTCCATGAACACCGCCGGCGCATTGGTCGCTCCAAAGGGCATCACTAGAAACTCCCAATGCCCGTACCTCGATCTGAACGTCGTCTTCGGGATGTCCTGCTCTCTAACTCTGATCTGGTGGTATCCTGACCGTAAGTCTATCTTCGAGAAAACTGAAGCCCTTTTGAGTTGATCAAACAAGTCATCTATCCTCGGGAGAGGGTATCTGTTCTTGATTGTCACTGAGTTCAAGGTACGATAATCAACACATAGCCTAGACGTACCATCCTTCTTTTTCACAAGAAGCATCGGGGCTCCCCAAGGCGATCCACTTGCACGAATGAATCCCTTGGTCCTAAGTTCTTCAATCATCTTGTACAAAATCTCCAACTCTGAAGGCGCCATTCTGTAGACTCGCTCTGATACTGGTGCTGTCCCGGAAATCAAGTCGATGGTGAACTCGATCTCAAGCTCTGGTGGCATTCCTGGAAGTTCCTCTGGGAAGACATCTGGAAACTCTTCAACTATCCGGGGCAACTGCATTGCTGCTACTGCCATCCGCAATACTGGAGGAGATGGCTCAACTGTGCCTCTGGAAAATGAAAACTCTGGCTCTCCGGGAATACTAAAGACAACTCTGCCAATATGGCAGTCTATCCTAGCATAATGGTTCCTCAACCAATCCATGCCTAGGACTACCTCATAATCTGCCATAGGGAATTCTATGAGCCTAGCGGGGAACTCTCTACCGCTAACTACGATCCGACACGAGGAAAACACTCGATCTACTCCCACAAGACCATTACCAGTAAGTATATTGAGCCTCACTGATAATGACTCGGGCTCCAATCCTATCCGTGTCGCAAATCGTGCAGACATGAATGAATGCGATGCACCAGAATCAAATAATACAGATGCTGGTAAGGTGTTGACGAGAATAGTACCTGCTACTACCTCACCTGGTGCAACTTCTTCTTCCATGGTCATCATCATAGCCTGACCTCTAGCTGCGGGTCCTCTCTGCTGGAAACCCCTCTGTCGGTTCTGTGCTGGAGCCTGGGTGAACTGCTGCTGGTTCTGCTGCTGAAAGGCCTGGGCCTGGGGCACCAATGGCCTCGGGTACTGCTGTTGCTGCAGAACTGGAGCTGGGGCTGGTCCTCTCACTGACGAACTAGAAAGATTGGATGATGATGGACCTCCCCTATTCGGGCAGGTCCCTATATGGTGGTCTGCTCCTCCACAAGCCAGGCACAATCCCCGTGCCCTACGACACTCTGCCACTACATGGCCCGGCTTCCCGCAATGAGAACATCCCACTGCGGAAGACTGCTTCTGCTGCTGCGGGTGCGTCGGGGTCGAATGCTGAACCGACGTCACTGAGGCTGTCCGCCTCGGAGTTCCAATAGTTATACCCCTAGTTGCCGGGGCTGGAGCTGAAGATTGGTGCATCTGGTTGTGGGACCGCTTCCTGCCTCCGGTCCTGTCCACAATTCTCCGGGAGGTATACTCATGCCTCCTTGCTGCCTTCAATACTGCATCGAACGTCTGGTGCTCGAACTGCTCCACAGCCAATAATATCTCTAAGTGCAGCCCTTGCTGGAACCGCTGAGCCCTATCGAACTCGGTTGCCACCAAGGTAGGGGCGAACCTACTCAGCCTAGAAAACTCGGTCGCATAGCCATCGACCGTCCTGCCTCCTTGCTTCAAGTTGGTGAACCGGGTCTGCAGGTCGTACCGTGCCACCGCATCGAAGTACTTCGTCTGGAACCTCTCTCTGAACGTCGCCCAAGTGACTGGCGCTGCTAACCCCATGGCCTGAGCTGCCCACCAATCGCGAGCCAAGTCTAACAACTGTAGGCGTACCACCGCCACCTTCTCATTCTCAGGTGTCCTAGCTGCTTCCAGAACCACCTCGGTATCCTGAAGCCAAGCGTCCGCGGCAATCGTATCTTCACTACCGTCAAAGAAGGGAGGGTTCAAGCGCTTGAAACTATTGGCCGCCTGATTCCCTTGGGGACCTCCTCGGTTCAGTGCATCATGAACTTCCTGGTGCAAGGCGTCGCCTCGACGATCTTGGGATGCAAGCAGTTCTCTGATAAGCCCTACCAAAGGTCCCTCATCCTGCCTAGCTGGTTGAGCGGGCGGAGCTGCCTGAACTGGAGGTTCTGAGCCTCCGGAAAGCATAACTCGGGAGGCTACTCCAGAGTGCTGAGCTTGATCTTCCTGGCGCTGGGGTGCTTGTTGAGCTTCCTCTGGCTGGTTGGCAGGTCCGGGAGTAATGCCGCTGAAGAAGACGACATAGAGAACAATAAGGAAAGGACCAGGACAGATCAATGATACAAGCAATGTGATCAGGTCGAGATTCTCAGGAATTTGAAGATACGAGCAGAGATCAAGGACGAATATTGATTGAGACATCTATTCGGTAAACCCCCACATTTCTTGATTGACAAGACCTGCATGGGCCACCACTTAAACCGTGTCACGCCCCAGAACCAGAATACTGGAGAGCGGGGGCAGACACAGCCAGCTACGTATATTGAAATAGAATACATCTCAACTATACGGTCACGGCTGTCTAGATATGAGGGTTTACTACAAGCCAGCAGTTTCTTAAGGTCATGCCTATTGTCTCAATCTCAAGCAATTAACAGAGTTACAAGATGTTAGAGCATCAAATATATATATATAAGGCGTCCCAAATAT
The DNA here is from genome assembly GCA_029216955.1 of Iris pallida. Classification (NCBI taxonomy): domain Eukaryota; kingdom Viridiplantae; phylum Streptophyta; class Magnoliopsida; order Asparagales; family Iridaceae; genus Iris; species Iris pallida. The sequence continues at coordinate 12,081,972 of JANAVB010037417.1, forward strand.
TACATATTGGATGATCATGAAGCTAGTCGTACAAAATGATAGGACTAGCAAGAGTTCAGTCATACATGATCAACCCTAGGATTTGTTAATCATGTTTACAGCCCGTAGGCAGACGGTAAGTAAATGTGCATCGAGCTAACAGGTGCTCGTCGGCTAAACGCCACAAAAGAATAAATTTACAAATAAGTGGGTGAAACACAAAGGAAAACCCACCCTTGGCCCGGGTTCCGTCTAGTTGTCACCATTGGGCTGGAAGCTCGGTAGATCTTCGGGAGCTGCTCCGAAATCTGGCCACACAAAACCAGCTGGGTCAAACCCCAGAAAGAGCAAGTGCCACAAAGGAGGCCACAAATAAGGACAAAAGCCAGCATATCAGAACATAAAGGATAAAAGAAGTACAAGTAGTAAAGTACACAGGGCGATAAACGACTAGGGACGTGGAACCATTCCGGGAGCCAGGTTACAATCCTTAAACCAAACAAGGACCGGGATTGGAACCCTTCGCCTGAATAGCTCACTGCCTCTACCCATTTATCGTTAGAGGTAAGTAAAACAATCATGATCAAGAGATAGCAGGTACTGGAGCTAGACAAGACTTAGACAGGGCTGGACACCATTCATTCACAATCGGCCAAGCAAGTACTACGGCTTACTACTTTAACTAACTAGGGTTGTCACAAGCCTAATTACTAACAAGATGCAAGTGAGAATTCCAAATCCCAAGCCCTGCAGACCATCCAGTTATCCTTCCGCGGGTTGAGAGTTATGGGTGGGTACATTGCCCGGGAGACAGATGTACCCTTAGGTGACTTAGAGGGTGCAACACATGAAAGTGTGCTGGAAATGTGCTCTACTCGTCGGCAAGCTACAAGTCCATTAAAGCGCCCAGATAACGAGATTGCCTGTGTCTGGGAATTCTCCATGTTCTAGTTTGATCTAATAATTGGCCTAATCCAATTTAGTGCGAGTCCCTGGCCGTGGTACCCAGGAAGTCACGTCCTAGACATGATGCAAGACAAGACGAGTGATTTGCACAGAGCAACAAGTAGTACACCCACGGTGTCAAGACAAGTCAAGTTACATGCTATCAGGGCAAGTCAAGTCATGTCAAGTTAGGAGTGCGCCACCGCGGGCCACTTTCAAGTCAAGCCGAGTTATCAAGTTACAGGTTCAAGTTACCAAGTTACGAAGTTATACTCCAAGTTATTAACAAGATAGGAGAAAACTAGCCGCAAGCCGAATCATGTCAAATCATAGGAAATCGTGTCAAGACGTGTTAGACCAAGTCAAGTCGTGTGGTGGACAAGAAAATCTCAGAAAACAAAATTTAGCCAGAAACCAAGGACCAAGGTCCACCAGAGCACAGGGTGTGCTGGGCTAAAGGCGACCCAAGGGGGCGCCGGGCAAGGCTCGGGCTAGGGTGCGCGAGCGGCGTCAAGAGACGTGCTCGAGGAACAACCGCAACACACCAAGGGCGCGAGCGGGGGCAACGCGGAGCCAGAACGCGCGAGGGCGCGTCCGACGAGGCGCGCGGGGCGCAGCGCAGCGGAGTGCGCGCGGGAGGGCGCAGCGCAGCACGGTGGCGCGCGCAAGGGCGCAGCACAGCGGAGTGCGCGCGGGAGAACGCGGCACGGAGTGCGCGCGGGAGAACGCGGCACGGAGTGCGCGCGGGAGGGCGCAGCGCAGCGAAGTGCGCGCGGGAGGGTGCAGCGCAGCACGGCGGCGCGCGCAAGGGCGCAGCGCAGCGGAGTGCGCGCGGGAGAACGCGGCACGGAGTGCGCGCGGGAGGGCGCAGCGCAGCGGAGTGCACGCGCAAGGGCGCAGCGCAGCGGAGTGCGCGCGGGAGAACGCAGCGCAGCACGGCGGCCGCGCAAGGGCGCAGCGCAGCGGAGTGCGCGCGGAAGAACGCAGCGCAGCACGGCGGCGCGCGCAAGGGCGCAGCGCAGCGGAGTGCGCGCGGGAGGGCGCAGCGCAGAACGGCGGCGCGCGCAAGGGCGCAGCGCAGCGGAGTGCGCGCGGGAGAACGCGGCACGGAGTGCGCGCGGGAGGGCGGTCCGGGTGGCCTTCTTCTTCTCCAAGTTGGCTGAGAAGAACACTAACAATGGGTTCCAAGTTCAAAATTTCACAACCTTGCCAATAAAACTCCAAATTCGGATTTTTAAAGTTCTAACTTGGGTGAAATTTGATTCTCTACAACATAGAGGCATCAAAACCCACCAAAACCAACTCAAAATAGATCCAAACCACTAATTTTCGAAAATGGGAAAAAGTTAGATCTAGAACAGATGAAGCTTCAAAACATAAAACATCAAGACCTAAGATTGTTCAAAACCATCTCCTTAAGCTAATGGACAAATAATATTGGGTCCTTATGTAGTGGCAAGGAGCACTTGCCTATGGTGTGGTGTTGTGTGGAAGAAGGAAGAAGAAGAAAATTAATAGAGAGTAAAGGGGAGAGAGAAAGTTAGGTGGGGATATAATGAGGGTGGTTGTGGTGGAAATGAGGGAAGAGTGTAGGTTAAGGTGTTCCACTACATATTAAACCAACCAACTAAACCAATCCAATTAAAACCAAGCCGAACCAAAACTCGAAATACGAGAGAACCCAAAATTCTGCAAGTCGAGAAAATTAAAATACAAGCCAAAATCCAACTACGAGCATAAATACAAAATACGGAAAAATGAGGGTGACACCTCTGATCTGACTAAAGTGAATCTCTCCATGCCTGGAATGTCAAAAGATACACTCCCTCTACGACAATCTATTGTCGCATGACTGTCTTTCAGCCAGTCCATGCCTAAGATAACGTCGAAATTTTCAACAGGAAATTCTATCAACCGGGCGGGTAAGGAATGCCCGCAAACTACAACGCTACATGCTAAAATAACTCTACTAACTCCTACGAGCCCATTACCAGTGAGTATATTCAACCTCCCTGGCAATGCCTCGAACTCCATTCCTAGTCGTGTCGCAAATCGTGCAGATATAAATGAATGGGATGCTCCCGAATCAAACAATGCTACTGCGGGATATGAGGCGACGAGAATGTTACCTGCCACAACATCTTCCGATGCCAATGCCTCCTCCAAGGACAGAGTGAATGCTTGCCCTCGACCTCCTTGCTGATTTTCATGCTGCGGCCTAGCCTGATGCTGCTGCTGGCCCCTTCCTTGATGATGCTGGGGTGGTCTATGCTGGTGTTGCTGCATCGGCGGTCCCTGCTGCCGAAATATCTGAGCCTGCGGTACTAACGGACGCTGTGCCAACGGCCTTACTGCCACTGCTGATCCTCGATACTGGCCTGCCCCTGGGGCTGGCAGAGCAGGAAACTGCTGCCCTGGTCCTCCTGCCCTCGAATTCATGGGACATATGGTAACTCGATGGTCTGGATTTCCATATATCAGACACAGTCCATTCAATGTCCGACACACATCTCTAGTGTGTCCCATCTTCCCATAATAAGTGCAGCCTACCGGGGGTTGCTGGTTCTTCCTCTGTTGCTGTTGCTGCTGCCTGGGTGGTTCTGGTCCTCGTATCGCCATATCGTGGGTACGAATGCCAGTGGATGGTGCTGTTGTTCAGGGCGCTGCTCCCCCTCCTCCTTCAATCTGACTGTGGGATCTCTTCTGACCCCCAGTCCTAGTCGTAAGCCTCTGAATGGTGAGCTCTTGCCTTCGAGTCGCTGTCAATATCTCATCAAAAGTTTGGTAATTGTGCCCCTCTATCAATTGCAAGAGTTCAAGATGAAACCCTTGCTGAAACCTCATAGCCCTCTGGCGCTCCATTGCTACCATCTCTGGGGCGAATCTACTCAATCTGTAGAACTCCGCTGCATAAGCATCTACAGTCTTGCCGGCCTGCCTGAGGTTGATAAACTTCTGTTGTAGCTCAAACTGCGCCACAACTCCATAGTACTTGGTCTTGAATCTTGCTGTGAAATCGTCCCAAGCCACAGGACGTCTGATGCCCACTTCCTCTGATTCCCACCAATTGTTTGCAAAAACAAAAGTATAAAACTTTATTGATACAAACTGTAATAAAGATTACAAGAATTCTGGAAAAATTACAACTATAGGAATCCAATCTTGATGACGATTGCTTTATCCCTTGGACGATGTGAACTTTGAAGACGAAGCCTTTGAAGTTGAAAACAACTCTAGAAATTGAAGGCAAAAGCCTCTGAAGTTGAAGACAAAAGTCTCGGAAGAATGCAGCAGCACTTTGGCAAGAACTCATGAACTCTCTGATTTCTGATCTCTGATCTTGATCCCCTTGAAATGAAGACTTGAAACTCTATTTATAGAGTTCTGAAAATAACTAACTTTCAGTTATTTTGGACTACGCAAGCTGATTTGCGCAGCAACTGGTTTGCGCAGATATGGACTGCGCAGGCAGTTACTGGATCGTGGGCCAACTATCTGAGACACATGGCATTATTTGATTGAAATGCGCATGATCGTGCATAGACAGTTGCCACGTAATGAGCAATTGATGGCATGAATGCCACATGTAATTTATCAGTTATGTTGGTAGAATGCGCAAAGTGAACTGCGCATACACTGGTTTGCGCAGACTCAGACTGCGCAGGCTTCATTTGCGCAACCACGGATTGCGCTGCCAACTGTCAGCCGTCCTCGAGTACTGTGCGATGCCAAAAATGAACAGTCTCCTCGTTATTCGTGTCATCAGCTGTCAGGAAGATCTGATTTGATTCAGTCAATGATGACTTCTGCCACGTCAGCCTGCGCAGTTGGGAACATGCGCAAACCAACCTGCGCAAAGTGACGTCTGCGCAATCTGTTGTCTGCACAACTCATCAAAATGATGAATATCTTGAATTTTTGACTTTGTTGATTGATGCAACTTGATTTTTTAGGACCTACAAGACCCCCTTCAAAGTTTTCGAAAGTTGATTATAATCAAAATTTCGAAATACTTTGAATTTTTGAATGTTGAATCATTTTGCGCAATATGATGAGCTGTCTGCGCAAAGCGAATAGACCACAAGTTTAGGCGCAATCCGAGGCATCCGTTTCGCATTTCAAAAACTATAAATACCCCTCTTTTCGTTTTCAATTCTTTACTTTGCAATCTTTCGAGCTTTTTGAGAAGAAAACCTTCACTGTTCTCCTCCTCCGACGATTGTCATGGCCCCACGACGATCAAATGCTGCCGCTGCCGCCGCCGCGAAGGGAAAAGCTCCGGCCGAGTCTTCTGACAGGGTTGCACGGCGAGCTTCCCGACACGAATCCGCACACCCTGCTCTGAGAGGTAGTTGAACCGATCGAAAACCCCTTCTTAGGGTGATTCGACTCCCTTGAAACTCATCTCTTTTTAGAGATAAGTTCATATTGCGCCACCCTTTTTAGGGTTTCGGTTGCATCAACTATCAGTTCTTCATTTTTATGAAGGCTGCATTCTTGCGCAAATTGTTGATTTGTGCTGACAGGAAGTCAGCGCAAACAATTAAGTTGCGCAGATATCAGCGCAAACCATTGCTTTGCGCACCTTTTATGATGCGCAAACTGATATTGCGCAAGTCATGTCAGCGCAATCTGAGGTTGCGCAAATCATGTCAGCGCAGTCTGAGGTTGCGCAAATCATGTTTTATGTTTAAAAATAGAATCTTTGTCTTGGACTAATTTTCATCTGTTTGTTGATGCAGTTGAAGTCAATGAAGATCCAGATTACGAACATTTTGTGGGAACCCTTACAGAGTCTGAATACAAAGAAGATCTGTCTCATGTCATTACCCTCAGTATGATCTGCCGGCCTCCCGTCAGGCTATATTGATTTCTCAGGACAATGAAACTTTGATGTGTTTGATGAACGGACAGCCTTTAGAATCAGCTGATGCTGTAATTCACAAGAAACCCTTATTCCTATTCGGTGACGCCTTTGAGAGAGCCTCTCAGCCTAGGCCAAGGATGGAAGATAGGGTAGTTCACCAGCAAGATAGATCTTTTTTTATACCCGACATTGCTCGCTGCCTTCCTTTGTCACGGTACGCTCATGCAAGCTACCCTAGGAAGATGGATTGGAATATCACTCTATTTCAGGATGCTCGGGCAGGAAAATCTTCGTAAAGAAGGGGCCACAACATAAGGATATGTTTTATAGCTCTTCC
>JANAVB010037417.1:12088112-12425612 GCA_029216955.1 Iris pallida
GCTACTCAGGGTGAGCAAAGTCTAGTGGCTCTACCAACAAGCCACAGTCTAAGTCTACTCCGTCCGACTAACCCAGTATAGGTCGGGCAGTCCGCCTCAAGCATCTGTTATATTATAACGGTATCCTGTCAGGAAAATGAGCAAGTACAAACACTAACAGCAGTTCCATGTGAATTGACAAATTCTATAAGAACAGTATAATGAACTACAAGACAAAGATAATAAAAACTTGGGAACCGTTCGGAAGCCGAGTTACAACCCTTAAACCAAACAAGGACCGGGGTTGTAACTCTTCTCTCGAGCAGAACTTAGTCTCCAATCAGGTACAATATAAAGGCAAGTAGAGCATGTGATTAACTGTATATCATGGCATGGTGAGAAAACACTGACTGTAGAACAGAGCAGGATATACGATAAGATAAAGTAAATATAAAATATGATTTGAATTATTAGAGCGTTATGTGATCGGCTTGGGAAACATGATCAGGCTTTCCATTCGACCGGCTATGAACAATGTGTACAATAAACGGTAAGGTCGATCACCATGGAAAGCTATGAACGATGTAGGGTAAGGCTTTACCCTCGTGAGGCGAGGGTATAGCTATGAACATGTACAGAACAATGTGGGAAATTGATCACACAACCACTAATAACTCCCCATCCCCGAATAGTATAAAGGATCCGGACATAACACGTCATGACACGGGATTCAAAAGCAGGTGATCAGCCCACTCCCAAGTCCATGTCTATACAAGTACAAGTAACAAGTCGAGTAATGTACCAATATACCAAGTAACCCGGAAACAACATCTCATGACAGGATCCGACATATACTAGTCCGTGAACCATCGTGTTAGGAATCAAGTAAGACACTACAACTGAATCGGATATAGCAGATATCAAGACAATGAAAACTATCAGTAAATGTACTCACCTGTCCTGAGCTGTATGGTATATCAATGCTCAGAGCGGTATCAGAAGACCTAAATATGAGATACTGTAAGTTAATTTAGGTTTAAACAAGTTTAGGAATGATTTACAATGAATGATATGCAATCTAGGTCAAACTAGGTCTCACTGAGTCACACTAAGTCCTGTCAAGTCAATCTAGGTCAAATCAAGTTATATCAAGTCAATCTAAACCAAACCAAGTCAATCATAGGTCATACCAGTCATCACAGGTCAAAATAAGTCGAAAAAGTCAAACGGGGTCAAGAGTTGGCCTACAGTTGACTTTTGGTCAACTGGTCAACCCTGGTCAACTCTGCTCAACTCTAGGTCAAACCTGGGTCAATGGTGACTAATAGTTGACTTTTGGTCAACTACACAAGTCTAATGGAAATTGGGACTAATTTGGGTAAAGCGTTGACCCATAGTTGACTTTTGGTCTAAAAAGTCACCGTGGTCAACCGGGGTCAACTAGGTCTAGGCGACTATTTCTAACTATTACCAACCTCTACAACCCATATCCAAGTCCATCTTGGACTTCGAAACTCATATCTTGGCCGTAGGCCAATATCCTATTTACCCTTAAAAAGGGTAAAATTCTAGCTTAGGCAACTATCAAGTTAGCCTACCTACGCTTGGTATTTTGACCCGAGCTCCCTAGGGTAGTAAGGTACTAGCCTGTCACGCCCCAGAACCAGAATACTGGAGAGCGAGGGAATGACTCAGCCAGCTACGTATTACGGGTAGATGAGTACCGTATAATACGATCAATGCTGTCTAACCAGACAAGGGAGTGCATACTACATAAAGGTCTTACTATGGTCATTTCACATCTATTGTCTCAATCATTCAATCAAGAAGCAAAATAGAGAACATATAAGATAAAGCAGTAAGGCGTCCCAAACGCTCAGTCAAAATGTTCTTGAGATCTGGCTTTACAAAATATAGCCAGATGGTATAGCAAGATATACACAATTGTTATCAGCTGCAGTCTGATTTAATTACAATTATGTAAAAGCAAGTACAAGACAATCCGACTAACATGTCGGTGCCAAACGGCTAAGTATAAAGGTAAATAACAAAACGAGCGGTGAAGTAAGGAACCCACTCGAGTCCTCCTGCAATCATGCCTCTAGTATTGACCATCTTGGAGGTAGAAGTACGCTGGATCCTCGGGAACCGGCTCTAAATCTGGCCATGCAAAACCAGAGAGGTTAGACCTCTAATAGCAAGTACCACAAGGAAGGACGATATGAAGGACTAAACCAGTAAGTAAAAGAATATAATGATAATAGATCTCTGCTTTCCACTAGGATTCACATCACATCACGACACTTCGAACCAACCTCCCAACCAAACAAGGACAGAAGTTGGCCCGTCATGTCCTGACATTCTGATCATCCTAGTTAGGTAACAGAGTAGCACAGTACACAAACAAATCATCTTGAACGGCCAATCAAATTCTACGGCTTACTATTATGAGTCCCAAGTTATCCTGGAATAATGCAATAAAGATTCCTCAGTTCTTACTATGTGTGAGCAAGGCTAGTCTATCCAGTCAATCATGTGCGCCATGCATGAATTAGACGAGTCCTAGCAGGACGCCCGTCAATATACAATATACAATAATAAAAACAGATACTGTTTCCTGCGGTGGCAGATTTACAGTACCTATGGGAACTAGCCGGCCCGTCGGGTACTACTCGTCCCAAGGGGGCTGCCATGTAAGAACTCGGGAATCCATTCTCTCCATGCCATCGTTATTTTATTTAACTTAATAGTCTCTACGTTAAGCGAAATCCCATGCCGTGGATCATGGTCATTCAAATGAGTACTTTTGTACGGGTACGATATGCGCAACTCTACAACGATATCCGTACGGCTATGTTGTAGGTCTTACATAGCGTGATACAACAATCAAATCTAACCATGGAGTAATCATGCCTTGACCATAAAGTACACATGCTGGTTTTTGTAAGAAAATAAATAACTAAATAAATAAATAAATAATTTGAAGCCTGCATGTGCCTGTATGCCAATATTCGGGATCGGCTAATCGAGTACAATAGTTCATTACATGAACATGTCTCATTCATCCATTTCAATAAGACGACTAGCCAGTCTCTTAGTTCCAACTAGGAACGCATGATCAATTATTAGTCATGTCACAATCATTCGATGGTGGCAAGGCATGAAAATCAATTAGTATTACATGGGGTCGAGCCTATAACTCCTCAGAATTAAGTTCTAGTCATACTGGGTATCCATGGATCAATCAAGACATATGACACATTCCACATAACAATCTGTATTAACCAGATTATCACATCATGATTTATCAAGTTCATGCAAAAAGGCGTAAGGATATAATAGGAGAATTATCATGCCACTATTAATATAAATTATAAAGCAATAGAAACACCAATGTCAGTCTCCGTCCAAGTCTAAGATAGGGTTAACAAGTCACGCTAAGTTCAATATAAAGGAGTGAGCGTATAAAGGAATTCACGCTAGCATGCACAGTGTAAGCGTGACTAATACACGCTGACAGGTAAGACGTGAGCGTGACTAAAATACACGCTGATACGTAAGACGTGAGCGTGACTAAAATTACACGCACGCTGGCACAAGTCTGCGTGACTAGAAATACACGCACGCTGGCACAAGTCTGCGTGACTAGAAATTCACGCAAGCAATGCACAAGTCTGCGTGACTAGAAATTCACGCAAGCAATGCACAAGTCTGCGTGACTAGAAAATACACGCACGCAATGCACAAGTCTGCGTGACTAGAAAATACACGCACGCAATGCACAAGTCTGCGTGACTAGAAAATACACGCACGCAATGCACAAGTCTGCGTGACTAGGAAATACACGCACGCTCATGAGAACATTAGCGTGACTAAAATACACGCAAACACGTATAGACGTGTGCGTGACTGGGCTGATGTTTACGCGAGCACGTAAGAACGTGTGCGTGAAACATCTCCCAAACTCCAAGTCCCATGGGGCCTTGGTCCAGTGCCAGAAATACACGCTAAGTTGGTGGATCAAGAACCCATGAACAGCCGAAATACTATAACTTAGATCTAGAGAAAACCAGCCGTAGAAATCAAAAACGCTAAGAACTAATCTCTCTTGGAATCACGAGAAGAAGGCAAATAAACCATAAAAATGGGTGATTGAGAAGCAAGTTTGCACTTGCCTTCTCCTGCTGCTGGTAGGTGGTGGGGAGTAATGAGAGGAAGAAGAAGAAGTAATGGTGAGAATGAAGTAATGAGGAGAGAGAAGGAGATGGAAGCTTTAAATAGGAAGGGTGGTGGTAGGTGTGTTGGGCCGGGTTTAAGGGGGTACAGCAAACCGAAACCCAATAACACTAAAGCAGCAAATAAAAATACAGGTAATAAAATTGCAGAAATAAAATTAACATGAAAATTTAAAGAGCAGATAATTAATTAACATGAAACTAAAGGAATTTAAATACAGAATAATACATGATAAATACTAACTAATTATACATGATAAACTAACTAATTATACATGATAAATACTAAATAAATACATTCGAGCAATATACGTATTAAAATACGTATTCTGGGAACGGGAAGTGACATCTCTACCCACCTTAGAAAAATTCCGTCCTTGGAATTTCAAATCCAAGCAGGTAGAAATATCGGAGCTTAACTAATACAAGCAATTCTAGTGAGCAAGCAATTATTTCTACCATATCAAAAGCAAGTACTATATATGTAAATTCATCAATCCATGATATCAAGTAGCTCTACCCATAAAGTGATAAGCATGAGAAATCAAGACAATCAAGGTATACAGGAAGAGATATACCTTGTGAGTCAAACATGTGTGGATACCGTGATCGGATGTCATCCTCACGTTCCCACGTTGACTCTCCCAAGGAGTGATGACCCCAAGCAACACGGACAAGACTAATTATTCGGTTCTTGAGTATCTTCTCTCTTCGGTCCAAATGGACACAGGCTGTTCCTCGTAAGACAGGTTGGTACCAACAACCAGCTCAGAGTGATCGAGGACATGGTTTGGGTCCGGTACATACCTACGTAATTGAGATACATGAAACACGTCATGCACCTCTCGTAACGAAGGTGGGAGTGATAAACGATAAGCAACATCGCCTATCCGATCAAGGATAACAAATGGGCCCACGTACCGCGGACTCAATTTCCCGCGAACGCCAAATCTAATGACCCCACGAGTAGGTGAGATCCGCAAGAACACGTGGTCCCCAACAGAGAACTCTAACGGCCTACGATGCTGATCAGCCCAATGACGATGCCGGTCCTGCGTAACTCGAAGTCGCTCTCTAATTCCTTTAACTACTTCAACCGTCTGAACAATCATTTCTGGGCCTAGCATCTTCCTCTCTCCAATATCATCCCATGCAAGTGGTGACCTGCACTTCTTACCATATAATACTTCGAATGGCGCCATCTGGATACTGGCCTGATAACTATTGTTGTATGAGAACTCGACCAAGTGCAGGTGACTCTCCCAAGACCCTCCAAAATCTAGAGTGCAAGCTCGCAACATGTCTTCTAAAGTCTGAATCGTTCTTTCTGATTGTCCATCTGTCTGCGGATGGTAGGCCGTTCCAAACCTTAACTTGGTACCCAGACTATGATGTAAGCTCTTCCAGAAATGTGATGTAAAGCGGTATCTCGATCCGACACTATACTGACAGGGACTCCATGCTGCCTGACTATCTGTTGCATATACAACTCTGCCAACTTTTCTGTAGATTGTCCTACTCTGAAAGGAAGAAAGTATGCTACCTTCGTAAGCCGGTCTACTATCACCCAAATAGCATCCTTACCACTTGGGGATCTTGGTAAACCGATCACAAAGTTCATTGTAATATGCTCCCATTTTTATTCCGGAATAGAAAGCGGTTGCAATAACCCAGCTGGCCTCTGCTGTTCTGCCTTCACCTGCTGACATACTAAGCAACGGGAAATAAATCTAGCTATCTCTCTCTTCATTCCGTTCCACCAGAAGTGCTGCTTGATATCTTGGTACATCTTGGTCCCTCCAGGGTGAATAGAATACTGAGAACTGTGAGCTTCTGCCATAACCTCCTGTCTGATATCTCCACTAGGCACCATAGACGTGATCCAAACCTAAGTGTACCATCTTTATGAATCCTCATCTCCTTCCTGAGTCCTGACTCACATTCTGCCCTAAGCTTCTGAATCCTTGGGTCTTGTGCCTGAGCTACCTTGATCCTGTCTACCAAGTCAGATTGAACTTGCAGACTAGTTAGAACTCCTACATCACTAGGGAATATAACTTCAATGCCCATCTCCTGAAGGTCTTCTAAGATGTGCTTCTGTGTTGTCAACATAAATGCGCCGCCTCTCCTGCTAAGAGCGTCTGCCACTACATTTGCCTTGTCTGGATGATACTGAAGCTCCACGTCATAATCCTTAATCAACTCCAGCCATCTTCTCTGCCTTATGTTTAATTCCTTCTGGGTAAAGATGTACTTTAGACTTTTATGATCTGTGTACATCTCCACTCGGTCACCATATAAGTAATGCCTCCATAGCTTCAGAGCAAACACTACTGCTGCTAACTCCAAATCATGAGTTGGGTAATTCTTTTCGTGGTCCCGAAGCTGCCTAGATGCATATGCTATCACCTTCCCATGTTGCATAAGGACACATCCAAGTCCTTTACCTGACGCATCACAATATACTGTAAAACCTCCGGGTCCAACTGTTAATGTAAGAATTGGTGCTGATATCAACTTCTGCTTCAAAGTCTCGAATGATGCCTGATATTCTGTCGACCAAATGAATGGTACATCCTTCCGGGTCAAGCGGGTCATGGGTGCTGAAAGCCTTACAAAGTCTGACACAAACCTTCTGTAATATCCTGCTAATCCCAAGAAGCTCCGTACATCTGCTACGGTCTTGGGTACTGGCCAACTTTCTACTGCTTCTATCTTCCTGGGATCTACTGATACCCAGCTCCTGATATGATATGACCCAAAAATGAAATGTGATCCGTCCAGAACTCACACTTGCTGAGCTTGGCATACAACTGGTTCTCTCTCAGAACCTGCAATACTTTCCTGAGGTGGTCTTCATGCTCCTCTTCACTAGCAGTATACGAGAATGTCGTCAAAAAACACAACGACAAACCGGTCTAAATATGGTATAAGATACGATTCATCAAATCCATGAATATTACTGGAGCATTGGTCAAACCAAACGGCATTACTAAGAATTCATAATGCCCATACTTCGACCTAAATGCTGTCTTGGGAATATCCTCCTTCCGAACCCTCACCTGATGGTACCCTGAATGAAGATCTATCTTGGTGAAAACTCTAGCCTGCTCAACTGATCAAATAAGTCGTCGATCCTGGGTAATGGGTACTTGTTCTTCACTGTTGCCGCATTAAGCTTTCTGTAGTCAATGCACAATCTGGATGACCCATCCTTCTTCCTCACAAGTACCACTGGTGCTGCCCATGGTGACACGCTAGCTTGGATGAACTTCTTCTCCTTCAGTTCCTCTACGTGCTGATATACCTTGGCCTGCTCTGAATCCGCCATTCTGTAAACCCGATCTGATATCGGTTTAGTTCCTGGTGCCAATTCTATACTGAACTCAATACTCTGACTGGTGGTAGACCTGGAAGTTCTTCAGGAAATACGTCTAAAAATTCTTCAACTACCTTCGGAATCTGAACTTCCTCCATTGCCGTCACTACTCCCTCCGCTCTTGCTGAGTTGCCTCTTGTCACGCCCCAGAACCAGAATACTGGAGAGCGGGGCAGACACAGCCAGCTACGTATATTGAAATAGAATACATCTCAACTATACGGTCACGGCTGTCTAGATATGAGGGTTTACTACAAGCCAGCAGTTTCTTAAGGTCAAGCCTATTGTCTCAATCTCAAGCAATTAACAGAGTTACAAGATGTTAGAGCATCAAATATATAATAAGGCATCCCAAATATTACATATTGGATGATCATGAAGCTAGTCGTACAAAATGATAGGACTAGCAAGAGTTCAGTCATACATGATCAACCCTAGGATTTGTTAATCATGTTTACAGCCCGTAGGCAGACGGTAAGTAAATGTGCATCGAGCTAACAGGTGCTCGTCGGCTAAACGCCACAAAAGAATAAATTTACATATAAGTGGGTGAAACAAAAAGAAAAACCTACCCTTGGCCCGGGTTCCGTCTAGTTGTCACCATTGGGCTGGAAGCTCGGTAGATCTTCGGGAGCTGCTCCGAAATCTGGCCACACAAAACCAGCTGGGTCAAACCCCAGAAAGAGCAAGTGCCACAAAGGAGGCCACAAATAAGGACAAAAGCCAGCATATCAGAACATAAAGGATAAAAGAAGTACAAGTAGTAAAGTACACAGGGCGATAAACGACTAGGGACGTGGAACCATTCCGGGAGCCAGGTTACAATCCTTAAACCAAACAAGGACCGGGATTGGAACCCTTCGCCTGAATAGCTCACTGCCTCTACCCATTTATCGTTAGAGGTAAGTAAAACAATCATGATCAAGAGATAGCAGGTACTGGAGCTAGACAAGACTTAGACAGGGCTGGACACCATTCATTCACAATCGGCCAAGCAAGTACTACGGCTTACTACTTTAACTAACTAGGGTTGTCACAAGCCTAATTACTAACAAGATGCAAGTGAGAATTCCAAATCCCAAGCCCTGCAGACCATCCAGTTATCCTTCCGCGGGTTGAGAGTTATGGGTGGGTACATTGCCCGGGAGACAGATGTACCCTTAGGTGACTTAGAGGTGCAACACATACAGTGTGCTGGAAATGTGCACTACTCGTCGGCAAGCTACAGTCCATTAAAGCGCCCAGATAACGAGATTGCCTGTCTGGGAATTCTCCTGTTCTAGTTTTATCTAATAATTAGCCTAATCCAATTTTGCGAGTCCCTGGCCGTGGTACCCAGGAAGTCACGTCCTAGACATGATGCAAGACAAGACGAGTGATTTGCACAGCAACGTAGTACACCCACGGTGTCAAGACATCAAGTTATATGCTATCAGGGCAAGTCAGTCATGTCAAGTCAGGAGTGCGCCACCGCGGGCCACTTTCAAGTCAAGCCGAGTTATCAAGTTACAGGTTCAAGTTACCAAGTTACGAAGTTATACTCCAAGTTATTAACATAGGAGAAAACTAGCCGCAAGCCGAATCAGTCAAATCATAGGAAATCGTGTCAAGACGTGTAGACCAAGTCAAGTCGTGTGGTGGACAAGAAATCTCAGAAAACAAATTTAGCCAGAAACCAAGACCAAGGTCCACCAAGCACAGGGTGTGCTGGGCTAAAGGCGACCCAAGGGGGCGCCGGGCAAGGCTCGGCTAGGGTGCGCGAGCGGCGTCAAGAGACGTGCTCGAGAACAACCGCAACACACCAAGGGCGCGAGCGGGGGCAACGCGGAGCCGAACGCGCGAGGGCGCTCCGACGAGGCGCGCGGGGCGCAGCGCAGCGGAGTGCGCGCGGTAGGGCGCAGCGCAGCACGGCGCCGCGCGCAAGGGCGCAGCGCAGCGGAGTGCGCGCGGGAGAACGCGGCACGGAGTGCGCGCGGGAGGGCGCAGCGCAGCGAAGTGCGCGCGGGAAGGCGCAGTACAGCACGGCGGCGCGCGCAAGGGCACAGCGCAGCGGAGTGCGCGCGGAAGAACGCGGCACGGAGTGCGCGCGGGAGAGCGCAGTGCAGCGGAGTGGCGCGCCAAGGGCGCAGCGCAGCGGAGTGCGCGCGGGAGAACGCAGCGCAGCACGACGGCGCGCGCAAGGGCGCAGCGCAGCGGAGTGCGCGCGGGGAGAACGCAGCACAGCACGGCGGCGCGCGCAAGGGCGCAGCGCAGCGGAGTGCCGCGCGGGGAGGGCGCAGCGCAGCACGGCGGCGCGCGCAAGGGCGCAGGCACAGCGGAGTGCGCGCGGGAGACGCGGCACGGAGTGCGCACTGCGGAGGGCGGTCCGGGTGGCCTTCTTCTTCTCCAAGTTGGCTGAGAAGAACACTAAACAATGGGTTCCAAGTTCAAAATTTCACAACCTTGCCAATAAAACTCCAAATTCGGATTTTTAAAGTTCTAACTTGGGTGAAATTTGATTCTCTACAACATAGAGGCATCAAAACCCACCAAAACCAACTCAAAATAGATCAAAACCACTAATTTTCGAAAATGGGAAAAAGTTACATCTAGAACAGATGAAGCTTCAAAACACAAAACATCAAGACCTAAGATTGTTCAAAACCATCTCCTTAAGCTAATAGACAAATAATATTGGGTCCTTATGTAGTGGCAAGGAGCACTTGCCTATGGTGTGGTGTTGTGTGGAAGAAGGAAGAAGACGAAAATTAATGGAGAGTAAAGGGGAGAGAGAAAGTTAGGTGGGGATATAATGAGGGTGGTTGTTGTGGAAATGAGGGAAGAGTGTAGGTTAAGGTGTTCCACTACATATTAAACCAACCAACTAAACCAATCCAATTAAAAACCAAGCCGAACCAAAACTCGAAATACGAGAGAACCCAAAATTCTGCAAGTCGAGAAAATTAAAATACAAGCCAAAATCCAACTACGAGCATAAATACGAATACGGAAAAATGAGGGTGACAACTCTACCCACCTTCAAAGAATTCCGTCCTCTGAATTTAATCAAGGTGCTAGAGATTGCCACGACAAGCCATACTAAGCACAGACGAGCTACACTAAGCAGTTCAATCATACAATCATTCAATGCAAGCAAGGAAGGGAAAGCGTAAGGCATAAGAAAGACATTATACCTCACGAGTCAAACAGGTAGGGATATCGCGATCGGATGTCGTCCTCACGCTCCCACGTTGACTCACCTAGAGAGTGATGACCCCAAGCAACACGGACTAAGTTAATAGTCTTGTTCTTGAGCGTCTTTTCTCTCCGGTCCAATATAGACACGGGCCCCTCCTCATACGAAAGGTTGGTACCAACAACCAATTCCGAATGATCTAGGATATGGCTCGGGTCCGAGATATACCGTCTTAATTGGGATACATGGAATACATCATGTACCTCACTTAGCGACGGCGGAAGAGCGAGACGATAGGACACATCTCCTACTCGCTCTAGAATATCGAACGGCCCTATATACCTAGGACTAAGCTTTCCCCGGACGCCAAAACGAATGACGCCGCGGGTAGGCGAGATCCTAAGGAATACATGGTCGCCGACGGCAAATTCTAAGGGACGCCGATGAGCATCGGCCCAATGGCGCTGACGATCCTGAGCAACTCGGAGGTGATCTCTGACTTTCCTGACCACTTCAACCGTCTGAGAAATCAGTTCTGGACCGAGCATCTGCCTCTCTCCGACATCGTCCCATGCTAACGGGGATCTGCACTTCCTGCCATACAGAGCCTCGAAGGGTGCCATCTGGATACTGGTTTGGAAACTATTATTGTACGAGAACTCCACCAGGTGCAGGTGATCCTCCCACGAACCACCGAAGTCAAGGGTACATGACCGCAACATATCTTCGAGGGTTTGTATAGTACGCTCTGACTGCCCATCTGTCTGCGGATGATATGCTGAGCTGAACTTGAGACGAGTCCCCAAACTTTGATGAAGACTGCGCCAAAAGTGCGATGTGAATCTCGTATCCCTGTCTGATACTATGCTGACTGGCACTCCATGGAGTCTGACGATCTGCCTGAGATACATCTCTGCTAGCTGCGCCGTCGACTGTCCAACTCTAAATGGAAGAAAGTGTGCCACCTTGGTAAGCCTGTCCACAATGACCCAAATAGCATCTCTGCCTGCCGGAGATCTGGGTAACCCAGTCACGAAATCCATGGTTATGTGTTCCCATTTCCATTCTGGGATCGGTAAAGGTTGAAGAAGTCCAGCTGGCCTCTGATGTTCAGCCTTGACTTGTTGGCAAACCAAACATCGAGAGACATACCGGGCTATCTCCCTCTTCATACCATTCCACCAAAAGTGTTGACGAATATCTCTGTACATCTTCGTGCTGCCTGGGTGAATGGAATACAGCGAACTGTGAGCCTCTACCATGACTTCCTGTCTGATATCTCCACTGGGTACACAAAGACGCGTGCCGTGTCGAAGTGTACCATCCTCATGTATACATAACTCTGGCCTTCTTCCTGCTTCACACTCTGCTCTGAGCCGCTGAATCTTGGAATCTGTTAACTGTGCTGTCCGGATCCTCTCAACTATGGTGGACTGAATCTGTAGGCTGGCCATCAAGGCCACATTGGAAGGAAGAATCACTTCAATTCCCATCCTCTGAAGATCTGCCAATAGCTCTGGTTGTGCTGTCAAGAAATAAACTTCGGCTCTCCGGCTCAACGCATCTGCTACAACGTTGGCCTTCCCTGGGTGATACTGCAAGTCCACATCATAGTCCACCAGTAGCTCGAGCCATCTTCTCTGCCGCATATTAAGATCCTTCTGGGTGAAAACATACTTCAGGCTCTTATGATCAGTAAAGATCTCCACTCTGTCTCCGTACAAGTAGTGTCTCCACAACTTAAGTGCAAACACTACTACTGCTAGCTCCATGTCGTGGGTCGGGTAATTCTTCTCATGATCACGGAGTTGACGTGACGCATAAGCGATTACCTTCCCATGCTGCATCAAAACACATCCCAATCCTTTGCCTGAAGCGTCACAATAAACTGTGAATCCTCCGGTCCCATCTGGAAGGGTGAGAATGGGAGCCGTTATCAAACCTCGCTTCAACTTCTCAAATGATTCCTGACATTCTGCTGTCCATACAAATGGCACATCCTTGCGGGTCAACTGGGTCATCGGCGCTGAAATCCTTGCAAAATCAGAGACGAACCGTCGGTAGTAGCCGGCCAATCCAAGAAAGCTGCGAACTTCTGCCACTGAGCTGGGTACTGGCCATGCCTCGATAGCCACAATCTTCTGGGGATCCACTTCCACTCCTCCTCGAGTAATGATGTGACCCAAGTACGAAATGCGATCGAGCCAGAACTCGCATTTACTAAACTTGGCGTACAACTAGTGCTCTCTGAGAATCTGAAGAACCACACGGAGATGCTGCTCATGCTCTGCTTCACTCTTGCTGTAGACCAGGATGTCATCAAGGAACACTATCACAAACTGATCCAAGTAAGGCATGAAAATACGGTTCATGAGGTCCATGAACACCGCCGGCGCATTGGTCGCTCCAAAGGGCATCACTAGAAACTCCCAATGCCCGTACCTCGATCTGAACGTCGTCTTCGGGATGTCCTGCTCTCTAACTCTGATCTGGTGGTATCCTGACCGTAAGTCTATCTTCGAGAAAACTGAAGCCCTTTTGAGTTGATCAAACAAGTCATCTATCCTCGGGAGAGGGTATCTGTTCTTGATTGTCACTGAGTTCAAGGTACGATAATCAACACATAGCCTAGACGTACCATCCTTCTTTTTCACAAGAAGCATCGGGGCTCCCCAAGGCGATCCACTTGCACGAATGAATCCCTTGGTCCTAAGTTCTTCAATCATCTTGTACAAAATCTCCAACTCTGAAGGCGCCATTCTGTAGACTCGCTCTGATACTGGTGCTGTCCCGGAAATCAAGTCGATGGTGAACTCGATCTCAAGCTCTGGTGGCATTCCTGGAAGTTCCTCTGGGAAGACATCTGGAAACTCTTCAACTATCCGGGGCAACTGCATTGCTGCTACTGCCATCCGCAATACTGGAGGAGATGGCTCAACTGTGCCTCTGGAAAATGAAAACTCTGGCTCTCCGGGAATACTAAAGACAACTCTGCCAATATGGCAGTCTATCCTAGCATAATGGTTCCTCAACCAATCCATGCCTAGGACTACCTCATAATCTGCCATAGGGAATTCTATGAGCCTAGCGGGGAACTCTCTACCGCTAACTACGATCCGACACGAGGAAAACACTCGATCTACTCCCACAAGACCATTACCAGTAAGTATATTGAGCCTCACTGATAATGACTCGGGCTCCAATCCTATCCGTGTCGCAAATCGTGCAGACATGAATGAATGCGATGCACCAGAATCAAATAATACAGATGCTGGTAAGGTGTTGACGAGAATAGTACCTGCTACTACCTCACCTGGTGCAACTTCTTCTTCCATGGTCATCATCATAGCCTGACCTCTAGCTGCGGGTCCTCTCTGCTGGAAACCCCTCTGTCGGTTCTGTGCTGGAGCCTGGGTGAACTGCTGCTGGTTCTGCTGCTGAAAGGCCTGGGCCTGGGGCACCAATGGCCTCGGGTACTGCTGTTGCTGCAGAACTGGAGCTGGGGCTGGTCCTCTCACTGACGAACTAGAAAGATTGGATGATGATGGACCTCCCCTATTCGGGCAGGTCCCTATATGGTGGTCTGCTCCTCCACAAGCCAGGCACAATCCCCGTGCCCTACGACACTCTGCCACTACATGGCCCGGCTTCCCGCAATGAGAACATCCCACTGCGGAAGACTGCTTCTGCTGCTGCGGGTGCGTCGGGGTCGAATGCTGAACCGACGTCACTGAGGCTGTCCGCCTCGGAGTTCCAATAGTTATACCCCTAGTTGCCGGGGCTGGAGCTGAAGATTGGTGCATCTGGTTGTGGGACCGCTTCCTGCCTCCGGTCCTGTCCACAATTCTCCGGGAGGTATACTCATGCCTCCTTGCTGCCTTCAATACTGCATCGAACGTCTGGTGCTCGAACTGCTCCACAGCCAATAATATCTCTAAGTGCAGCCCTTGCTGGAACCGCTGAGCCCTATCGAACTCGGTTGCCACCAAGGTAGGGGCGAACCTACTCAGCCTAGAAAACTCGGTCGCATAGCCATCGACCGTCCTGCCTCCTTGCTTCAAGTTGGTGAACCGGGTCTGCAGGTCGTACCGTGCCACCGCATCGAAGTACTTCGTCTGGAACCTCTCTCTGAACGTCGCCCAAGTGACTGGCGCTGCTAACCCCATGGCCTGAGCTGCCCACCAATCGCGAGCCAAGTCTAACAACTGTAGGCGTACCACCGCCACCTTCTCATTCTCAGGTGTCCTAGCTGCTTCCAGAACCACCTCGGTATCCTGAAGCCAAGCGTCCGCGGCAATCGTATCTTCACTACCGTCAAAGAAGGGAGGGTTCAAGCGCTTGAAACTATTGGCCGCCTGATTCCCTTGGGGACCTCCTCGGTTCAGTGCATCATGAACTTCCTGGTGCAAGGCGTCGCCTCGACGATCTTGGGATGCAAGCAGTTCTCTGATAAGCCCTACCAAAGGTCCCTCATCCTGCCTAGCTGGTTGAGCGGGCGGAGCTGCCTGAACTGGAGGTTCTGAGCCTCCGGAAAGCATAACTCGGGAGGCTACTCCAGAGTGCTGAGCTTGATCTTCCTGGCGCTGGGGTGCTTGTTGAGCTTCCTCTGGCTGGTTGGCAGGTCCGGGAGTAATGCCGCTGAAGAAGACGACATAGAGAACAATAAGGAAAGGACCAGGACAGATCAATGATACAAGCAATGTGATCAGGTCGAGATTCTCAGGAATTTGAAGATACGAGCAGAGATCAAGGACGAATATTGATTGAGACATCTATTCGGTAAACCCCCACATTTCTTGATTGACAAGACCTGCATGGGCCACCACTTAAACCGTGTCACGCCCCAGAACCAGAATACTGGAGAGCGGGGGCAGACACAGCCAGCTACGTATATTGAAATAGAATACATCTCAACTATACGGTCACGGCTGTCTAGATATGAGGGTTTACTACAAGCCAGCAGTTTCTTAAGGTCATGCCTATTGTCTCAATCTCAAGCAATTAACAGAGTTACAAGATGTTAGAGCATCAAATATATATATATAAGGCGTCCCAAATATTACATATTGGATGATCATGAAGCTAGTCGTACAAAATGATAGGACTAGCAAGAGTTCAGTCATACATGATCAACCCTAGGATTTGTTAATCATGTTTACAGCCCGTAGGCAGACGGTAAGTAAATGTGCATCGAGCTAACAGGTGCTCGTCGGCTAAACGCCACAAAAGAATAAATTTACAAATAAGTGGGTGAAACACAAAGGAAAACCCACCCTTGGCCCGGGTTCCGTCTAGTTGTCACCATTGGGCTGGAAGCTCGGTAGATCTTCGGGAGCTGCTCCGAAATCTGGCCACACAAAACCAGCTGGGTCAAACCCCAGAAAGAGCAAGTGCCACAAAGGAGGCCACAAATAAGGACAAAAGCCAGCATATCAGAACATAAAGGATAAAAGAAGTACAAGTAGTAAAGTACACAGGGCGATAAACGACTAGGGACGTGGAACCATTCCGGGAGCCAGGTTACAATCCTTAAACCAAACAAGGACCGGGATTGGAACCCTTCGCCTGAATAGCTCACTGCCTCTACCCATTTATCGTTAGAGGTAAGTAAAACAATCATGATCAAGAGATAGCAGGTACTGGAGCTAGACAAGACTTAGACAGGGCTGGACACCATTCATTCACAATCGGCCAAGCAAGTACTACGGCTTACTACTTTAACTAACTAGGGTTGTCACAAGCCTAATTACTAACAAGATGCAAGTGAGAATTCCAAATCCCAAGCCCTGCAGACCATCCAGTTATCCTTCCGCGGGTTGAGAGTTATGGGTGGGTACATTGCCCGGGAGACAGATGTACCCTTAGGTGACTTAGAGGGTGCAACACATGAAAGTGTGCTGGAAATGTGCTCTACTCGTCGGCAAGCTACAAGTCCATTAAAGCGCCCAGATAACGAGATTGCCTGTGTCTGGGAATTCTCCATGTTCTAGTTTGATCTAATAATTGGCCTAATCCAATTTAGTGCGAGTCCCTGGCCGTGGTACCCAGGAAGTCACGTCCTAGACATGATGCAAGACAAGACGAGTGATTTGCACAGAGCAACAAGTAGTACACCCACGGTGTCAAGACAAGTCAAGTTACATGCTATCAGGGCAAGTCAAGTCATGTCAAGTTAGGAGTGCGCCACCGCGGGCCACTTTCAAGTCAAGCCGAGTTATCAAGTTACAGGTTCAAGTTACCAAGTTACGAAGTTATACTCCAAGTTATTAACAAGATAGGAGAAAACTAGCCGCAAGCCGAATCATGTCAAATCATAGGAAATCGTGTCAAGACGTGTTAGACCAAGTCAAGTCGTGTGGTGGACAAGAAAATCTCAGAAAACAAAATTTAGCCAGAAACCAAGGACCAAGGTCCACCAGAGCACAGGGTGTGCTGGGCTAAAGGCGACCCAAGGGGGCGCCGGGCAAGGCTCGGGCTAGGGTGCGCGAGCGGCGTCAAGAGACGTGCTCGAGGAACAACCGCAACACACCAAGGGCGCGAGCGGGGGCAACGCGGAGCCAGAACGCGCGAGGGCGCGTCCGACGAGGCGCGCGGGGCGCAGCGCAGCGGAGTGCGCGCGGGAGGGCGCAGCGCAGCACGGTGGCGCGCGCAAGGGCGCAGCACAGCGGAGTGCGCGCGGGAGAACGCGGCACGGAGTGCGCGCGGGAGAACGCGGCACGGAGTGCGCGCGGGAGGGCGCAGCGCAGCGAAGTGCGCGCGGGAGGGTGCAGCGCAGCACGGCGGCGCGCGCAAGGGCGCAGCGCAGCGGAGTGCGCGCGGGAGAACGCGGCACGGAGTGCGCGCGGGAGGGCGCAGCGCAGCGGAGTGCACGCGCAAGGGCGCAGCGCAGCGGAGTGCGCGCGGGAGAACGCAGCGCAGCACGGCGGCCGCGCAAGGGCGCAGCGCAGCGGAGTGCGCGCGGAAGAACGCAGCGCAGCACGGCGGCGCGCGCAAGGGCGCAGCGCAGCGGAGTGCGCGCGGGAGGGCGCAGCGCAGAACGGCGGCGCGCGCAAGGGCGCAGCGCAGCGGAGTGCGCGCGGGAGAACGCGGCACGGAGTGCGCGCGGGAGGGCGGTCCGGGTGGCCTTCTTCTTCTCCAAGTTGGCTGAGAAGAACACTAACAATGGGTTCCAAGTTCAAAATTTCACAACCTTGCCAATAAAACTCCAAATTCGGATTTTTAAAGTTCTAACTTGGGTGAAATTTGATTCTCTACAACATAGAGGCATCAAAACCCACCAAAACCAACTCAAAATAGATCCAAACCACTAATTTTCGAAAATGGGAAAAAGTTAGATCTAGAACAGATGAAGCTTCAAAACATAAAACATCAAGACCTAAGATTGTTCAAAACCATCTCCTTAAGCTAATGGACAAATAATATTGGGTCCTTATGTAGTGGCAAGGAGCACTTGCCTATGGTGTGGTGTTGTGTGGAAGAAGGAAGAAGAAGAAAATTAATAGAGAGTAAAGGGGAGAGAGAAAGTTAGGTGGGGATATAATGAGGGTGGTTGTGGTGGAAATGAGGGAAGAGTGTAGGTTAAGGTGTTCCACTACATATTAAACCAACCAACTAAACCAATCCAATTAAAACCAAGCCGAACCAAAACTCGAAATACGAGAGAACCCAAAATTCTGCAAGTCGAGAAAATTAAAATACAAGCCAAAATCCAACTACGAGCATAAATACAAAATACGGAAAAATGAGGGTGACACCTCTGATCTGACTAAAGTGAATCTCTCCATGCCTGGAATGTCAAAAGATACACTCCCTCTACGACAATCTATTGTCGCATGACTGTCTTTCAGCCAGTCCATGCCTAAGATAACGTCGAAATTTTCAACAGGAAATTCTATCAACCGGGCGGGTAAGGAATGCCCGCAAACTACAACGCTACATGCTAAAATAACTCTACTAACTCCTACGAGCCCATTACCAGTGAGTATATTCAACCTCCCTGGCAATGCCTCGAACTCCATTCCTAGTCGTGTCGCAAATCGTGCAGATATAAATGAATGGGATGCTCCCGAATCAAACAATGCTACTGCGGGATATGAGGCGACGAGAATGTTACCTGCCACAACATCTTCCGATGCCAATGCCTCCTCCAAGGACAGAGTGAATGCTTGCCCTCGACCTCCTTGCTGATTTTCATGCTGCGGCCTAGCCTGATGCTGCTGCTGGCCCCTTCCTTGATGATGCTGGGGTGGTCTATGCTGGTGTTGCTGCATCGGCGGTCCCTGCTGCCGAAATATCTGAGCCTGCGGTACTAACGGACGCTGTGCCAACGGCCTTACTGCCACTGCTGATCCTCGATACTGGCCTGCCCCTGGGGCTGGCAGAGCAGGAAACTGCTGCCCTGGTCCTCCTGCCCTCGAATTCATGGGACATATGGTAACTCGATGGTCTGGATTTCCATATATCAGACACAGTCCATTCAATGTCCGACACACATCTCTAGTGTGTCCCATCTTCCCATAATAAGTGCAGCCTACCGGGGGTTGCTGGTTCTTCCTCTGTTGCTGTTGCTGCTGCCTGGGTGGTTCTGGTCCTCGTATCGCCATATCGTGGGTACGAATGCCAGTGGATGGTGCTGTTGTTCAGGGCGCTGCTCCCCCTCCTCCTTCAATCTGACTGTGGGATCTCTTCTGACCCCCAGTCCTAGTCGTAAGCCTCTGAATGGTGAGCTCTTGCCTTCGAGTCGCTGTCAATATCTCATCAAAAGTTTGGTAATTGTGCCCCTCTATCAATTGCAAGAGTTCAAGATGAAACCCTTGCTGAAACCTCATAGCCCTCTGGCGCTCCATTGCTACCATCTCTGGGGCGAATCTACTCAATCTGTAGAACTCCGCTGCATAAGCATCTACAGTCTTGCCGGCCTGCCTGAGGTTGATAAACTTCTGTTGTAGCTCAAACTGCGCCACAACTCCATAGTACTTGGTCTTGAATCTTGCTGTGAAATCGTCCCAAGCCACAGGACGTCTGATGCCCACTTCCTCTGATTCCCACCAATTGTTTGCAAAAACAAAAGTATAAAACTTTATTGATACAAACTGTAATAAAGATTACAAGAATTCTGGAAAAATTACAACTATAGGAATCCAATCTTGATGACGATTGTTTTATCCCTTGGACGATGTGAACTTTGAAGACGAAGCCTTTGAAGTTGAAAACAACTCTAGAAATTGAAGGCAAAAGCCTCTGAAGTTGAAGACAAAAGTCTCGGAAGAATGCAGCAGCACTTTGGCAAGAACTCATGAACTCTCTGATTTCTGATCTCTGATCTTGATCCCCTTGAAATGAAGACTTGAAACTCTATTTATAGAGTTCTGAAAATAACTAACTTTCAGTTATTTTGGACTACGCAAGCTGATTTGCGCAGCAACTGGTTTGCGCAGATATGGACTGCGCAGGCAGTTACTGGATCGTGGGCCAACTATCTGAGACACATGGCATTATTTGATTGAAATGCGCATGATCGTGCATAGACAGTTGCCACGTAATGAGCAATTGATGGCATGAATGCCACATGTAATTTATCAGTTATGTTGGTAGAATGCACAAAGTGAACTGCGCATACACTGGTTTGCGCAGACTCAGACTGCGCAGGCTTCATTTGCGCAACCACGGATTGCGCTGCCAACTGTCAGCCGTCCTCGAGTACTGTGCGATGCCAAAAATGAACAGTCTCCTCGTTATTCGTGTCATCAGCTGTCAGGAAGATCTAATTTGATTCAGTCAATGATGACTTCTGCCACGTCAGCCTGCGCAGTTGGGAACATACGCAAACCAACCTGCGCAAAGTGACGTCTGCGCAATCTGTTGTCTGCACAACTCATCAAAATGATGAATATCTTGAATTTTTGACTTTGTTGATTGATGCAACTTGATTTTTTAGGACCTACAAGACCCCTTTCAAAGTTTTCGAAAGTTGATTATAATCAAAATTTCGAAATACTTTGAATTTTTGAATGTTGAATCATTTTGCGCAATATGATGAGCTGTCTGCGCAAAGCGAATAGACCACAAGTTTAGGCGCAATCCGAGGCATCCGTTTCGCATTTCAAAAACTATAAATACCCCTCTTTTCGTTTTCAATTCTTTACTTTGCAATCTTTCGAGCTTTTTGAGAAGAAAACCTTCACTGTTCTCCTCCTCCGACGATTGTCATGGCCCCATGACGATCAAATGCTGCCGCTGCCGCCGCCGCGAAGGGAAAAGCTCCGGCCGAGTCTTCTGACAGGGTTGCACGGCGAGCTTCCCGACACGAATCCGCACACCCTGCTCTGAGAGGTAGTTGAACCGATCGAAAACCCCTTCTTAGGGTGATTCGACTCCCTTGAAACTCATCTCTTTTTAGAGATAAGTTCATATTGCGCCACCCTTTTTAGGGTTTCGGTTGCATCAACTATCAGTTCTTCATTTTTATGAAGGCTGCATTCTTGCGTAAATTGTTGATTTGTGCTGACAGGAAGTCAGCGCAAACAATTAAGTTGCACAGATATCAGCGCAAACCATTGCTTTGCGTACCTTTTATGATGCGCAAACTGATATTGCGCAAGTCATGTCAGCACAATCTGAGGTTGCGCAAATCATGTCAGCGCAGTCTGAGGTTGCGCAAATCATGTTTTATGTTTAAAAACAGAATCTTTGTCTTGGACTAATTTTCATCTGTTTGTTGATGCAGTTGAAGTCAATAAAGATCCAGATTACGAACATTTTGTGGGAACCCTTACAGAGTCTGAATACAAAGAAGATCTGTCTCATGTTCATTACCCTCAGTATGATCTGCCGGCCTCCCGTCAGGCTATATTGATTTCTCAGGACAATGAAACTTTGATGTGTTTGATGAACGGACAGCCTTTAGAATCAGCTGATACTGTAATTCACAAGAAACCCTTATTCCTATTCGGTGACGCCTTTGAGGGAGCCTCTCAGCCTAGGCCAAGGATGGAAGATAGGGTAGTTCACCAGCAAGATAGATCTTTTTTTATACCCGACATTGCTCGTTGCCTTCCTTTGTGAACTTGTCCTTTGTCATCAACATATTTAAAGCATTGATGAAGAGTTGATGGAACGACATTGTGTTCATGGAGGAATGGCCTTTCCAGGAGAGCATTGTAAGAACAACCATGATTGTCGATGATATAAAAGGTCACCTTTGTGCGAAGATTGCCTATTTGAAGTTTCATGCGGATCTTACCCAAAGGTTCACTCTTCCCTTGGTTAAATCCCAAGATAGTAGTGATTGTAGTTGAAAGACTATGCACCGGTATCTTCAACGCATCTAGCATAGTCTTTGGCATGATACTAAGTACAGATCCTGGATCTATCAAGATACGATCGACCTTCATTGAATCTACATATCCTGTATAGTAAAGAGGACGATCATGTCTATTATCTTCCATTAGCATATCATCCTGAGTGAAGGTAATGTTTGGGATTAGTTCCAATACACTATGACAGTGATGACAAGAGACTAGTTCTGATTCTGGCTCCTTGAGAAGAGTTAAGCAAGTTTCAGCCTGCATCAGAGCTTTACTTAGAGTTTCTCGTGTCTCTTTGGAAAGACGCAAGAGTTCAAAGATTGACAGCCTAGCTGGTGTATTGGCTAATTGAGCCAATATATCAAAGTTTTAAGGCTTCTCAAGCCCAATAGGAGATGACTTCTTTAGAGGTTTGTCAAATCGAACTTGTTGCTTGCCTTTGTCAGCCGTTGTTAGCTTAGGAGGAATTGATACTACAACTGGTGAAGATGTAGAAGGGACCTCTTCAGCAGATGCAGGTTGTGCCAGAGCAGGTTCAGAAGAAGAAGCAGGATCCTTCTGACCTTCAGAATGATCTTTCAAATAAGCTTTCCCTGATCTGGTGCCTAACAGAATCTCTTCGTCAACAATGGGATCAAAAGATACCATGTTGCAAATCTTGGTTTGCCTTTAGAACGAGTTTTCTTCTTGGAAGATATCTCAAATTCTGGAGCAAGATCAGGATGGATCCACATAATTTCACCGTTGTCAAGAGACAAGGGAATAAGACCTTCATTGGATGGAAGCGTGAGATTCTCAATCTCAAGGGTTGCTTTAGGAATTGGAATGACACCATGCTGTATCATCTGTGGAGGGAAATCTCCAAACTGGACTGAAACCATATTTGCAGTAACAGTCTTCTCATCTTGTTGCAGAGTGACTACACCAGCATTGACAAGCTCTTGAATCTTACCTTTGAGCACATAGCATGCTCGAGTAGGATGTCCAATGAATCGGTGATAGACACAATACTTGGGATGATCAGTCTTATTGACTTTATCAGGTTTCTTTGGATCAGGGAGTTGAATTTTATTGCTTTTGAGTAAACATTCGAAGATACTTGCAGTGTCATTCTCATCAAAAGAATATTCTACTTTTGGACGAGGTTCCCTCGGTGGAGGTGCAGAAGGAGTAGGAGTAGATGTAGGTGGGGCCACATTGACAGCCAAAGATTCTTTATTTTTGTTCAAGTTAATGTTCAAAGTCTCTTTCGCTTTGCGATTGTTCTGGCGATTGCCACCACCTGAATTCTGATGCTCATCGCGATCAGGGTTAGACATTTGTACCCCCAATTGTTTGAACTTGTCGGCACTTACTTCAGCAGCTTTGGCGTTGACGATGAATGAGGGCCAATCTTGGAATTGGGTTGATCCCGTCCACATACTAATAATAGGCAAAAGATTTGCCTTACAAGTATCAATAGTGACAGCAGCTGGAGTCCCTGGAGGCATTTTCAAAGCTTCACGGCGGAACCGTTCAATAAAGCTCTCAGCAGTTTTATTATGTTTTTGTTTGATTTTGTTGAGAACTGACATAGTCATATCATTAAATCCTTCATAGAACCGTTCCAGAAAGATTTGTTTGAGACCTGAAAAGGATGTGATGTAACCATCTGGCAAACTTCTGTACCAGTCGTATGCTACGCCGGCTAAACAACCGACGAACACTCTGGTAAGAAGAGCGTCATTTGGCTGAAGTTTAACAGTCATTACCTCAAAATGATTGATGAATTGACTCGGGGAAGTACTGCCATCAAACAGAGAGATTGTAGGAATTTTGTACTTTGGGAGAAACGGGACGTCCTTCCATTCAACCGGATAGGGCTGTTTAATCTCCAACCTTTGTAGATTGTCTTTCTCTTTAAATGCTTCAAACTGGGTTCGTAAGAGTTTGACAGCTTCATTGGCGTCTTCTGATGAAGAAGAAGGAGCAGGTTGAGTTGTAGTGGTAGGAGGAGGAACAGCGTTGCAAGCACTACCCCCAGCTCCTGACTGGCTAGGCGTAGTTTGTACTTGCACTTGTACAGGAGGCATTTGGGAAGGCACTACCCCCAGCCCAGTATTGGCAGGTATTGAAGAGGCTATGATCTCTGGACTAGTAATAGGTACAGTTGGTGGTGTAACATGCTGTGCTACAATGATGGAATGCGTACTAGCAACCATCTCAGCCATGGTTTTTAATTTGTCTTCGAGTGCAGCAATTCGCTGTTCCTGATTTGCGGAGGTTGAAGCATCTGGATCATCGGTGACAACATAAGCCGTCACTTCTCTTGGCACAGTGGAAGATACTGTTTGTTCAGAACTTTTAATGTATGCATCATAATCAGAGAACGAATCATCTCCTGACTGAGAAACAGGAAGATGACCTGAAGGGTTTTGAGGAAGATTCCTTTGACCGATTGTATCTCGGCTTCGAGAACGGGTATGTTGAAATACTCCTTCGGAAGATTCTTGAAGTAATTCCAAATACCGTTGGCTTGGCCTGCGAGGTTTCCCGTGCTTGGAGCACTTCGTACCCCCAGTGTCTCTGGAAGTCATGTTGACGGAGGCGTACAAAACCTCGTCTTCATCCTCAGACATAGGTTCAGAGTTAGGAAAGTTCAGACGATCGAAGACAGATCGTCTTGTTGTTTGACAACAACACTTGATGACTACTTTGTGATTGCAGTGATATCCAAGTGGTTGCACTGGGGATGTTGGGATGTTGTCCCATTTTTGTCTTAATTGTTCTCGAAGGTCCACAACAGGACGAGAAAAGTTCCGAGGGATCTGTTCTTTGATAATATTCGGAATATGATTCCGATTCTTTAAATGTTTAGTCCCTTGAGTATACAGGGAAGTACTTACTTCATTAGCATAAGTGTCGAGATTTTTGACCTTAGAGATTTGTTTTTGATGATGTTTGACCTTCAGCATTGGCTGTTTGCGTTTTACCGAAGTGGGTTGATTAAGATAAGTTCTGAGGTCAGCAAATTCACCCCCAGGAGTTTCTGTTTGAGACACTAACAGTTTTCCCTGTCTGGAACGACAAATTTGGAGAGTCGGGAGGTCCTGGAATTCTGCTATCGGAGTAGGCAGGATACCTTTTTGATTAGTACAAGTACTCTTGTTATAAAGGAAAGAAGAATCCTTGTTTGCCCGAGTTCTCGAACTGATTGGTGCCGAGACACATTCAGATGGATCCTCTTCAGTAAAGACTGAAGAAGACTAAGAAAAGACCAAAGGACCTTTTCCCTTGTTTTGAGATGAAGGGTTAGCTAAAGAGCGTTTCCCTCTGTTATCTTCCAAGTCATGAGACAAGGAAGTTTGAGAAAAGATCAATGGACCTTTTCCTTTGCTTTGAATAGAAAGAGGAGTAGCCAAAGGACTACCCTCAGTGGATTGCGCAAGGACAATAGGGTGTTTAGGAAGAGGAGCAGAATCTCTTCTTTTGTTGTGAGAAGAAGGGAATTTAGCCAAAAGGCTGTTTTTCTTGGATTGCGCAGACTTGGTTTGCGCATGGGTAAAAGGTGCACTGGTTACTTGAGCAGTAGAAGCTTTGGTAGAAAGTGCATCAGGAGTCCTTGTCTTAGAGTGCTTGGGATGCACTTTAGTTACTGGAGTACTATTTTGCGCAGGAAAAGCCACTGCCAATTGCGCCAGAGTCATAGGAGTCTTCTGTTTTGACAAGGCAGCATATGAAGTAGCTTACGCAACAGTTGCAGCAGACTACGCAGCCTTGACTGCAACAGATTGTGCAGCAGTTGCTGAGACAGACTGTGCAACAGTTGACACAGCAGTTTGTGCAGCAGTCTGACTAGCAGATTGTGCAACAGTTGGCACAACATCCTTGGTGGCAAAACTGTCAGATTGTGCAGCAGACTTGGAGACCCAAACTGAGCGCACTTTGCTCTTGGCAGAAGTGACTGCAGTACGGGGAATGGTCTTGGAGTTGAGCATCGCCTCGTAGGCTGTCTGGTTGACCTTAACAACCAGCGTCTTCTGCGTCTTCCCGATAGACGCTACGTCACATTGAGTTGCTACTTCCTCGTCGGAGGAGAAAGTTGTCCCCAGCAGAGTCGC
This sequence comes from Iris pallida, assembly GCA_029216955.1. Taxonomy (NCBI): domain Eukaryota; kingdom Viridiplantae; phylum Streptophyta; class Magnoliopsida; order Asparagales; family Iridaceae; genus Iris; species Iris pallida. The sequence goes on from JANAVB010037417.1 coordinate 12,114,287, forward strand.
CATTTTGTTTGCAAAAACAAAAGTATAAAACTTTATTGATACAAACTGTAATAAAGATTACAAGAATTCTGGGAAAATTACAACTATAGGAATCCAATCTTGATGACGATTGCTTTATCCCTTGGACGATGTGAACTTTGAAGACGAAGCCTTTGAAGTTGAAAACAACTCTGGAAATTGAAGGCAAAAGCCTCTGAAGTTGAAGACAAAAGTCTCGGAAGAATGCAGCAGCACTTTGGCAAGAACTCCTGAACTCTCTGATTTCTGATCTCTGATCTTGATCCCCTTGAAATGAAGACTTGAAACTCTATTTATAGAGTTCTAAAAATAACTAACTTTCAGTTATTTTGGACTGCGCAAGCTGATTTGTGCAGCAACTGGTTTGCGCAGATATGGACTGCGCAGGCAGTTACTGGATCATGGGCCAACTATCTGAGACACATGGCATTATTTGATTGAAATACGCATGATCGTGCATAGACAGTTGCCACGTAATGAGCAATTGATGGCATGAATGCTACATGTAATTTATCAGTTATGTTGGTAGAATGCGCAAAGTGAACTGCGCATACACTGGTTTGCGCAGACTCAGACTGCGCAGGCTTCATTTGCGCAACCACGGATTGCGCTGCCAACTGTCAGCCGTCCTCGAGCACTGTGCGGCGCCAAAAACGAACAGTCTCCTCGTTATTCGTGTCGTCAGCTGTCAGGAAGATCTGATTTGATTCAGTCAATGATGACTTCTGCCACGTCAGCCTACGCAGTTGGGAACATGCGTAAACCAACCTGCGCAAAGTGACGTCTGCGCAATCTGTTGTCTGCACAACTCATCAAAATGATGAATATCTTGAATTTTTGACTTTGTTGATTGATGCAACTTGATTTTTTAGGACCTTCACCAATCACGTGCGAGATCCTGAAGTAACAACTTCACTAGATCCACACGTTCTTCTGCTGGTACCTTAGCCGCTGTCAGAATAGCCTCCATATCCTTAAGCCATGCATCTGCTGAGATGGCATCCTCCGTGCCCTCGAAACGGCGGGGGTTGTACTTGCAAAACCTGGCTGATGTTCCTGAATCAGCCCTCATTCCTCTTTCCAAAGCCGTCTGCAATCCTTGGTTGAGCAACACATTCTGCTCTTGTAGCTGAGTGTGCATACGCTGCTGGGCCAACATCTGATGTTGCTGAGCAGCCATCATTCCTCTCATGATCTCCAGAAGGGCTGGTGTGTCCACTTGGATAGGTGGAACCGTCGGTGGTGGTGGAACATCCGGATACTGCGATCCAGCCACTGGTTCCACTATCACTTCTTCATGGGTAGTCTCCTGAGGTGAGACTGGCCCTTGCTGCTGACCAACCTGGTCTGGTTGTCCATGTTGCTCTTGTTGTTGCTGCCCAGCTCTGGCCGATGCGGACGAAGTGCCCCTAAGAAAAGGGACAAGAGAACAATCAAACGACCGGACATGAAGGATCAATGAAATCAAAGGATATCGGAATATCAAGCAAGAGTTGAGAATAACGAATCATGAGATCAAGGGGAAACATGTGTGATTGAGACATCCTATAAATCAAAACACCCCACAAGTCTGAAATCAGACCTGCATGGGCCACCACTAAAACCTTGTCACGCCCCAGAACCAGAATACTGAAGAGCGGGGGAATGACTCAGCCAGCTACGTATTACGGGTAGATGAGTACCGTATAACACGATCAATGCTGTCTAACCAGACGAGGGGGTACATACTACATAAAGGTCTTACTATGGTCATTTCACATCTATTGTCTCAATCATTCAATCAAGAAGCATAAAATAGAGAACATGTAAGACAAAGCAGTAAGGCGTCCCAAACGCTCAGTCAAAATGTTCTTGAGATCTGGCTTTACAAAATATAGCCAGATGGTATAGCAAGATATACACAATTGTTATCAGCTGCAGTCTGATTTAATTACAATTATGTAAAAGCAAGTACAAGACAATCCGACTAACATGTCGGTGCCAAACGGCTAAGTATAAAGGTAAATAACAAAACGAGCGGTGAAGTAAGGACCCACTCGAGTCCTCCTACAATCATGCCTCTAGTATTGACCATCTTGGAGGTAGAAGTACGCTGGATCCTCGGAAACCGGCTCTAAATCTGGCCATGCAAAACCAGAGAGGTTAGACCTCTAATAGCAAGTACCACAAGGAAGGACGATATGAAGGACTAAACCAGTAAGTAAAAGAATATAATGATAATAGATCTCTGCTTTCCACTAGGATTCACATCACATCACGACACTTCGAACCAACCTCCCAACCAAACAAGGACAGAAGTTGGCCCGTCATGTCCTGACATTCTGATCATCCTAGTTAGGTAACAGAGTAGCACAGTACACAAACAAATCATCTTGAACGACCAATCAAATTCTACGGCTTACTATTGTGAGTCCCAAGTTATCCTGGAATAATGCAATAAAGATTCCTCAGTTCTTACTATGTGCGAGCAAGGCTAGTCTATCCAGTCAATCATGTGCGCCATGCATGAATTAGTCGAGTCCTAGCAGGACGCCCGTCAATATACAATATACAATAATAATAAAAGTAGATACTGTTCCCTGCCCGTGTGGCAGATTTACAATACCTGTGGGAACTAGTCGGCCCGTCGGGTACTACTCGTCCCAAGGGGGCTGCCATGTAAGAACTCGAGAATCCATTCTCTCCATTCCATCGTTATTTTATTTAACTTAATAGTCTCTACGTTAAGCGAAATCCCATGCCGTAGATCATGGTCATTCAAATGAGTACTTTTGTACGGGGTACGATATGCGCAACTCTACAACGATACCCGTACGGCTATGTTGTAGGTCTTACATAGCGTGATGCAACAATCAAATCTAACCACGGAGTAATCATGCCTTGACCATAAAGTACACATGCTGGTTTTTGTAAGAAAATAAATAACTAAATAAATAAATAAATAATTTGAAGCCTGCATGTGCCTGTATGCCAATATTCGGGATCGGCTAATCGAGTACAATAGTTCATTACATGAACGTGTCTCATTCATCCATTTCAATAAGACGACTAGCCAGTCTCTTAGTTCCAACTAGGAACGCATGATCAATTATTAGTCAATGTCACAATCATTATCGATGGTGGCAAGGCATAAAAATCAATTAGTATTACATGGGGTCGAGCCTATAACTCCTCAGAATTAAGTTCTAGTCATACTGGGTATCCATGGATCAATCAAGACATATGACACATTCCACATAACAATCTGTATTAACCAGATTATCACATCATGATTTATCAAGTTCATGCAAAAAGGCGTAAGGATATAATAGGAGAATTATCATGCCACTATTAAATTAATAAATTATAAAGCAATAGAAACACCAATGTCAGTCTCCGTCCAAGTCTAAGATAGGGTTAACAAGTCACGCTAAGTTCAATATAAAGGAGTGAGCGTATAAAGGAATTCACGCTAGCATGCACAGTGTAAGCGTGACTAATAATACACGCTGACAGGTAAGACGTGAGCGTGACTAAAATACACGCTGATACGTAAGACGTGAGCGTGACTAAAATTACACGCACGCTGGCACAAGTCTGCGTGACTAGAAATACACGCACGCTGGCACAAGTCTGCGTGACTAGAAATTCACGCAAGCAATGCACAAGTCTGCGTGACTAGAAATTCACGCAAGCAATGCACAAGTCTGCGTGACTAGAAAATACACGCACGCAATGCACAAGTCTGCGTGACTAGAAAATACACGCACACAATGCACAAGTCTGCGTGACTAGAAAATACACGCACGCAATGCACAAGTCTGCGTGACTAGAAAATACACGCACGCTCATGAGAACATTAGCGTGACTAAAATACACGCAAACACGTATAGACGTGTGCGTGACTGGGCTGATGTTTACACGAGCACGTAAGAACGTGTGCGTGAAACATCTCCCAAACTCCAAGTCCCATGGGGCCTTGGTCCAGTGCCAGAAATACACGCTAAGTTGGTGGATCAAGAACCCATGAACAGCCGAAATACTATAACTTAGATCTAGAGAAAACCAGCCGTAGAAATCAAAAACGCTAAGAACTAATCTCTCTTGGAATCACGAGAAGAAAGCAAATGAACCATAAAAATGGGTGATTGAGAAACAAGTTTGCACTTGCCTTCTCCTGCTGCAGGTAGGTGGTGGGGAGTAATGAGAGAAAGAAGAAGAAGTAATGGTGAGAATGAAGTAATGAGGAGAGAGAAAGAGATGGAAGCTTTAAATAGGAAGGGTGGTGGTAGGTGGGGTGTTGGGCCGGGTTTAAGGGGGTACAGCAAACCGAAACCCAATAACACTAAAGCAGCAAATAAAAATACAGGTAATAAAATTACAAAAATAAAATTAACATGAAAATTTAAAGAGCAGATAATTAATTAACATGAAACTAAAGGAATTTAAATACAGAATAATACATGACAAATACTAACTAATTATACATGATAAATACTAACTAATTATACATGATAAATACTAAATAAATACATTCGAGCAATATACGTATTAAAATACGTATTCTGGGAACGGGAAGTGACATAGCCTATACATATATTACCTACCAAGATACCTAAGTAAAGTGGACATCTAGTCCATGTTACGGCCCATTGCCGGTATCTTGAATATTTCAAGATACGCAATGGTACGGCACGATACCGGTGTCCTACAACCCCGATTTCCACCCGGAAGCCTACCCGTAAAATCTAAATCACGTATTCTTGCCCCATGCCAAGTTTCAGCTCAATCCGATACTCCGAGCTCCGTTTCGCCCTCTAACTCGGTTTTCCCCTTCTTCCTATTCTAGCCTTCTTCCTATTCTTCTAACTTCTTCCAATATTTCCTTCTAACTTCTAATTCTTCTCTAACTTCTAATTCCATAAACTTCTTCTACTCTTCTCTACGAATCTATCCCTATATAATACATATATATATATATATATATATATATATATATATATATATATATATATATATATATATATATATATAAAGGGAGGGGGGTTCTATAGGCTTAAAGCCAAAAAGGGGGGGATTCAAACCTGGCAGCAGCCAGGTGCTGCTGCTGCTGCTGTTACTGCAGCATGCTGCTGCTGCTGTGGCCGTTTCTTATTCTTCTTCATCTCCTTCTATCTTCTTATATATATATATACCTCATATATATATATCTCTATATATATATCACTATATATATATATATATATATATATATATATATATATATATATATATAAAATATATATATATATATATATATATATATATATATATATATATATATATATATATATATATATAACTAGATATCTATCTATATATCTATCTAGATATCTATCTATCCATCTAATATATATATAACACACACACATCCATATACACACATCCATATATATATATATATATCTATACACTCATCTCTTTATATATATATATATATATATATATATATATATATATATATATATATATATATACACTCTCATAACTATATATATATATATATACATATCCATATATATATATATATATATATATATATATATATATATATATATATATATATATATATATATATATATATATAAACACACACACCCTCACACAACACAAACACACACACAATCTCACCACTCTCATCCTCATGACACTAATTTCATATCAAATATATACACACACTCACACACATAAATACACATGTATATATATATATATATATAAAAAAAAAAATATATATATATATATATATATATATATATATATATATATATATATATATATATATATATATATATATATATATATATATATATATATATATATATATATATATATATACCATTCAAAAAGGATTAAACCCTAATAAATTATTAACCTATTTTTCTAGGAAAAACCTACAAATTTGTGGGCAAATGGTAGAGAATCTTCTCCTCTCTATTCATTGTGAATGAACTAAATGCAAAAGAGAAATAGATTAGAAATTAAGAACAAACCTAAAGGAAAATGGTTGGAGGAAGAAAGCTTTGGAAAGAAAAATGAATTTGAAAGAGAGAGAGAGAGAGTTGCTTAGTGGAGAAGAAAGAGGGGGGGCTAGTCATGGCCGGCCAAGGCATGGCATGGGTGTGGGTGAGGGGCACTTGTGATTACAAGTTTGCCCCTCCCTAAGCCTAATGCAAATAAATTCCAAAATAGGTTTAGGAAGTTGCTAAAAATAAATAAAATCATAATTAAACTAAATTACTCATGGGGGACTAGTCCAAACTGTCACGCCCCAGTACCGAAATACGGAGACGGACTAGGCCAGCTACACCATATGAGGTACGTAACGTCATACGGCGATCGTGGCTGTCGAGAGACTAGGGGGTACATGCTACAATCAAGTCTCCTATGGTCCCACAGAGTTCTATGTCTCAATCAATCAAATCACATCAGCAAAAGATGAGCATTAAAGATAAAGCAGTAAGGCGTCCCCGACGCTGTATCAAAATGATCATGAGAGACTAGCTTCATAATTTAGCTATCTCGGAGAGTCAGGAGTACAAAATTATACACAGCTGCAGTCTGTTTAATTACAATTATGTACTGACACGAAATATCAAGTAATCCGGCTAACAGGTGTCGGTGGCTAAACGCCGCAAAAGTATAAGCAGGAGTGGTGGAGAAGAAACCCACTCGAGTCCCCGAACTGCCATGCTCCTAGTATGCACCATGGATGTCAGGGAGGAAGATCGTGTCCTCTGGCTCTGCTACGGGATCTGGCCAAACAAAACCAGCGGGGTCAGCCCCGAATAGCAAGTACCGCCAAAGGGGCACAAGAGTTAAGACTAAACCCAGTTAATAGAAAGAATGATAATAGTAATACTTATGCTACCATTATAGGGTGGCGCCACATCCTCGAACCCATATGGCACCCTTACAACCAAACAAGGGCAAAAGGTGCCGCATGGAGTCGGGACGCGTCGTACTCTATAACTTTCGCATAAGTTAAAGGGTATAAACAATAAAATCTCATGATCGTGACTTCGGTCGATAGCCTATCGCAGCACAATAACCAACCCAACAATCAAACAAGAACATGGGTTGGATCATGTACCACGATAAACCATGTTCCTCGGTCATTCACAGAAGTAGCACTTCACAACCAGAATAAGTCTTCCGTTCATAACTTCGGTCCACAGCCTATCATAGTACGATAACCAACCCAACAATCAAACAAGAACATGGGTTGGATCATGTACCATGACAGTCCGCTTCCCTCAGTTACTCACGGAAGGTAATAGGATACAAGCAAGTCGTTTTCACGGCCAATCAAGTCTACGCGTTTCTAGTGGAACGAGGTTATCCTCGCGTCATGTTATTAGAAAATCCTCAGATCGTATCTTTCCAGCAAGGCTAGCCAACCCAGGGGTTCGCGTAGACAGGTATGATTGAGCACAGGTCCCTCGCAAGGCCACCTTGCTAAAACATATAATATGTAGCAGGAATTAATCGGATACAGTCATCCACTCGTTGCAGATGACACAGTATCCGTGGAGACCAGCCGGCGCGTCAAGACAGCATCTCAAGGCGGCTGGTGTAACACGATCTCGGGATTTTATCCTCCCCATGCATCTAGTATATTTAGTTGCCTAGTTTAACCCTAGGTGAAATCTTGGACTCACATGCTGTGGCCTGCATGATTATCCTCCTAAGGTCGTACTTTAGTACGAGTACCCTAAAGAGGATCCATGTCAATCAGTATGTCAACATGTTCTACCCTCCTTAGTGTAATACATCATTGCAAATACGCCACGTGGAGTTACGAGTCTTTTGTCGAGCATGAACAAGAACTGGGACATTCATGTACATATATCAGGTAGGAACACTTTATTCTCCGGGGTCACATTAGTGCTCATATCATGCTCGGGACAAAAGACGTAAGGATATAAAATGGGCATATAATATATATATATATATATATATATATATATATATATATATATATATATATATATATATATATATATATATATAATAATAATAATAAAAATAAAGTAACAATATGGGGCACAAAAGTCCATGCGGCCCAAGGGGAGTGAGTCAATGCGGCCGGGTCAATACTGGTTCATGCGGCTGGGACTACACGCTCATGCGGCTCAGAGAGCCCCAAGGCGCATGCGGCTGGAAGGTCGGGTTCATGCGGACGAAGGGGTGTCAGCGTATGCGGCTGCGAAGGGAGCAATCGCCAGGCGGCCGGGGTTCAACAGCATATGCTGTTGGCCCATTCCATGGTCACACCCGATTTCGATAATCAACTTATACTTTAGTCCATACACAAAATATAGAAAATGCTGCTAACTATTTCAGGATACATGAAATCTTATTCAACGGACGATGTACTGCATAAATCCAAGCGTCAAAGTCATCAAAAATTCTGAAGACTCTTTTCTACTTTTATTCTGTATTTTTACACTTTATTGAGTCTAGGAATTTCCTTGTAAAATCAAGTATGGTATTACTGGCTTAGGGTTAAAATTATTCTCCTTCTCTAAACCTATTTTTACCCTTCATATTTTCGATTACAAATATTTCGAAAATGTATTTCGAAAATATTCCTTTTCAAATGATTTTACAAATTACCAAAAACATGTTTGTAAACTGTTTTTACAAAAGAATTTTATTATATCTCCTGACAGAACTCCTAGCCGAGTTCGGCCCGAGTTCGGCCCGAACTCTGACCGAGTTCGGTCAGTTTGTATTCAAACTTTAGTTGCCTCCAAATCTGCGAGCAACGTCTATTTTGCGAGATATTTGCATCCGAACTCTGTCCGAGTTCTGCCCGAGTTCGGTTGGTGAAAACACCTATAAATAGAGAAGAACTTTTCATTTCAAAACATCAATTCATTCTTCATTCTCTTCTCTATCCATTCAAGTGTTTTCTAGTGATCTAAAAGTTTCAAATCTCACCTATACTTCTCTTAGCCAAAAGCCAGTACTATCAGATTTGATTTAGAAGTCTTTTGGTTATTCAGAGTTGTAAAGAGGTCGTCAAGTTTCAACAACAAATTCTCGTTGTGGAGCTGGTCGTGCGCTCGTCACCAAGCACGGTGTATGTTGGAGTTGGTCGTGCACTCGTCAACAAGCACGGTGGTGTAAGAGTTGCAAGCACTCAGTTAAAGCTTGTGCCTTTAGTGGATTAACATCGAGCAAGAGTACTCGAGACTGGATTAGTCCTCTCAGAGGGATACCAGTATACATCGCTGTGTTACTGAGTTTGAATCTCCTATCTTTATTTACTGCTCTTACATCATTGCCATAGTTTAATTTTTAATTGGTGATTTTATTTCCGCTGCACACACGCACTCTATTCACCCCCCCCTCTAGAGGTGCTCAACGATCCTACAATTGGTATCAGAGCGGGTTATATTCTTATATAACATATCCTAGAGAGTATATATATGGCAGCCGTGAAATCTATATTCAACGGTGAAGGGCAATCCACAAATAGACCTCCCCTATTTGATGGAACAAACTATACATACTGGAAAACACGTATGACTTTCTTTCTAAAGTCTCTAGATTTTGATTTATGGTCTATAGTCATTGATGGGTATAAGAAACCACCACCTACTGTGGTTGAAGGTATTCTTATGGAAAAGACGCATGACAAGTACACCGATGCTAAAAAAGCAAAGGCTAGTCTTGATGCTCGAGCCATCAATGCACTATTCTGTGCAATTGACAAAACCGAGTTCAATAGAGTCTCTACCTGCAAGACGTCTCATGAAATTTGGAAACTCCTTGAGGTAACCCATGAAGGGACTTCCCAAGTCAAGGAATCCAAAATCAGTAGACTGACTCAGGAATATGAATCTTTTAAAATGAAACCTGGTGAGTCAATTACACAGATGTTTACTCGTTTCCTTGATATAACTAATCCCCTTCAATCTCTTGGTAAAAATTACAGCAACCATGAGAAAATCAGGAAAGTGCTGAGGGCTCTAACAAAGAACTGGAATCCAAAAGCCACAGCAATCATTGAAGGAAACGATCTCACCACGATGACTCTAGAAACACTGATGGGCAAATTGATGACTCATGAGCTCGACTTGCAAGACTTTGAAGAGGTCACTCCAAAAGAAAAGACCATCGCCTTCAAAGCTCAGGCAAGAAAATCAACATGCAACGACTCAGATGAAGAATCATCAAGTGGTGATGAACGTGCCTTACTTGTGAAGAACTTCAAGAAATATCTAAAGTTCACAAGCAGAAAGAAGAAAGACATCCAAGAAAGCAATGAAGACGAGACTATATGCTTCGGATGCAAGAAATCAGGGCACATGAAGAGGGACTGTCCAGCTACCAAGAAGTGCAGTCCATATGATCGATCAAGATCAAACAGAAGATCCACAACTGGCCGAAAGTATGCCAACACAAGCATCTGGCACGAGAGTGATGCCAGTGACTCAGAAGAAGAAGACAGACCCTGCAGCAATGCAAATGTTTGTCTTATGGCATTCGAAAAGGTATCATCTAATCCTCTGTTTGATGATTTTACTTTTGATGAACTAGAGACTGCCTTTAGCGATTTACTTGAAGATCACAAAACTGTGCTCGACAAGTATAAGCAATCTCGAAAAGAGATTAAGGCACACACAGCCGAGATAGCTAGATTGTCTAATCTACTTGAAGACATTAAAGAGACATCTACTACCGGTAACACGGAAGAGATAGCCAAACTTAAAGTAGACTATCATGAGGCTATCCTCAACATTGAAAAGAAAGAAGAGGACTATGTCAAAATACACAAACTTTATGACATAGAGAAGAAGTTGCACCTAGTAACTGAGCAAAGACTCCTTGATATGACTGCAAGATACGAAGAGTCTGTAGCGATTTCTAAAAAGTTAGAAATCAAGTTGGGCAAACAGGCAATACCTGTGACACAGCCCAAGATTAGTCCTAATGCAAAGCATACACCAAAAAGGACTAAACACAAGAAAGCACAGAGGAAACACGAACACTATTATGCTTTCACTTATAGGTTTTCCAAACAGAACAAGCCTGCAAACACAGTTTATTCCACTAAACTGACTTGCACATATTATGGTACACACGGTCATATATCACAATACTGTATGGCAAGAAAGCTTGTTGATAACCATACTCTAGTTTGGAAACCTAAAGCTAATCTGAGTGGACCCTTCAGAAAATGGGTACCAAAGGATTCATCTACTTGTTTTGTAGGTGGACCCTCAACCCTCTCATGCTAGAAGCAAGTGGATTCTCGATAGCGGATGTTCGCGACACATGACTGGTGATGCATCTTTATTCGCTACGCTATCGATGAAGAAAGAAGGATACGTCTCCTTCGGAAATAACTTGAGAGGTGATATTATAGGTAATGGTACTGTAGGTTTGTCTCCTTATCCAATAATAAAAGATGTTTGTCTAGTAACTGAATTGAAACATAACCTATTGAGTATAAGTCATTTGGCAGATAATGGTTATGGTATCAATTTTGTGAAAGATAAATGTACTATATATGATATGTCATCTGGTGATCCCGTATATAAAGGGATTAGAGAAGACAATATTTATGTTTTCTTTTTGGAGAGTACTAATAATGCAGGAAGGTGCCTAGTAGCCAATCAAGATGAAAGCTGGCTATGGCACATGAGACTAGGACATGCAAACATGGATACTATCTCACGTCTGAACACAAAGAAGTTGGTAAAAGGACTCCCAGAAATTCCTTTCAAGAGAGACATGGTATGTGCTGACTGTGAAAAGAACAAAGCACATAGGTCTTCTTTTAAATCCATCAACGCTGTAAGTACTTCGAGACCTTTGCAGTTGATTCATATGGATTTATTTGGTCCTAGTAGAGTCGCTAGTCTTGGCGGTAAACTCTATACTTTTGTCATTGTTGATGATTTCTCTCGTTTTACATGGGTTTACTTTTTATCAAACAAAAGTGATGCAATTTTTGAATTTCAGATATTTTGTAAAAAGGTTCAAAACGAAAAAGGCTTCATGATTACTCGTATCCGAAGTGATCATGGTGGCGAATTCGAAAATACTGATTTCAAAAAGTTTTGTGATGATAGTGGATACTACCACGAATTTTCTTGTCCTAGAACTCCCCAACAGAATGGTGTTGTGGAGCGGAAGAACCGTACTCTAAGCGAAATGGCTAGAGTCATGCTTAATCAGCATAATCTTCATAAATATTTTTGGGCAGAAGCTGTTAGTACAGCCTGTCATATTTTAAATAGGGTGTTAATTCGACCTATATCGAAGAAAACACCATATGAGCTTTGGTTTGGAAGAATTCCAAACATATCTTATTTTAAAGTTTTTGGTTGTCGCTGTTTCATCCTGAACACCAAGGATAACTTGGGTAAGTTCGACTCGAAAGCAGATGACGGGATATTTCTCGGATATGCTGCTAAGAGTAAAGGATATAGAATTTTTAATAAAAGATCTCTGATTGTTGAAGAAAGTATTAATGTCACCTTTGATGAGTTGAATAGTCATAGATCTAGCGACAGTGATGATGAAGATGCACCTACAAAGACAAAGAAGAGTTCTGAAAAAGATCCTACCCAAGAGGCAAGAACTGATAAAAGTTCCGAAGATGCAGGAACTGAGAAGCGCCTTGTAAAAGGTATGGCCCAAAGATTCGAATCATTGAGATTCAAACCGGATCATCCAGAAACTCTCATAATAGGTGATTTATCCAAAGGTGTAAGTACTCGTTCATCTCTTAGAGATTCTGAAGTAGCAGCTAATGTAGCATTTATTTCTCAAATAGAACCTAAGAATGTTGATGAGGCTTTTTCTGATGAATTTTGGATTTCTGCTATGCAAGAGGAACTTAATCAATTTGAGAGAAACCAAGTTTGGGAACTCGTTCCTAAACCTATTGGTCAATCGATAATTGGTACCAAATGGGTGTTCCGAAATAAACTTAGTGAAGATGGTCAAGTTCTACGCAACAAAGCACGTCTAGTTGCACAAGGTTATAATCAAGAAGAAGGAATTGATTATGATGAGACCTATGCTCCTGTTGCTAGACTAGAAGCCATTCGCATGTTTTGCGCTTTTGCTTGTTTTAATGATTTCAAACTTTTTCAAATGGACGTGAAAAGCGCATTTCTAAATGGATTTTTGAAAGAAGAAGTTTTTGTGAAACAACCCCCTGGTTTTGAAGATTTTTAAAAACCTGATCACGTCTTCAAGCTTAAGAAAGCACTTTATGGACTCAAACAAGCACCTCGTGCTTGGTATGAACGCCTAAGCGCCTTCTTACTTGATAATGGTTTTTCAAAAGGCAAGATTGATACTACTCTTTTCATTAAATCTATGAATAATGATATACTTCTAGTGCAAATTTATGTAGATGACATCATCTTTGGTTCTACTAATGAACAACTCTGTCAAGAATTTGCCAAGTGTATGCAGAGTGAATTTGAAATGAGCATGATGGGAGAGCTGAACTTCTTCCTAGGATTGCAAATCAAACAACACTCAAACGGAACATTCATCAACCAAGCCAAGTACACGAAGGACATACTAAAGAAGTACGACTTCGAAAATATGAAGCCAATTGGGACTCCTATGGCTACATCTACAAAGCTTGATGCTGATGAAAGTGGCAAACCTGTTGATCAGCGTAAGTATCGAGGTATGATTGGTAGTTTATTATATTTAACTGCTAGTCGTCCTGATATTATGTTTAGTGTTTGCATATGTGCACGATATCAGGCAAATCCTAAGGAATCACATCTTTGTGCCGTTAAGCGTATCTTCCGATACCTTAAAGGAACTTCTACAGTTGGCTTATGGTATCCCAAAACCAAATCCTTTGACCTTATAGGTTACTCGGATGCGGATTTTGCTGGATGCAAAGTGGACCGTAAAAGTACCAGTGGTACATGTCATTTCTTGGGAAAGGCCTTAGTCTCTTGGTTTAGCAAGAAACAAAATTCAGTAGCATTATCAACAACTGAGGCTGAGTATATCACCGCAGGACGTTGTTGTGCTCAAATTTTGTGGATGAAGCAAACCTTAGAGGACTACAATCTGCACTATACAAATGTTCCTATATATTGTGATAACACTAGTGCAATTAATTTGACTAAGAACCCTATCTGTCATTCACGCACAAAGCACATAGAAGTTAGACATCATTTTTACGTGATCATCAACAACACGGGGATATTTGCTTAGAATTTATTGATACTGAACATCAACTAGCAGATATTTTCACTAAACCATTGGCTGAAGACCGTTTTAACATCTTGAGGCGTGAGCTCGGCATTCTTGAATTCTCGGATTCTTAAAACATATGGTAATTAAATACTGTATTTATGACTTGATAATTTATTATCTAATGAAAATTATTTTTGGGGACAAACTTACAAAGGATATGTCTGTCACCACGGCTACGGTCGAAGCGAAGCGGTACTTAAGAGTTCCCCGGTGAACCACCGTTAGCTGGGACAATCCCTACAGTAAACCTAAAAATAACAGCAATTAGTTAATAAACCAGTCAAACATCATTTATTACAATCTTTACTTACCTGACTGCTTTAACTATCTCGGGAATGCAAGTGGCCGAACTCGGCCCGAACTCTGACCGAGTTCGGACTGAATTCGGACCGAGTTCGGTCGGCGCTGTGATGGCTCCAGAACCGAACAGCCGGCCCTAGCACCTATATATCCCATCCTTTCTTCCACTATTTCTCCACACCAAAACGTGAAATAGTTCCACCTCCTTCCAGAAGACTTTCCTCCTCCTTCTTTGCAAGGCATCGACGATCTTCCTCCATCTCTTCATGGCTCCGAAGCGTCAACGAGGAAATTCTTCTCAGGGTGCTTCCTCCTCATCCGACTACACTCCGGCTAGTCTCTTCAGTCCAGCCAAACCTAGAGATCCCGAGGAATTTGATGGCACTCTGTTTCCCGACAGAGACTTCTCCAATCTCTGGTTTGATTCCTTTTCTTTACGTCGTATTTGTACTGGAGCCTTTGTCAACTTTACAACCTTCTTTGAATATGCTCCTGTTTTTGATCAACTTGGATTTCGCGACTTTTTCGAGGTCCAAGATAGTATTTTCGACAATGCTGTCCGTATGTTCTACTGCAATTTGCAAGTACAACAAAACGAAAATTTCTATTCCTGCGTTGCTGGACAGGAACTAGAATTTAGTGCCACCGATATCAGTGAATATTTTCACGTTCCTGATCTTGGTGATGCTCTTGTTGACATCCACCACATTCAGTTCCCTGCCGATGTCACTTTAGCTTCTTTTAGGGAGTTGATTTGTCACCCTACTCCTCCTCCTCGGAGAATATTTTCTAGACATCTTAACCAGAATTTTTACGAACTTCATCGTATGATTTTCTCGGCCCTTCTTCCGAAGAAAGGCTCTACCGATGAGGTCACATTTTTGGAACTCTCTGCTATGTATCACATTCATTTTGGAATTCCTTTCTCCATTCCAAAAACCATGATGTCTTGGATGCTCAACTGTAAGAATGCAGGTAGGAACCTTGTTTTTCCTATGCACCTTGCGAGTATTTTTTGCCGTTTCGAGATTGATCTTGAAACGTGTGCTATTTCTTCTCCACCTGTTGAGTTGACCCGCTCTCGTCGGTTTCCTCAACCTCCCGGTGCTGCTCCTGCTGACCCAGTAGCTGATGCTGAGGCCCCTCCAGCAGATGCTCCTCCTGCTCCGACCCCTGCCCCTGGACTCGATCAGGCATTCTACCAGCGGTTTGATGATTTCGTTGCCGTATCCACGCAACGTTATCAGGACTCCGAGTTCCGGCATATTTCTCAGGCCCAGGTGCTGAGAAACAGTATTGCCGATCTCCACTACAGCCTGGTGCATGATCCAGTTCATCCACTCACTATCCTTCCACATCCTGCTTTCCCTGGTCCTCGTTTTACTGATGAGACTACTTTTCAGTACTTCGACCCGACCACTGCCTATTTCCCTCATGATCCTCCCGGTGTAGACGACGCAGAGATGTGATGTGGATTCAGCCATAGGATAGTGGATTTAGTTTTGTTTAGTTTTGATGCTGTTCATGTAGTACTTTTTACTTTCATGTCTAAACTCTTTAGTTAGACATTTATCAGTTGTATTATTTGGCTTTCTAGTGGAAAACTTTTTATGATAGTTCATTTCATACCAGTTGTCTATGCTGTGATTGTTCTTTTACTTCACTTTGTCTTGTCTATTCTATTGTTGGCTTCATGATTTACGGGAGAGCCGATTCATTTTACTACTTGACAAAGGGGGAGAAAAAGAGTATACCCAAAAATATCACAAATGCAAGGCTAGGAACAAATTTTTTTTTTTCAGGTATTTTGCTATGTTGTTTTATTTTAATACAAATATATTTTGGTATAGACTCAAGTTTGTCAATTATCAAAATAGGGGAGATTGTTGGCCCATTCCATGGTCACACCCGATTTCGATAATCAACTTATACTTTAGTCCATACACAAAATATAGAAAATGCTGCTAACTATTTCAGGATACATGAAATCTTATTCAACGGACGATGTACTGCATAAATCCAAGCGTCAAAGTCATCAAAAATTCTGAAGACTCTTTTCTACTTTTATTCTGTATAGGAATTTCCTTGTAAAATCAAGTATGGTATTACTGGCTTAGGGTTAAAATTATTCTCCTTCTCTAAACCTATTTTTACCCTTCATATTTTCGATTACAAATATTTCAAAAATGTATTTCGAAAATATTCCTTTTCAAATGATTTTACAAATTACCAAAAACATGTTTGTAAACTGTTTTTACAAAAGAATTTTATTATATCTTCTGACAGAACTCCTAGCCGAGTTCGGCCCGAGTTCGGCCCGAACTCTGACCGAGTTCGGTCAGTTTGTATTCAAACTTTAGTTGCCTCCAAATCTGCGAGCAACGTCTATTTTGCGAGATATTTGCATCCGAACTCTGTCCGAGTTCTGCCCGAGTTCGGTTGGTGAAAACACCTATAAATAGAGAAGAACTTTTCATTTCAAAACATCAATTCATTCTTCATTCTCTTCTCTATCCATTCAAGTGTTTTCTAGTGATCTAAAAGTTTCAAATCTCACCTATACTTCTCTTAGCCAAAAGCCAGTACTATCAGATTTGATTTAGAAGTCTTTTGGTTATTCAGAGTTGTAAAGAGGTCGTCAAGTTTCAACAACAAATTCTCGTTGTGGAGCTGGTCGTGCGCTCGTCACCAAGCACGGTGTATGTTGGAGTTGGTCGTGCACTCGTCAACAAGCACGGTGGTGTAAGAGTTGCAAGCACTCAGTTAAAGCTTGTGCCTTTAGTGGATTAACATCGAGCAAGAGTACTCGAGACTGGATTAGTCCTCTCAGAGGGATACCAGTATACATCGCTGTGTTACTGAGTTTGAATCTCCTATCTTTATTTACTGCTCTTACATCATTGCCATAGTTTAATTTTTAATTGGTGATTTTATTTCCGCTGCACACACGCACTCTATTCACCCCCCCTCTAGAGGTGCTCAACGATCCTACATATGCGGCTAGGATCAGACGAAGCCTTATGCGGCTGAGCATGGGCGATACATATGCGGCTGGATGATGGATGAGCTTTATGCGGCCCAAAACAGTGGCGCATATGCGGCTGGGTACAAAAGAACTCATGCGGCTGCGAAGGCTAGCCGCATGAAGTCCATGCGACAGGGGCTCATGCGGCTGGGTCTGAACAAGGCTATGCGGCTCAATTACTTGCCGCATGAAGATTCATGCGGTCAAGTACTCAAGCAAGTCTTATGCGGCTAGGAAGGACTTTCCATGCGGCTGAGCTCGAACGAGTCTCATGCGGCTGGATAGGCCATGCGGCCAGAGACTTGCCGCATGAAGATTCATGCGGTCAAGTACTGCTCTTCTTCTCCACTTGTCCGAGAAGAGGAGCCAAGCAACCATAGCTTCCAAACTACACAAAACCTTCATCCGGAGCCCAAATCGGAACTTCCTTAGGTCAAAATGGGGTAGAACAAAATTCTCTACAACATGGAACCATCAGAACTTGAAAATAATAAAGTTTGCTAGATCAAAACCAAGAAAATCTGAAAATGGCTAAAACCTAGATCTACAAAGATTAAAGCTTCAAAATGGAAAACTTCAAGTTCTAAACTAGTATAGAATAAGGAGAAGAACATATTTTGACAAATAATTTTGTAAGAAATCATCAACAATATTTATGGATCCATCTCTTGAGCAAGTTGGTACTTGCCTTGGTTGGTGGAGGAAAGTAAATGAGAGAAAATAAATGAGAGGAGAGAGAATGAGTTGAGTTATTATATAGAATCTTGAACCCATGGGTTCATGATGAACCAAGGTGAACCAAGAATAGGTTCCCCAAATGAGCCAAAACTGTAGGCCCAAATGCCGATAATAAATTACGAAATAATATTTTTTTGAATATTTTTGGAAAATACATGAAGAAATACAGCATATAAATACAGTATAAATACAAGGTAGATACGGTTTATCGGTTTACGTATTAAAATACGTATTCCAGGATTGGGGAGTGACACAAACTCTTAAACCCTAAAGTTTAGTGCGGTGGGCCATGGTTAGCTAACATGCTAATTACAGCTCAAGTCGAAATTCACCGGGGTCCCGAATTAACTCGGAATACGATAAAATTCGAACCCGACTCCTATAATAATTAAATAATAATATTCATGAAATAAAATTTCCAAAAATATTATAAAATGAAAAATTATTATTTTACCCCTAACTGGAAAAAGTGAGGGTGACAAGTCTATCCACCTTAAAAAAAATTTGTCCTCGAAATTAAAACCAAACAATAGTAAATTATCAAAATCACAAGTCATGGCTTAAAATTTAAAATGATTTAAAATCTCAAAAATTACAGCATGAATTAAATGACTAATATGATAAAATTTAAAATTACTCTCAAATAGAAACTGGGTGCTATAAGTCTATCCACCTTAAAAGAATTCATCCTCCAAAAATTAAAACAAAGTAAACACAGAAAAATCATGCAGTTCGATAATCGTATGCGTCTGTCCAATCATCATGATACTCAGAATCTCCGTCATGCCAGTGAGCAAGGCTACGATAATCACAGAGTCCTCGACTAAGGTACATACCTCTAGAATTATGGTATTTAAAATTTTTGCATTGCCGCTAGCATGGCAGCGAAAACCTTAAATTTCTACACCCGAGAAATACGTCCGTAATCCGACCATATGTCCTCACTCTGCCAGCTAGCATGACCCTAGAGGATTCTAAAATCTCATAATCGAGGCGACCTAGCCCATACGACTTATCTCAGAAGAATATCACATCACAAGGACAAAATTTTATCAAACGATCAAGGAACAGATGGAATCGAATTTCAAGACAGTTTATAAGAAGGCAAACGTGAAAATGAGATCGAAGGATTGGAACCTGCTATCTGCTATGCTACTGCTTGAGTGGGCTCAACTGTCATGGCGAAAGCTCGCCCCTGCTGGCCTCCTCTAGCCTGCTGCACTCCGTCCTGGCCTGCCTGTCTGGCTGTACGGGCAGCACAGTTCTTCACCTGGTGGTCTGGAGCTCCACAGAATAAACAAACTCCCTGCTTCATCCTACAAGCCTCTCGGGTGTGCCACATCTTCTTGCAGAAGGCACACTGGATGGCCTGCCTCTGGCCCTGTCCCTGGTGCTGCTGGGCACGCGCTGGTGCCTGCTGAATCTGCAATAGAGCCTGCTACTGCTGAAATGGCCTCTGTTGATGCTGAAAGTGGGGGCACTTGGCCGGTCCCGCACTGGAACTCTCCCCCATGGTATCACCGCTCCTCTTCGGCTTGAGGCCGAAGTCCTCCTCTGCGATCTGCGCGTCGATCAATATCTGATCGAACGTCGCGTCACGACGACCCGAGGTACGGGTGCGCACTGCATGAATAAGTCCCCTGCGGAACTTACGAGCCTTCTGCCCCTCATCCTGGATCATGTCGGGAGCGAACCTGCTAAGGCGGAAGAACTCTGCTGCATACTCGTCCACCGACGAGTTCCCCTGCACTAGACCCACGAATTGGCCCTCCAATGCTGTAAGAGCCACGTCCGGGAAGAACTTCTCCTTGAAGAGCCTCCGGAAGTTCTCTGTCACGACCCGCACCCTGAAGAGGGACACGAGCACGTGGTTACGTCCAGCCTACGCCGCAGAATCGGCGGTAGAACGCTGTATATAGGGCCTGTAAATACTACGACTAAAACAGATAAATGTAGCTGTACAGTATATACACTCCGAATGGAGGTGACATAACAATACAGTCTCAATTACATAATCAAAACTAGGATAGATAGCATGAAAAGAGATATGATAGATAAAACAGGAAACGAGTCCAAAATCCACAAGTCAGAGCTAACACAACATCCAGAGTCTCAGATAATATAAGATAGATGCTACAAACTGAAATGTACTAGCTGGCTCGCAGGCCAGGCAACCCTAACTAAACTATGCTACTCAGGGTGAGCAAAGTCTAGTGGCTCTACCAACAAGCCACAGTCTAAGTCTACTCCGTCCGACTCAACCCCATAGTAGGTTGGGCAGTCCGCCACAGAGTCATCTGTAATATATCATAACGGTATCCTGTCAGGAAAATGAGCAAGTACAAATACTAACAGCAGTTCCATGTGAATTGACAAATTCTATAAGAGACAGTATAATGAACTACAAGACAAAGATATATGAAAACTTGGGAACCATTCGGAAGCCGAGTTACAACCCTTAAACCAAACAAGGACCGGGGTTGTAACTCTTCTCTCGAGCAGAACTTAGTCTCCAATCACGGTACAATGTAAAGGCAAGTAGAGCATGTGAGTAACTGTATATCATGGCATGGTGAGAAAATATTGACTGTAGAACAGAGCAGGATATACGATAAGATAAAGTAAATATAAAATGTGATTTGAATTATTAGAGCGTTATGTGATCGGCTTGGAAAACATGATCAGGCTTTCCATCCGACCGGCTATGAACAATGTGTACAATAGAACGGTAAGGCCGGTCACCATGGAAAGCTATGAACGATGTAGGGTAAGGCTTTACCCATCGTGAGGCGAGGGTATAGCTATGAACAATATATACAGTAGAACAATATGGAAAATTGATCACACAACCACTAATAACTCTCCATCTCCGAATAGTATAAAGGATCCGGACATAACACGTCATAACACGGGATTCAAAAGCAGGTGATCAGTCCACTCCCAAGTCCATGTCTATACAAGTACAAGTAACAAGTCGAGTCATGTACCAATATACCAAGTAACCCGGGAACAACATCTCATGACAGGATCCGACATATACTAGTCCGTGAACCATCGTGTTAGGAATCAAGTAAGACACTACAACTGAATCGGATATAGCAGATATCAAGACAATAAAAACTATCAGTGAATGTACTCGCCTGCTGTCCTGAGCTGTATGGTATATCAATGCTCAGAGCGGTATCAGAAGACCTAAATATGAGATACTGTAAGTTAATTTAGGTTTAAACAAGTTTAGGAATGATTTACAATGAATGATATGCAATCTAGGTCAAACTAGGTCTCACTGAGTCACACTAAGTCCTGTCAAGTCAATCTAGGTCAAATCAAGTTATATCAAGTCAATCTAAACCAAACCAAGTCAATCCTAGGTCATACCAGTCATCACGGGTCAAAACAAGTCGAAAAAAGTCAAACGGGATCAAGAGTTGGCCTACAGTTGACTTTTGGTCAACTGGTCAACCCTGGTCAACTCTGGTCAACTCTAGGTCAACCCTGGGTCAATGGTGACTAATAGTTGACTTTTGGTCAACTACACAAGTCTAATGAAAATTGGAACTAATTTGGGTAAAGCGTTGACCATAGTTGACTTTTGGTCCAAAAAGTCAACCGTGGTCAACCGGGGTCAAGACTAGGTCTAGGCGACTATTTCTAACTATTACCAACCTCTACAACCCATATCCAAGTCCATCTTGGACTTCGAAACTCATATCTTGGCCGTAGGCCAATATCCTATTTTACCCTTAAAAAGGGTAAAATTCTAGCTTAGGCAACTATCAAGTTAGCCTACCTACGCTTGGTATTTTGACCCGAGCTCCCTAGGGTAGTAAGGTACTAGCCTATACATATATTACCTACCAAGATACCTAAGTAAAGTGGACATCTAGTCCATGTTACGGCCCATTGCCGGTATCTTGAATATTTCAAGATATGCAATGGTACGGCGCGATACCGGCGCCCTACAACCCCGATTTCCACCCGGAAGCCTACCCGCAAAATCTAAATCACGTATTCTTGCCC
Source organism: Iris pallida (assembly GCA_029216955.1). Lineage (NCBI taxonomy): Eukaryota > Viridiplantae > Streptophyta > Magnoliopsida > Asparagales > Iridaceae > Iris > Iris pallida. The sequence continues at coordinate 12,136,662 of JANAVB010037417.1, forward strand.
CACGCCAAGTTTCAGCTCAATCCGATACTCCGAGCTCCGTTTCGCCCTCTAACTCGGTTTTCCCCTATTTCCTATTCTAGCCTTCTTCCTATTCTTCTAACTTCTTCCAATATTTCCTTCTAACTTCTAATTCTTTTCTAACTTCTAATTCCATAAACTTCTTCTACTCTTCTCTACGAATCTATCCATATATAATACATATATATATATATATATCTATATATATACATATATATATATAGATAAAGGGAGGGGGGTTCTATAGGCTTAAAGCCAAAAGGGGGGGGGATTCAAACCTGGCAGCAGCCAGGTGCTGCTGCTGTTACTGCAGCGTGCTGCTGCTGCTGCTGTTACTGCAGCATGCTGCTGCTGCTGTGGCCGTTTCTTATTCTTCTTCATCTCCTTCTATCTTCTTAAATATATATATACCTCATATATATATATATATCTCCATATATATATCACTATATATATATATATATCTATCTATATATATATATATACATAACTAGATATCTATCTATATATCTATCTAGATATCTATCTATCCATCTAATATATATATATAACACACACACATCCATATATATATATCTATACACTCATCTCTATATATATATATAAATACACTCTCATAACTATATATATATATATATATATATATATATATATATATATATATATATATATATATATATATATAAACACACACACACACCCTCACACAACACAAACACACACACAATCTCACCACTCTCATTCTCATGACACTAATTTCATATCAAATATATACACACACTCACACACATAAATACACATGTATATATTTATATATATATATATATATATATATATATATATATATATATATATATATATATATATATACCATTCAAAAAGGATTAAACCCTAATAAATCATTAACCTATTTTTCTAGGAAAAACCTACAAATTTGTCTGCAAATGGTAGAGAATCTTCTCCTCTCCATTTATTGTGAATGAACTAAATGCAAAAGAGAAATAGATTAGAAATTAAGAACATACATAAAGGAAATGGTTAGAGGAAGAAAGCTTTGGAAAGAAAAATAAATTTGAAAGAGAGAGAGAGAGAGAGAGAGTTGCTTAGTGGAGAAGAAAAAGGGGGGGGCTAGTCATGGCCGGCCAAGGCATGGCATGGGTGTGGGTGAGGGGCACTTGTAATTACAAGTTTGCCCCTCCCTAAGCCTAATGCAAATAAATTCCAAAATAGGTTTAGGAAGTTGCTAAAAATAAATAAAAATCATAATTAAACTAAATTACTCATGGGGGACTAGTCCAAACTCTTAAATCCTAAAGTTTAGTGTGGTGGGCCATGGTTAGCTAACATGCTAATTACAGCTCAAGTCGAAATTCACCGGGGTCCCGAATTAACTCGGAATGCGATAAAATTCGAACCCGACTCCTATAATAATTAAATAATAATATTCATGAAATAAAATTCCCAAAAATATTATAAAATGGAAAATTACCATTTTACCCCAGACTGGAAAAAGTGAGGGTGACATTGCTGGTGGCTCGGCACCGAGTGGCAAGGATGCACAGGTAGATGCAGAAGTATTGACAGGAGAGTCCGTTGGAGGTGATGCGTATACTGATAATGATACAGGAGATACAGTGTTGCCAGAGGTGCCAGATGAGGTAGTATTGGGAAGAGGAATGAGAAAGAAATCACAGCCAGTGCGATTACAGGATTTTGTGACGAATGCTGTTCGAAGTAAAAGTCCCCCCTTCACCACAGTTCATCTGTTCCAATCACTTCCTCAGGTACTTCGTATCCTCTAACACAATTTCTAAGTTATGACATATTTACTGCTGGACACAGAGATTTTCTCGCAGCTGTCACTGCCGGTGTTGAGCCTACTTCATATCGCCAGGCCCCGCGAGATTTAGGTTGGCGCGCAGCCATGCAAACTGAAATACAGGCTCTGGAAGATAATGGGACATGGAGTCTTGTCGATTTACCTCCTGGAAAGAAAGCATTGGGAAGTAGATGGGTGTACAAAATAAAGTACAAATCTGATGGCAGTGTTGAGCGCTTAAAGGCACGACTAGTTGTGTTCGGTAATCATCAGGTTTGAGGGGATCGACTATTCAGAAACATTTGCCCTGGTGGCTAAGATACCTACAGTTCGGGCGTTCTTGGCTGTTGCAGCTGTGAAAGGCTGGACTTTGCACCAGATGGATGTGCACAATGCTTTTCTTCATGGAGATCTGACAGAATAAGTATATATGCAGTTGCCGCCAGGTTTTTCGCATAGTAAACCCAACAAAGTGTGTCTCCTGCGCAAGTCTCTATATAGATTGAAACAGGCACCACGTTGTTGGTTCGCTAAGCTTACTGCTTCTCTGCTATCCTATGGATTTATTCAATCACATTCCGATTATTCCCTTTTCTCTATTTTAAAGGGGAAGGTAGAGTTGCATGTTTTGATCTATGTGGATGATATGATTGTGTCTGGTAATGACACAGGTGCTTTAGATGCTTTCAAAAAGTACCTTAGTTCTTGCTTTCACATGAAGGACCTTGGTGTGTTGAAGTACTTTCTTGGCATAGAGGTGGCTCAGAGTGCGGAAGGAATTTTCTTGTGTCAAAGAAAGTATGCTTTGGACATCATTTCCGAATGTGGTTTGATGGGGTCTCGCCCGGCTGGTTTTCCCATGGAGCCCAATCACAAGCTGGCAGAATCGACTAGTCCAAGGATGGCGGATGCAGAGACTTATCGGAGACTGGTTGGGAGGTTGATTTATCTCTCATTTACTCGCCCTGACTTGGCCTATGCTGTGCATATCTTGTCTCAATTCTTACAGGAGCCTCGACAAGATCATTGGTATGCTGCTTTGAGAGTTGTCAGATATCTCAAAAATGCACCAGGACAGGGTATTCTTTTGAAAGCTGATTGTGATCTCCGTCTTTCTGGTTGGTGTGATTCCGACTGGGCAAGTTGTCCTTTGACTCGCCACTCTGTTACAGGCTGGTTGGTGTTTCTGGGGGGGTCTCCTATTTCTTGGAAGACCAAGAAGCAATCAACTGTTTCCCGATCTTCCGCTGAAGCTGAATACCGATCTCTTGCTGCGCTTGTTTGTGAGTTGAAATGGTTGAAGGAGTTATTGGTGTGTTTGGGCATTCGTCAGGAGTCTGCTATGTCGGTGTATTGTGACAGTCAGTCAGCCCTGCACCTGGCCCAGAACCCGGTATTTCATGAGCGCAGTAAGCATATTGAGGTGGATTTGCATTTTGTTCGCGATGCTATTAGAGATGGCACTGTAATAGCCTCGCATGTTCCTACTTCTTCTCAACTGGCTGACATCTTCACCAAGCCCCTTGGAAAGCAAGTATTTGATTCTTTTCTTCCCAAGTTGGGCATTTGTGACCTGCATGCTCCAACTTGAGGGGGGTGTTAGATTGATTAGATTATCTTAGATTGATTAGATATGATTAGATTAGATTAGATTGATTACATTATATTTGTAATGTAAATATGGTAGACCAGGCCCAAATGTAGACACTATATATATTGTACCAAACCCTAGCAATGAATCAAGGCATTATTATTTCCTACAAGTAGATAAATCTTCTCTAATGCAAAAATATTGAGAAGACAATGAAATCTACTTTTTTTTAACTTCCAAGATAACTTCTTCCCTTCTTTCTAATTTTTTTATTCATAATTGATGATGTGGAGGTAAAGACATTGTGAAGTGCATTGTCTAGAACTAAACAATCAACTTCACAATGTCTTTGCCATGTCATGCCATGTCAACTTCACAATTTTGTTGACATTTGCCTGTGGAGAAGGATTTTTTCAATAGAGTCTTGTTATTCCTATGTGGCAACAACTTTTTTCTAAACTCACACTTGCCAAAGTTGTTTTGAATAAAGAATTGACACGTGTCAATCTTTTGTTGGAGGGTGAACAAACACCCTAGTTTTGATAGATGAACAAAAATGGACTCAATCCTTGGAGCTGGCTACATGATTCCTCCTCCATTAAATACTACCAACAAACATTAACTCTATTAAATGGGCAACTACCATATTTTCTTTACCAAAAATGTTATTTGGCTCCCAAAAAAATTAGGTGATATCATCTTCCATTATGTGGCATATGACATGGTTGATGACACGACAGTTGACATGACAAAATTAAACATTAAAATTAATATTAAAATTAATATTAATATTAAAATTAATATATTAATATCAAATTAACATGAACATTAATATTAAAGTTAACATTAATATTAAAATTAACATTAACATTAATATTAACTTTAACAATAATATTAAAATTAATATTAACATTAAATTAGAATTAGATTTAACATTAACATTAATATTAATATTAATATCAAATTAACATGAATACTAATATTAATATTAACATTAACATTAACTAACATTAACATAATTTTAACATTAACATTAAAATTAATATTAACATTAAATTAAAATTAGAATTAGCATTACCATTAACATTAACAATAAATTTTTTTAGATAATTAAATTTTTTGGTTAAAAGATGACATGTCAGCTGCCATATCACTTGCCATGTCAGATGCCACATAATGAAAGATGACATCACAAAAAAAAATTGTGAGCCAAATAGCATAATTGTTTCTTTACATCCCAATCCAAGTTCATATGCCTCCTAATTGGTGTAACCATTGGTATTTGCTTACATGTACGAAACTTCAAACCACCGTAGCCAAATATCTTTCATGTTGTCCTCTATGGAAGTTAAGTCTAGCCGCCCACTAGTTAATTTTCTTGTCTTATCGATTCTTCAATTAAAGTCTACCAATCCCCTCAACATTGTCAACAACAATCAGAGCATCTCCAACCCTATTTTGAGTTTAGAAAAAATGGTTGCCACATAGGCCTCGTTTGGTTACCGGAATTTGAGTTTGGAAAAGGAAAGTGATTACTTTCCTATGTTTGGGAGCCAAAGAAAAGTTGTTGGAAAGGGAAAATAATTTCCAAGAGGTAGAAAAATAGAGGAAAAAGTGGTTCCTCCCATTTATCTAAGGAATCACTTTCTCTCCAACTTTTCCGCATTTATTACAAAAAGTTTTGACCAAAATATCCATGTTCATAATATTATTTACCATTTTTATCCATAATATCTTTTAGACAAAAATATTTCTAAGTAATAATTATTTTTATTAGCACGAGGGTATTTTTGAAAAATTGACTTGATTTTGTTTCCTTTCCTTACAAACACCAAACACTATAATAAAAATTAAAGATATATTCGGCTATAATCCCGATCTTTCCAAACACTGGAAAGGAAAGTTTATAGGAATTATAATTTCCTAAAGGAAAGGAAATACCAAGGAATCAGTTTCCTTTCCTTTCCATTCCGCGAACCAAACGAGGCCATAGCAATAACAAACTTTCATTTCAAAAATTCTTCTGCAATGCAAATGTAGAATAAAACATGAAGTTGACATGGCAATGACATGGCAAGGAGAATGTGAAGTTGGTTGTCTTAGATCTAGACAATGCACTTCACAATGACTTTGTCTCCACATCATCAATTATGAATAGAAAAATATTTATAAAATAGTTGAAGAAGTGGAGGAGTTGCCTTGGAAGTTGGAAAAAATACTTTTTGTCTCCTCAATACTTTTGCATTGGAGAAAGTTTTTCTATCTCATTGTCTTTTAAGATATAATTTTGCCACATAAATAAGACATTGTCTTGTGGTTCATGCCACATAGGAGCCACCTAAGACTCACAACACTTAACAAGACAATAGGGTTGGAGATGCTCTCATTTTTGGATTATACTTGATTGCTCCACATTTTAAACCATAAAGCTTCACTGGTATAAATACGTTAATGCATAAAGTATCCTATGGTCACAAAAAACCCCTAAAGCATGCTATTTCTTTATGGAGTCTATTTTTTTTTCACGGCAAAACTAGTATTGATGTTCACCATTCCACTTAAGTCATTCCACTTAAGAGTTGTGTCATTTTTATCTAACATAAAAACTTACTTTGGGAGTGATAATTTCTGGTAACATCATTGTTACAGATCAACATTGTTAGCAGACTACTCTAATACTATGCTGGAAGTTAGATGAAGGTGACTATTTTAATGATCTAATCACCAGTAGAAATTTCTTTCTGATTTAACTGGTATGAAGCTTGGAAAGATATATAGACCTTTAAAGCACAATGGATTTCTTGGCATCAGTTATGAAAGTTGCACTAAAACCGTTATATGGGTATGTAACTGCTCAGAGTTGCTTCCTGGACTCGAGACTTTTGAGAATGCTGAGGGAGACCTTCGAGTTTCTCATTTACTGCTCAGAGTTGCTTCCTGGAATTTGAGAATGCTGTAGCTCAAAGGAGGATATTATGTCTGATATTTTAATGGGTATGTAACTGAAGAAGATGGTATAGGGATCATCACAGGGCCTGAGGCCCATGGAGGCCCGAAAAGTCCGCCCGGAACTACGGACCAAAGTTTGATACAGTCCGGTCATTAGGGAAGTCTGACCTGGTCCATATTAATATAGGACAGGACTTGGGCTAAGCATCCGCTTGTCCAAGTCCGGCCCAAAAAGTTTGTCAAAATCCGACCCGAAAAGCATGTATAAGCCCGGCCAAGTCTAGATACTCGGTCAAAGAGTCTCTCTCTATATTCTAAAACAGTTGCTTCTGTTGTGTGGACAATTAGCTCAACCTCTCAATGTATATCAATATATCTCAATGTGTATCCATCTATCTACAAGCTATCCCAACCTCTCTTTATATAGGAAGAGAGAGGTTGGGAGTTACATAATGAAAGGCCACTTAGGAGTTACAAAATGAAGAGTCATGAGTTACAAAATGAAGAGTCACCATGATTCACCATGATGAGATGAGTTACAACAGCTTCAATTTTATTTTATTTTTGGAATACAAAAAGCTGATTTAATCATTAACAATGCTGGCATTTTTTAATTAATATAATAAATCATGTCTTGAAAATGGACTTCAACCTCGCGAACACACATAGTTAGGCCATCTCCAATGTAGATTTCTAAAATTGAGTTTCTATCATAGTTGTCATTGTACTTTAAAAAAAAAATCTATCATGTCTTAAAACTTCTATATAGAAATTGCATACAAAAAAAAAAAAAAAATTGCCTAATGGTTCTCCATTACTATCCAACATGTCAACAAATAAAATGATCAATTTAATAAAGTGGAGCTCAATATTAATTAGTATGAGAGAAAATTTTTTATAAGAGCATAGAAACTCTTCATCCTACATGTCCATCACATAGGATAGAAATTAATATATAAATCATTATTGGACGAATTTTTTTCTAAATTAAATTTATCTCGTAAAAATAAGAAAGAGAAATTCCCTAGACTAGAGATGGTCTTAGGCTCTTTGATTTAAGAGCCTTTGATTTAGCTGAGAGTTAGCTAGCTAGCATAGACTAGACTATCTAATTTTATTAAATTAATAGTTTGATTCAAAGAATGAAATAATCTTGATAACTTTTCTTTGAAACCTAAATGCTCTCTAGGGTGAGCATTTGGTTTATTCAGTTTCAACGGAGCCGAAATAGTTAAAACCGAATAAATTAAAATTCTAAAAATATGAAATCGCAACCGAACTGAATAACGATTCTGTTTATTCGTTTTATTCGGTTTGTTCAGTTGGACAATTTCTATTATATAATGAGTAGGTCCAAAGTTAAAATTGTGTTTAAATGATATTAAAAATTATATATATATATATATATATATATATATATATATATATATATATATATATATATATATACGTCCAAAGTTAGACTAGTTGTTAAATTAGCAAAGTTTTATATCAAAACACATAAATAGAATTGTTCCTTTTAAAATATACACATTTTCATTACAAGATATACATAGAATTGAGAACATTTAGATAAATGCACAAGTCCTATTCGATTTTGGACCAAAACCGAAACTCAAAACCGAAACACAAAATCGAATAAGAAATTTTACTATTTTCAAAATCGAAACCAAACCGAGGTTTGGTGGTTCGGTTTTCGGTCCAAAACCGAATAATGCTCACCCCTATTGCTCGCCCACCGAGTCAGTCTCTCTCTCTCTCTCTCTCCCTAAATGGATATGAATCGTCTCATTGTCCTAATAATGACCCCTAAGGCCTCGTTTGGTTTGCGGGTCAAAGGAACGAAAAGTAAAGGAAATTAATCAATTCCTTGTTCTTTCTCTTTCTTTAAAAAATTACAATTTCCATTTATTTTCTTTTCCAGTGTTTGGAGAGATCAAAGAATTTAGAAGGAAAAGTGAGTTCTCTATGGTAGAAAAGCGAATCCTTAGTTGGATTGGGGAACCACTTTTCCTCATATTTTCCTTCACAGTAGGAATTATTTTCATTTTTTAATTATACTTTTTCTTTGACATCCAAATATAGAAAGTGGATAACTTTCATTTTCCAATGCTATGGTTCTGCGAGACATAAATGGATGAAAAACAAACTACCGGCTAACCAAAGGTGGCCCCAAGTCAAGTACTTATACAAAGGCTAAACTTTACTACAGAATGCCATATCAAAATTTGATACAGCCTTCTGTATGACAGGTGGGCCCCTTATATATATTTGCTTACACGGTTACCAAGAAATAGGGAAAGGGGGGGGGGGGGGGGAGGGGGGCACCTGTCATACAGAAGGCTGTATCAAATTTTGATACAGCCTTCTGTCAAAGTTTTTTTCCCTTTTATACAAGCAGACATGACGGAATGGCTGGCACATTGATATGAACGGTCAGGTGAGGATCCTCTTTTTCTTAGAGATTCAGAGGTAGAGGCTGAAGCTTTTAGAAATTCTCGGAAAGAAAAGGAGACTTGCAGCCAGAGAATTCATTCTCCAGTCTAGATTTCTAGTTGGAAGTTCGAATAAATAAGACTTCGTTTCCAGAGATGAAGAGGGGGCGCAGAGATTTCATTCTTGAGTCCGATAAGTCCCCCATATAAGGTTTATTTGAACTTTTTTTTTATAGAACTAGTCCAACCCAATCAGACTAGTTCGAAAAGTCCGACCTTATGGACGGACTTGGACTTCGTAGATAATAAATAAGCCTGACTCAATCTGACTCGAAATATCTCTAGGATCAAAAATTATAGGTCTATGCTCAATCCAAGCCACTACTTTGTGGGCCTGACCCAGCCCAATGCCGATCACTAGGTAGATTATGATGTCCTCAAGGTGTCTACTTTAACTAAATTCAATGACTAAGGTGAAGTGTGAAACAACTTAAGCTCTAAATTCAATGAGTAAGGTGTTTATGTGAACTAAATTCCAACAAAAAAATCAGTATAGAACATTAAAATTACATGAAATTGAGGTGAAATAAATTTTGTAAATTTTACAAGAAAGAACAAAAACTACTATTATTGAGGATGTATTAAATGCAAACATTAATTAAAAAAATTAGATCAATGAATACTTACTTCAGATGACGTGTATTCGTGCATAAAAACGTTCCGTTTTCTTTATATAAAAAAAAAACAATTCTGCATTCAATTAATCTCTATAATCAAGTACTACAGAATTTACAATGAAGACAAGGGTGGGTGCATGCTTGTGTTTATTGGAATTCTTTGAACATCAAGGAATGACATGCGAAAAAAGAAAAGAAAAAGGAAGGACATGCGGTCACACTACAAGGAAGGATGTGTCGGAATCTTTTTTTTCTTTTTCTTGGAGAAACCAACCACTTAAATGGCAGACATAATACTGAACATGGCAGATCTATCAGCACAAGGAAGCACTAACTATGATCAAACCAAACTGGGATGGTATGATACTGCTACAATAGATTGAAGTAGAAGGCGTGATACATACATACGTACGTACGTACCTGGAACTGGCAAACTCGAAGAGCTCGCCGGTGGAGGAGAAGATGATGAGCCCGACCTCGGCGTCGCAGAGGACGGAGAGCACCTCGGCCTTTTTGAACAGCCTCCTCCTCCTCCTCATGGAGAAGGTCACCTGCCTCGCCGTCAAAAGAAAGAAGAAAAAACCCTAGAGTCAGAATATAGGACGAACGAACTGTAGCCACTTCCCATTTCGAACTGGAAGCGTGCCACGTGGGAGGAGCAGAGAGGATGAAACCGACGTCGGTTCCCACCTGTAGATGTTGCACTACATATATATATTTTTTTTTTTTACTTTTATCCCACTTATTAATATAAATGCTTAATTATTTTTTATACTCCCAACTATTTCAGTTTTTTAACTTAATATCTGAACTATTTTTTTTTCAACTTAATACCATAAAATTTTTTTTGGACAATAATGCTCCTGCTCAAAATTTAAAATTACCTCCCAACCCGCACCCCCTCCCCCTCCGGCCGCCCGCAACCCCCCCTCCCCTCCGGCCACCCGCACCCTCTCCTCCACCCGTGCCACCTCCTCGCGCACCGATGGAGGGGGGAGGGGACATCGACTACCGGAGAGGGAGGGGGGAGCATCGACGGAGAGGGAAACTGGGGGGGGGGGGGGGGGGGGGGGGGGGGGGGGGGGGGGGCATCGTCGGAGAGGGAGGGGGGAAGCATGAGGAGAGAGAGAGGGAGTCAGGGGTAGTTTCAGAATTTTTTCTGTTTTACGTATTAAATTGAAAAATTAAAATAGTTAAGGGTATCGAATTGTTAAGTAAAAAAATTTAGGGTATTAAGTTGAAAAACTGAAATAGTTGAGGGTATCAAAGTGCAATTAAGCCTAATATAAATTTGTACTTACATCCCACTTTTTATTTTTATTTGATTTACATTCTATTTTTTGTCACGAAAAATATTTTCATGAAAAATATTTTTCGTGACAAAACGAATATTTTTTGTGACAAAATAAATGCTTTTCGTGACAAAAAGTGGGATGTAAATATAAAAAATTAAAAAGTGGGATGGAAAGACAAATTCATATTAACAAGTGGGATGAAAGTTAAAAATTTCTTCTTTTTTTCTCTGTGCTCCTGGGCACAGAAACTTTTTTTTTTTGGCAAAATTTTAACTTGCCACATTTAACTATCCATATTTGATAACTTCGTACACTAAACTTTCAAAACAGCTAACTCTTGTACGCTAAAAATAATTTTCAAAAATATCTCCTCGCCCTTCCAGCGCTATCCTCTCGTATTTCACCTCCCACCCCCCTCCCCCCCCCCCACCCCACCCAACACCCCCACCCCTCTGGTCGGTCTTGTCATCCTGAGCTCATGGGGGTCCAGGACGAACTTTCAAAATAAGACCCCTATACATAATATAAAAAAAACTTTAAAAAATAGCTACAACCAAGGATTGAACTTATAACCTTTATAAAGGAGCCTAAAGTACTAACCATTACACCACAATAAAATTCTGTCTAAAATGACCCATAGTATATACTAGTTCTATGTTGAAATACAAAATTATTAACATATTTATCGTTTAATTATATTTTTTTGGGCCTCTCATGATCCGGGGACCCTGGGCGATCGCCCTGGCCGTCCAGGGCCAGGGCCGGCTGTCACGCCCCGCTCCCGCAGGAGCGATCGTCCTCGCTAAGGCGTGATGCCGCGCGGGCCTAGGTTGCGTCCGTGCAAGGCTAAGTCCAGAAACGGCCGATTTGAGCTAGGCCACAGAGTCGCACAGAGTGTCCCCATTTGCAGCGGAAAGTAAATGAACACAAATTGAAGCGAATTCAACTCTTTATTGATATTCAAGAAGTTTACAAGCGGCGCTAGGCCGATATTACAAATCGCTCAAGCTCTCTCTCTCTCTGAAACATAACAGGCGTGCCAAGTGGCTTACAACATGGAATGATTCATGGCGATGTTCCGATACATTATGTCCTGTATATGGTGCTTCAGCTCCTTGCAACGCTCCAAGGCTCCAGAGATAGCTCCGCGCCTTAGCATGTTCGATGGAATCTCCGCACCCGCCGGCGTCTCCTACATCCTGCAAGCAGACTGTGGGGTTATCAGTACATTGTTATGCACTGGTGGGGAGGCTAGCTCGCCCACAATGCTATCATTACCAAACACGTTCCATTTACTTTTGTGCACCGTCTATCATTTATTGTCTTTCTAATCTTGCCTTAGGATCAGTTTTATGACATATTTCATGACCTATCTCGTGTTGTCGAATTCAAGTGTGTGCATGGAAATGAATGCACGATTTACTCATACTTACCGTCCGGCCTTCCCTGTCCAAAGTAAACCAAGTTAGTCAACAATTCAATATGAACTTTTCGATGTCAAGTGCGTGTCCCTGCCTCGGATTCTAGCACGTCGTAGGCACGTTGTCTAACTCACTTGCATGAACTTCTCATTATCATTTGGTGTGTTATATTTCAAGCATATTCATAAGGCACTTCATTTAGTTAACTTAAACTACTTTGATTTCAATGCAAGGACTTGCATGTGGATTGCCACCAGCAAAGTCCACTTAATCTATATGCATCGGTCGCTGGCACCACAAGCCAATTTGGACATGTCTTCCCCTTGGTAATTTTCTTACCTATTATGGCGTGCGGCTTGGTACACCCTGATAGTCTTTTGAAATACCTGGCCTTACGTCCCATGGTGGCCAAGCCCGCACTCAGGCAGCCCATAAGCCATCTTTTGATTTTCGTCCGGACCGGCACGTCCTTCACACTTTGACTGTGCCGCTGAAAATCCCTTATATCTCCCACCTCCCGTATACTAATGGATTATCCACGACCATTTCGTTTTCTTTGTCATTTTATCTTAACGGCTGTCACCGAGCCGTAGGCTAACCCTTAGCCATAATGCGTTATCGACCAGGTTGGCGTCCGTGCAGTGCGGGTAGCGAGCCCCGTTGCACGTGCCCGTCACACCTGTCGCTAACCATTCCTTTCTTTCTTATCTTTTCTTTATTCTTTCTTTTCTTTCTTTCTCTTGTCTGTTTGTTCATCGATTCATTCATTCACTTATTCATTCATTCATTCATTTATACATTTTGCAACTCCCTGTACGGGAGTCGTCTTGGCGACCCATCGGTCCCGTGGCCTTTCAATGTTGCTATACTCTACTCGGAACGACTATGTCGATAGTCTTCCCGTTTCATTGTTGTAACCCATTCATTGTTTCATTGTTGAACGCATAGAGAACTTGAACGTAAGCTTGTGCCTTAGCACGAGCGTGGAGCGCGGTGCTAGAGTTCTCATATTTTCCATGTTTCTTTCCATATTCTATACAAGCATGCAGGGTGGGATTAATCCCTTAGCTAGGTGCATTGAGTCATTTATTAGCATGCACGGTGTTATCGCCTAGCGATTCTCGTGATAGTGTCAGTATTGTTATGTGTCTAGGCTAAGCAAAGACGGGTTCATCGGAGCCACCCACCTTAGCGATGTTCGCATCGGCCGAGCGATACTCCGAGCACGCCTTTGAAAGTCTAAGTCTAGATTCATCTTGACGGGCCAATGTAAGCCTTGCACCGATTCTTCTTCAGGTCGATGCCAACTCTTCGGGTCGACGGCTCGTTTGAGTCGTTGCACTTGCCGTTGAATCGGCGTTCCGCTAGGGCGGAGCGGGTCATTACATAATACACCACTCAAAATAAGTCTCGTCCTCGAGACTTCTTGAGTGCAGGTTATCCTATCATTCCTTAACTCGTGTCGTCGTGTTTCTTAGACAATTCTATCGAACGGCTCTATCGTTCGATGGCATCGAACCATACTCGATACTTTTCTAAGTTCCGTGTCGCATACGTTTGGTCGATTTTATTGAATAACTTTTCATTCATTTTAGAGTTGACGGCACTTATTCAATTCAAGTGTTTCTTCGACATGGTTGCTATTTCGACGTATCATGGGACTGAAACGGTCGCACGAGGTGCGTTGTAATTCATCAAATACGAGGGTCGTAGGCTGAGGCAAACTCACTTTCGTTTATGTGTATCTCAACACCCACTTGCAGCTGCATTCGAGTTCATCCTATCGCTGAGTTTGGATCGTGTATGCATTCAAGGCGTCCCCCGAATACGTACATTTCAACCAAGCTTAGCGACTAGCGAAGTCGGACAAGCTACTCGTGATAGTTTCAATTTGCCGATCGTTTTGCTAACTTCGATTTAAAACTGAACTCATGTGTGTATCACATATCGTTTATCTCGGTCCTCGAGATGATTCGATTCGCTTCTCAAGCGCTCTTGTCAACGAAATCAATACGATTTCTTCTTAGCAGGGTCGACCAAGTCTAAGTAATTTACGTCCAATTCAAGATCAAGTATCGCACTATCATCGAGTATGTCTTCCAATTAATGATTCAATTCGTTATCCCAACTTTACTTGCGCATCATCCATTCCTATCATTCACTTCGTTTGGGGCCAATCTTGCCATCGTTCACGCACATTCCCAGTTCCTCGTCCTACTCTAAGTCTTGTTGCCCCAAGTCTATCGTCCGTCCAGACGATAACGTAAACAACACAGGTTCAATCTCTCGGCATAGGGTCGTCCGCCTATCCGCTAGGCCATTTTTTAAGGCTAAGTCAATGTCAGGATTGGAATCATAGTTCCCCAACAATAATACCAACACTGACCCCAATCCTAGGATCAAACCAAAGTCGGTAGTACAGGATTTTCTACCCAAGCTCGCGTCACTCAGATTTCTAAACATCGAGCACGATCACCTATTCGCATCAATGTATTCATTGCGTGTATTCGAATTCATTCAAATCACCAATTCTAACCAATTCATGTATTCGATCACGAGGTCATCTTGCTTTGACAATATATTGCGCCCCAATCTCACGCGAGTCCGATTATCCACGGTGGTTCACGAATCACCATGCAAGGCTCCCGCGGAATAATCATTCTCATCGGGGCGTAACTATTGTTTGAGTCTAGACTAACTCATTCTCGATACGCGGATTGGACCTACTCAATCCTCAAGTTCAATCATCAAACACACTGATTCATTCTCGAGTTTACCTTCGCGTCAAACCACAAGTCGAATCAATCAAATTGCCACGCCATCCAAGTTCAATCACTCCCGCTGTATGAATCACCATATCAGCGCTCACGCGGAGTGATCGTCCTAATCCGGCGCGACGCATGTACGAGGCTGGAGTTGCGCTCGCATAAGACAAGAACGTCAACGTTGTGGTTGCCAACGAAGCAAATCCAAGCATTCTCATTTTCATCCAAGCCAAATCAATTCGACAGTCTGACCGTCATGCGTTCAACTAGAAAATCCTCGAGCCAAGTCTATCTTTTCCTCGACACATTTTTAACATCCCAAGTATAGCATCCAACGGAACAATGACATTTGCACGATCGTCATTCGCCGAGTCAGAGTACCCCCGAGTTATCGTATATCGATCTTTGATGCGCCTCAATACCATCGACGATATGCGTAACCTGACGATCTTCCTTTGCAATCGATTTTGAGTCGTGCGTTGATGCTGTTGTCCGAGTTGGATATTCCACAATTTCTTTGATATTCAAGATCAAGTTTGATTGCTATTCCTCAAGCTAGTTTCAAGATCGTTGTCCAAACTCAAGTCACAATTTATTTGAATCAATCCAAAATCGTGCGCGTGATCTTCTAAGTTTCCTCGATCAAGACCATTCATTTTCATTCATCGTTCCGAACCATTTTCTAACTCGCGTTGCCCATTGACAAGTTGTCCAGCGACATCTCGTTCGGGACTTTTGAAGCCACGGCCAACTAAGCGTGACACGTTCTAAGGCTTTGCGCGATCGCATCGCTTGCCGACATACTCGTACGATCCATAAATCCTTTAGTCTCGCTCGAACAATTTCTATAACGTCCATACACCACTCAGGGTTCGAGCCATTCGACTAGTCATCGACACTCGCTCTTTTCCTTCTTCGAAGCTATCACATACACCACTCGGAGTCAAGTCATTCTACAAATCCTCAAAAGGTTATTCGACTCCCGATCGACATGTCCAATTGCGCGTTCGCTCATTCTTCAAAATCTAAGAACCATTTCCTCGTGTTCGCTTTAGCGCCGGTCAAGTAGCGTCTCTATCGACATACATTCTAAGTCTTCCTTATTCTCGTCCAAGCGATAGTCAATCTCGCTCGCAACTCGTTTGCACCATAAAGTCTAGGTGCGCGATACTCGGTACAACTTAGCCAAAAGGCTGCGTGCATAACCATCCCGTTCGAACTATACTTCGGTCTCGTGTACTCGTTCGCTATTGTCAGCGTAAGGTTATTCAAGCACGTCTTGCATTTTGCTAACTCTTAGCATCGGTTCCTTCCAACTCAAGTACATCGTGGTTCGGCACAAAGGCCTTCGCCTAGCGATCCCGTTCGACCGAGTACTTGTACGAGCTTTTGAAAATATTAGACTTACTGTATGGAACATCCCAAGGCACAACGAGAGAGAGCGTACACTTCTTTTGTTTCAAAACCGAGCTTTCAAAACTGAGAAAATCGAAATGAAGTCCCAGGACGTAAAGTCGTGCTCTGATACCAATCTGTCACGCCCCGCTCCCGCAGGAGCGATCGTCCTCGCTAAGGCGTGATGCCGCACGGGCCTAGGTTGCGCCTGTGCAAGACTTAGTCCAGAAACGGCCGATTTGAGCTAGGCCACAGAGTCGCACAGAGTGTCCCCATTTGCAACGAAAAGTAAATGAACACAAATTGAAGCGAATTTAACTCTTTATTGATATTCAAGAAGTTTACAAGCGGCGCTAAGCCGATATTACAAATCACTCGAGCTCTCTCTCTCTCTCTGAAACATAAAAGGCGTGCCAAGTGGCTTACAACATAGAATGATTCATGGCGATGTTCCGATACATTATGTCCTGTATATGGTGCTTCAGCTCCTTGCAACGCTCCAAGGCTCCAGAGATAGCTCTGCGCCTTAGCACGTTCGATGGAAGCTCCGCATCCGCCGGCGTCTCCTGCATCCTGCAAGCAGACTGTGGGGTTATCAGTACATTGTTATGCACTGGTGGGGAGGCTAGCTCGCCCACAATGCTATCATTACCAAACACGTTCCATTTACTTTTGTGCACCGTCTATCATTCATTGTCTTTCTAATCTTACCTTAGGATCAGTTTCATGGCATATTTCATGACCTATCTCGTGTTGCCGAATTCAAGTGTGTACATGGAAATGAATGCACGACTTACCCATACTTACCGTCCGGCCTTCCCTGTCCAAAGTAAACCAAGTTAGTCAACAATTCAATATGAACTTTTCGATGTCAAGTGCGTGTCCCTGCCTCGGATTCTAGCACGTCGTAGGCACGTTGTCTAACTCACTTGCATGAACTTCTTATTATCATTTGGTGTGTTATATTTCAAGCATATTCATAAGGCACTTCATTTAGTTAACTTAAACTACTTTGATTTCAATGCAAGGACTTGCACGTGGATTGCCACCAGCAAAGCCCACTTAATCTATATGCATCGGTCGCTGGCACCACAAGCCAATTTGGACATGTCTTCCCCTTGGTAATTTCCTCACCTATTATGGCGTGCGGCTTGGTACACCCTGATAGTCTTTTGAAATACCCGGCCTTACGTCCCCTGGTGGCCAAGCCCGTACTCAGGCAGCCCGTAAGCCATCTTTTGATTTCCGTCCGGACCGGCACGTCCTTCACACTTTGACTGTGCCGCTGGAAATCCCTTATATCTCCCACCTCCCGTATACTAATGGATTGTCCACGACCATTTCGTTTTCTTTGTCATTTTATCTTAACGGCTGTCACCGAGCCGTAGGCTAACCCTTAGTCATATAATGCGTTATCTACCAGGTTGGCGTCCGTGCAGCGCGGGTAGCGAGCCCCGTTGCACGTGTCCGTCACACCTGTCGCTAACCATTCCTTTCTTTCTTATCTTTTCTTTATTCTTTCTTTTCTTTCTTTCACTTGTCTGTTTGTTCATCGATTCATTCATTCACTTATTCATTCATTCATTCATTTATACATTTTGCAACTCCCTGTACGGGAGTCGCCTTGGTGACCCATCGGTCCCGTGGCCTTTCAATGTTGCTATACTCTACTCGGAACGACTATGTCGATAGTCTTTCCGTTTCATTGTTGTAACCCATTCATTGTTTCATTGTTGAACGCATAGGGAACTTGAACGTAAGATTGTGCCTTAGCACGAGCGTGGAGCGCGGTGCTAGAGTTCTCATATTTTCCATGTTCTTTTCCATATTCTATACAAGCATGCAGGGTGGGATTAATCCCTTAGCTAGGTGCGTTGAGTCATTTATTAGCATGCGCGGTGTTATCGCCTAGCGATTCTCGTGATAGTGTCCGTATTGTTATGTGTCTAGGTTAAGCAAAGACGGGTTCATCGGAGCCACCCACCTTAGCGATATTCGCATCGGCCGAGCGATACTCCGAGCACGCCTTTGAAAGTCTAAGTCTGGATTCATCTTGACGGGCCAATGTAAGCCTTGCACCGATTCTTCTTCAGGTCGATGCCAACTCTTCGGGTCGACGGCTCGTTTGAGTCGTTGCACTTGCCGTTTGAATCGGCGTTCCGCTAGGGCGGAGCGGATCATTACACCGGCCCTGTCTCCCCCTCCTCCTGCCTCGACCCTGTGCGTGCCGTCCATGTCCCTCATCTCGTCCGTGCGCATTGTTTGTTCAAAATAAAGGGGGGCATGAGTATTTTCGATTTTTTTAGGGTATGAAGTTGAATATATTCAATAGTTGATGGTAACAAGTTGGCTATTTTGAAAGTTTATGATATCAAGTTGCCGAACAGGATAGTTGAGTGTATTAAGTTGAAATTTAGTTTTTTTGTAAGACAGCAAAAAAACGTCCATTCCGTATGACGTTTTCCTCTTACAATTGTTATTTGTCTCCTATAATATTTGGGTGATGTTATATCTCATTATGTACATATGACATGACAACTAACATGATAAAAATAAAACTTAAAATTAAAATTAACATTAACATTAAAAACTCAACATGAGGGAGGAGAAAGAAATAATAGTAACTTGGTCTCGGACATCTACCATTATACCCACAATGTTTAACCATATAATCGTTATTCATAATGGAAATGAACATTTACCTATTTACATAACAGATCGTATGGTAGGTCACAAATTGGGGGAATTTGCGCTTCAATTTCTTTAAAAATAGGTTCAAAAAAGAGGGTGGTTTTCGGGCAGAACCAAAGGGTAGGTCTGCCTCATTTCCCAAAATTGTGAAAAAACAAAAATCATCGGAGGAAATAGTACTATAAGAAGCAAAAAGTCATATTCTTATTCTTGAAAGAACGGACTGACAATGTCAGCTACCTAGCCAACTTTTATAATTAAATGCCGTCACTGTATGGATAGCCTTTTTTGAAAATTAATTTTTTGGATTAAAATTTGTTATGTCAACTGCTATGTCAGATGCCACGTAATGAAAAATGACATCACCCAAATTTTTTGGAAGATAATAGCATAATTGTTTCTTCTTTCGAGAGAATATACATTTTTTTTCCAAAAAATAAAAATGTTATGTCAAATGTCACGTAGTTAGAATTGACTCACCCCTAGGGGTGAGCATTCGGTTAATTCGGTGTAAAACCGAACCGAATAAGAAAAACCGAATTCGACCGAACCCGAATAAACAAAACCGAAACCGAACCGAAACAACTTAAAACCGAAGTAAACCGAACCGAATTAAATCGGTTCGGTTTTCGGTTTATTCGGTTCCCATAAATTTTTCAGCAAGCTGGCCATGCTCACAAGCAAAGCCCAAGAAAAAACATAATTATTATCAATTAAACTTTTTGTCGGGCAAAGCCCAAGCAAAAGCCTAAAAGCCTGCTGGCCATGCTCACAAGCAAAGCCCAAGAAAAAACATAATTATTATCAATTAAACTTTCTGTCGGGTAAAGCCCAGGCAAAAGTCTAAAAGCCTGCTGGCCATGCTCACGAGCACAGCCCAAGCAAAAGCCTAAAAGCCATGCTCAAAGTGACATGCTATAACTCCCTTTTATAAGGGAGTGTTGCTCCTCTTCCTCTTGATGTTTCCGATGTGGGACTAAAATGTTCTTTGAAATAAATTGTTAAAGGGAGTGTTGCTCCTCATCAGCTCAGCCTCCTCTTGTTTTCAATGTGGGACTAAAATGTTCTTTGGTATAACACAAAATAAATTGTTAAAGGGGAGGGGAACGGTGGGAATCGAACCCCTAACCTCCTGCACACTATCATTTGCTCACTACCAACTGAGCCATCACAAGCTTTTGTTACAAAGTAGAATCTTGTTATATATATTTCTTGTTATTCGGTTTTCGGTTCTAAATCGAAACCGAACTCCAAAACCGAAACCGAAACCGAATAAGGAATTTTAGCATTTTCAAAACCGAAACCGAACCGATTATTTTTAAAACCGGACCGAATTTCTTATTCGGTTCGGTTCGGTTCGGTTTTCGGTTCAAAACCGAATAATGCTCACCCCTACTCACCCCAAATTTTTGGAAGGCAATAGCATAATTGTTTCTTATTTCCAAAGAAAATATATTTTTTTCTCCAAAAAATAAAAATGTTAGAACATTTTCTTTACGGAAAACACTCTTTGTTAAGTTGGATGTCTTGTTTTATGAAATAAATTAATGGATGATTAGGAGGGAGGCCGGAGAAATTAACAACATCAAAAAAATGTATATGGAAAACGCTATTTTGAAGATCATTTTTATATCAATTAAAACAAAATGTCCTTTTTAATAATGTTTATATGCGGTTATTATATCAAGTCTCTTTGCACAAGACCAAGTCTAGACCGATACCGAGTGTGGCCAAGTGCTCAATATGGGAGGGGAAAAAAAAAAAAATAATAAGGGGAGAGATGACCAAAGTCAGAGATGATGTATGTGTTAAATTTTAAAAGTATATGCAATGCATATTCTCTTATCATATAAGCATGGAAAACGTCCAAGCAATGAGCGAATTTTGAAATCAAAGCAAGTTTTGCTTGATTTTAGTTGGCCAATTTTTTTTTAATAATCCTTCAAATCATGCAAATAGATTCAACATTAAATCCACTTGATTTGTCACTACACCCAATTTTGCCTTTTTTTTTTTTTTACTACACGAAATTTTAAAAGATTCCAGTGATTTACACTGTGAATTAAGATTTCGATTTGACTAAAGTACTCGAATTCCACAATTTCATAATCACAAAATTTGACTGAAACCGATTATAAGTGGGTTCACAATCAAGCGAAATCAAAATAAAATTAAGCTACAACTACACCCACGTTAGGCTTAGTTAGATTATTGTTTGGAGATGGATGTTTTCTCTATGGGATGAAAACTAGATGGACATACAGTTTACATCTATCATGATGATGTGGTAGAAAATTTGAAACTGGGTTTGTTTCCTATAAACAAAAATTACATCAAATATAAACTAAAGATATTTTAATAGACGAAAATTTTCGAACAGAGCAGAGAAATTCTAATAAATTGCAACTACGCACAAAGTATTCATATATTTCAAAAACAGCACAAGGAAAGGACGTTCTTTAAAAAAAATAAAAATAAAAATCAAGCGCCCTTCTCAAATGTGTTTTTCATTTAAAAATTAAGTTTATAGGAATTCATCACTAAAAGTTTATTTTGTCACTAATATTCGTCACTAAAAGGTCTATTTCATGAAAGTCTTTATTCGTCACTAACGTCACTAAAAATTGTCCCAATTTAGAAAATATAAAAAAAAATAAAAAACGTTCTTCGGAAGAAATTTTTTATTTGAAAAATAGTTAAACTCATCTCTAAAGTTAATTTTTGTTACTAATACTCATCACTAAAAGTTTTATTTCGTCACTAAAAGTCTAAATTCATCACTAAAAAAGGTCACTAATTTTTTTTCTCAACTTATGAATAAATTTAAAAAATTCAATTTTTGGAGGGTTCTTGTGCTGTTTTTTAAATATTTGTCAACTTTGGTTGCAATTTTCAAAAAAATTGAGAAATTTGGGTTTTTTTTAGTTTCAATGCTACTTCCTTCTAGCCAAACAAGCTTCCGCCGCTAAAGATTATGGGACAAATAAATGTTTAAAGAAAATGATCTAATAATCTTAATGATATATACATGTACAAAACAATTACTCTCGATCGGTCCTAAATTAATATCCAACCATGGGCTTGAGCAACAAGGAAATCTCCTGTTGCGAGAACATTGGCCTCTCAACATCGTCTCCTCCACTTGGCCGACGACCGACGAACTCCGAGACGGCACCGGCAATCTCCCGGACGCGGTCGACAATCACTCCATCGATTCCCATCAAACGCTGCATATGAACAATTTCCGCCACGTTGTTCATCTCTCCATACGTAAGCAGACAAACTCCCATCTCCCTCACTCTTGAGAGCACCCACGGATTCCTCAGCACGGCTCTAACTTCCGACACCACCCCTTGCACAGCTTCACCGCCTCCTCCAACGAATTCCACCTCGCGTCGCCGTAGATCTCCACCCCTCCCTCCGTCAGAAAGTAGACGGGGTGCGCGCTCTGCAGCCCCGCACGAGCCTCGCTGCGTCGGGCTGGAACGTGGAGAACATCACCGGACGGCCGCCGGCATGCTCCTTGACGGTTGTCAGTATCGCCCCGAGGGCCTTCACCAGCTCTTCGTCTCCGTAGGCCGCGTCGTCGTCGAATTTGAGCTCGATGTTGAAGCCCAGACGACGGTCGACATCGGAGAAGGCTTCCTCCAGCGTGCAGTGGGGGGCGTCGTCCTCCACGACCCACTCCGCGATGCTGCCGTCGTGGGCCCTCCTCAGAAGCTTCTTCCCCGACGACGAGTCTTCTCCTTCCTTCTGGGGTCCGTACGCGCGGAACTCTTGCAAGGAGAGATCCGTGACTCTCTTCTCCGAGATGGCGCCAATGTCTGAGCCGTCACCAGGAGCATCGTCTCGGGAGAGGATGAAGCTGTCGTGGAAGACGACGGGGTGGCCATCTCGGGTGACCTGGACGTCGAACTCGACGTAGGCGACGCCGGAACGGCCGGCCTCGTTGAAGGAGCGGATGGAGTTCTCTTTGATCGAAGAAGAGAACGCCGTCGAAGCTGCGGAGTTCATGCCGTTTCCTCGGTGGCCGATGACGAGAAACGCCGTCAGCTCGGAGGGGGATACATTGTCGGGGCTCGGGACGTCGGGGACGCGGATGGCCTCGAGAGCAGCAGCCATGGGAGTTATTGGAACAGGAGAGAGAGAGAGAGAGAGAGAGAGAGAGAGAGAGAGAGAGAGAGAGAGTGTGTGTCTGTTTTTGAGTTGTGAGGAAGAAGAGGGTGCGGGGGTCATTTTAAAAGGGAGGAAGAGGAGGGGGAGGATATTCTTAGTACTATTGCCATGGAATATTGAGATTGCGTGGGTTTATGCTAGTGGATATTCTGTGATGGAAATGGCAATGCAAGCTGGATCTTCTGATGGGAGTCAGCAACTTTCACTTCTAAATATACAAAGTTTGGTTTTGGGAAAAAAGCCAACTGAGAACTTGCAACACACGGCAAAAGATGTTCCATACAGAGTTTCCACCAACAAAAGATTGGTGGTGGAGTCCCAATCTTTGCATAGCTAATGTTATCTGACACGTACGTAATCGCTGGAAGTCATATAGCCATAATCCGAAAAAGAAGGGACTATCTCCTTCAAGTTGATGAATTCTTTAGTTATGGATTCGGTCGCACTGTTGGAATGCTTCAATCACATGGTGTTCTTGTGAAGATGGATTATGTGTGGTATATATATCCGAATTGTCTACCTAACCTGATTATTAAACAGCTTGGAATTTTGATACATCAGGACCTCATTTCGTTAGTAAGGTGCCATCAGTTGTCTATCAAGAAGGTGGGCCAGGATGAAGTCGGACCTCTTTACATTCCGAATGAAAATTATGGGTTGTGTGCGTGTAGTGTTAAATATATGTATATACATAATTCTTAACTCCAGTTACACACTTACACTCTATAATTTTAGGGTATTTATAATAGCACATCAAAAGTTGATTGCTCGGATTGGAGCTAGTCCAGTTTTAAGGAAAAAAAATTACTCAACCCAATTTTTACTCTTTGGATTGTCTCAACCCAATATCTCCTAAAATCCAAATTTTTACACTCATTTCAAGTTTTGACTCTCTCTCTCTCTTCCCAAAATCCTAATTTTCTTCTCTTCTTCTCCACCATTTCCATCCTCACAATCTCCATCAAAACCCTTGTTTCATTCTCATTCTCAATTTTGATGGCAAAAAAAGTAAGAAAATAAACCCTAGTTTATTCTCCACCATTTCCATCAAAATTCTACTTTCCTTCTCCACCATTTACATCCTCACAATTTCTAATCCTCACAAAGAATGCATGTAAATAAACCCTTAATTGTTTATTTTATTCTTTCTCACAAACAACACATGAAAGTAAACTCTATTATCAAGATAGAAATAAACCATAACATATGTTTTTTCATTCGGCAATTTCAATTTTATGGCTGCCAGAAATTGTAGCAGTACTCAATACTTCTAAGGACTGCCAAAAATTATGGCAATCCTGATATGAACTTAATGTACAACAACTCAATTTCAGGACTGTCATAATTTTTGGCATGATTCAATACTTTTAGGACTGCCAAAAATTATGGTGGTCCTAAACTATAGGACGACCAAAATTAGATTGTTTGTTAATTAAAATTGAAAGATTTATCTATAAAATATATTTAAAATTGATAGATTTATCTATAATAATTTATTAATGAAAAAATTGAGATATTTATCTGTAAGCTAGATTTAAAATTTAGGATTTTTTAAAATCGAGTAAATAACTGAGAAACTCTAAATAGATTTAAAATCGAAAGACTTATCTCTATAATATGTTTATTTTGAAATGAAAAAATTGAGAGACTTATCTCTATAATATATTTATACCTAAAATAGATTTTTTGGACGGTCAGGATTGCCAAAAATTCTAGCAGTCTTATCTACTACCAGAACTGCCAGAAATTTGGATAGTCCTAAAATGGACTTGCTGTCCAGCAGGACTATCCAAATTTCTGGCAGTCGTAGAATTATTTTGGACTGCCAGAAATTGTGACAGTTCTAAAGTCAACTTGGTCGATCTTAGGACTGCCAAAATAAGGTTTTGTCGGTCGGAGAGTTATCGAAACTGCTTCGAAAGGAATGTCGTGTTCACCCACCAAAGGGTTTGTACATTGTTTGTTCACCCACCAATATTAGGATTTGTACATTGTTTGTGAGGAGCCTTTGGGTGTCATCGAAATTAGGAATGAGAAGGAAACTAGAATTTTGATGACATGGTGTGGATGAAAATGGTGGAGAAGAAGAAGAAGATGAGAAGAAAATCCATCCCACATTCTTCTTCTTCTTCTTCTTCTTTGGATATGTTAAGGAAGGAGACGAGAAAAAAAGAAAAAAAATGACTTATATACCTAGAGTTGGGTTAACGCTAAGTAATTTTTTCAATAGCAAATTTGTAAATAAACCAAAATCAGATTTAGGCTAGCCCTGATCAACTTTTGATGTACCATTATAAATAGGCTAATTTTAGTGCAGTGATAGGTAGCTTAAAACATGGAAAGGTAAATTCTTATCAATTCGTTAGTAAGTGAATTAAAGCTTGTTCATGGGAAAGTAAATTCTCATCAATACTCAACAAGATAACCTTTCAGTCATGTAAGCTCAAAAGTCGCATGAGAACATGCATCGAGGGATACTCATCGAGCTGAGGATCAGTTACAACAATGTGCTTCTTGTTTCACGATATAACTAGTTCGTCGGCCAGAAACACTACCAAAATAAGTCATATTGGCGACGAAATTAGCGACTCCAGATAAATACGTCCCTAAGTTTTGTGCTTTTACCGACGTTTTATATATACGTCACTGAAGGTCACTATCAGCGACGTTTGAGCGACAGTTAGCGACACAAATTATGTTTTGGACAACTGATGCCGCGTTCTATTCGCAAAACGTCACTGTTTTTTTTATTCAGCGACGTTTTGCGACGCCTCTTTTACGACGTCGCCAGGTTTTAATAAATAGCGACGGTTAGCGACGTCTTTAACTGAAGTCGCTAAAACATTTCATATAGGGTTCTGGCCCGATCGATTTTTTATCTTTTTTACCCAAAATTTTCTAATCTCCCGCTCTTCCCCTTACCCCTGCCCGCAGCGACCCCCTGCCCGACGACCCTATTCCTTCGACGACTCACTCCCTCCGACGAACACCATCTATTCCTCGTCGATGCCGACCCGACCAGTCTCCTTCGCCACTGTTCCAGCCACGGCGACCTCGACCCAACCCCAACGCTGTGTCGGTAAACCCTAACCCTATCTTCCTTTTTCTGATGCGACATAGACACAACCCTTTGACACACACGTGGACACTTTGACACACAAGTGGACACTTTGACACACACTGTGACACTTTTATACTTTGATACTTTGACAACACGTGGACACTTTGACACTATTAGGTCTCGTTTGGTTCACGAAAAGGAAATGTATTCCTTTGTATTTTTCATGGGAATCAGAAAGTAGGATTCCTGTCACATTTCTTTTTCGTTGTTTGGTTGGTGTAGGAAAGGAAAGCAAAAATATAACAATGGTAAAATAAGCATTAATGGTAAAATAAGCAATAACACATGGTTACTTTTGTCATAACTTTTGTAATAAATGTTGGAAAAGGAGGAGGGAAAATGAATCCCATGGGTCATGAGTGGAACCATATTTCCTCTAATTTTCTCCCTTGTGAGGAAATTGATTCCCAAGTTTGTGGTTACCAAACAAAGGAAAGGAACAACTTTCCTTTCCTAGTTCCTTAAATTGGTGAACCAAACGAGGCCTTAGGATAATGTGTATAAATGAGGACTATGACAATAAGTATAGGTAACTTCAAGATAGGAATTGTTTCACCTATGAGTATAGGTAATGGCTTTACCTAGAGTGACTAGGTAATATATAGGCTCAGGAAGCCTATAGGTTTAGGTAATGGGTTGACACATGGGTATGGGAGATACATATGTTGTAGTGTATGGGGTATTGAGTTTGGGTATTGGTTTTTACTAGAGTTAAGGATAGGCTAGTGTATAGGTAATTAGGTAAATAGGCCATAGTAATGGTTTTACCTATTTGAATAGGATATTGGTAAGGCAAATACATAGGGTATTAGTGTAATGTCCCGCTCCGCTTGGTGCATTACGATGAGTCGTTGACTCGAAGAGTTGTGTTGACCCGATGAAGTATCGATGTGAATCGATGCAAGAATTACGTTGGCCAAAGGTAAGCCTTGAGTCGATTAGAAACTATGAATCGAATCGATGCAAAAGATAAGTTCCGTTGAGCAAGTGCTGATTTTAGTTGATCTGGTGTACAGGCTATGCTTTTATGCTGGACGATAAGAGGTCGGCATTTTGCCTTATGCAATGAAGTGTCCGCGAAACCAAATCGTGGCCTTGCAACGGATTGTGGCATGAGCGTGATAGGCCAAATCAACCGAGTAGTTCAAAGGAATAGCTAAGTTCGAGAGTTAGCTATGCGATCGAGTTATGGAAGCGAGACGCTTCAATGGGCTAGACGGCAAGGCGTATCGGCTTAAGGTGGGTGGGTTCTTGACTCTCTCTCCCTATTCCTTCACGTCTAATAAAAGATGTCATTATATGCGTAAGATGTTATCGAGTTAGCGAGCGTGGCTCGGCGACGAAAGGTCTAAGTATATGTTGAATATTAAGGTAGAATATTGAACAATTGAACAATTGAAGCGACGTGCATCAAGTGTACGAGTCGCGGTAGGGCGGTGATGCTAGAACATTGAAAGACAATATGAGATGTGCATCATGTGCACGGCTCCGAGAATATTGAACACTAGGCGTAGAATATTGATTACGGTGCTGAGCGTGCCCTCGGGCACTTATGCTACGAAAAGACTAAGTAACTACGGAGTTAGGCTATGAGAATAACTTACGAATGTTACGCGTTGAATATGAGTACGAGATGACTAAGCCGTTGGGCGTCGTGCATCAATATGGATGTGTTGGGGCATAACGCCGACGGAGCTCCCCATATGGATGGTGGATTATGTTTATGAGACGCGAATATGTTTATGGCACGGGAAACCGTTTATGGAGCGAGACTATGTTTATGCAACGGTCTGATTTAGTTGGAATGTTATGGGTGTTTGCTATGGTACATATTGTATGGTCAATGGACTCGGATGGCCCGTACACGGGTGCGGCTTCCCTCGGACGGTTACGACCGGGGCACCGGGACCGTTCGGTCTAGGAGGAAATTATGTGTGGTATTTATGGTGCACATCATTCGGACGGATTGCGACCGTCCAGTGCTGTGATAAGCTATGATATCCGTAAGTTTGGGATCCTTCGGATACTGGGCTAGCAACCCGTATCGAAGTGATCGTAGGCTTACACATAAGAGATGCCAAGTCCATCACGGTGCGAAATACCGTGACCTTCATATAGATAGGGCCGGTGGGCTGAGTTGAGAGTTGGGTGCAGGTGCAGGGCCTGCGACCCTTATGCATTGTCTAAGTGTATGATTGGACTGTTGCGTGAAATATATGGTTTCATACGTAAGTTCTAACCAGTGCAGGCTAAGAAAAATGGGACAAAGATGAGCACGGTCACTATATTTATGTTCATTTTATGTCTAACTGTATCTGCCGTAAGGACACGGTATGGGACACATTTATGATAATGTGCTATGTTCAAGTATTGCCATGAAACTGATCCTAAGGCTAAATAGAAAGATCACCAATTAAGATGCATGTTTCACTAAATGATTAAGTGTTTGGTTTGGGTGCGAGCGGGTCTTGATCAGTGCGAAGCGAGGACAAAAGCACTAATCCCCTACTAGTTTATGTGCAGGCTCAGGTTATGATCGGCTCGAGACGGGGCTTGGCTTGGACATGCCGAAGCATGGAGTCCTTGGCGTTCAAGAGGAGCTACCGCATAGGCGTTTGTGACATGGAGATGTTCGGCCGAAGACTACTTGGTGGCTATAAAGAGGCATAATGTATGGAACAATGTAATCCTTTGTGAGCTAGAGAGATCATGAGCGTTGTAGCCAATTGGCATATATGTTGGGCTATTCAGAGCCTTTGTAACCTTCAGTTCATTATGAATAAAAGAGATTCTTATGTTATACTTTGTTTTCTTTCCGCTGCTTATGTTACGACTTTGAGATAATCACTATGTGATCCGTTATCTTGCCTTGCACGAGCGCAACTCCAGGCTCGTGCGGCATCACGCCCCAGCGGGGACGATGATTTGGGTAAAATCTAGCAAGGACGAGCGATTTCCCGGATCGGGGCGTGACAAGTTGGTATCAGAGCGGTTCCATCCTTTGGACCGTGCATGAATCTCTTTGACCCTCAGTTGCTTCGCTATCAAATTCAGTTGACTCTAAGTTGTTTCCACAACCGCATGGCTCATGAATCTGCTCGACGCTACATTGGATGTTCCATACAATAAGTCTATATTAAGTGCGTACGTTTGCCACAAGTATGTCGTGACTATCACGTGATCTCCGTGTGCCATCGGAGAGTGTTGGTTGCACGAAGTGCAACGGGTTATAAGATTATGGTTTCCCGAAGTGCAATAAATTTGTGAGTCGTCGGTTGCATGAAGTGTAACGAATATGGTAATATTGGTTGCATGAAGTGTAATGAATATGGTAATATTGGTTGCACGAAGTACAATGTGAGATATGTATTGTCGATCGCACGAAGTACGAAGAGTTATGTGTTGTCGGTCGCACGAAGTGCGAGGAGATATGTGTTCTTGGTTGCACGAAGTGCAGCGAGTCAAAATATGAGGCGATGCGTGTTATGTGGCTATGTGTTGTTGGTAGCACGGAGTGCAACAAGTCGTAAATCGTTCGTTGCATCAGTACAACGAGTCAATATGGTATGATGTGTGTTGTATGTCTATGCGTATGGATAGCAATATGTCGAACGAGATTGTGACCTTAAGTGCCGAGAATGAGTTGTTACACGAGTTGCAATTAGTGAAGATTGGAAGATCGTGGATACGATAGTAATGAGTCGTGTTGGTCGCTAAGTCGAGTTGGGTAGACGAACGTTTATGTTTGCCGTATGTCGTATTGAGCTTTGAATAAGCGAATGTTGTGTGTGCGATCGATATGATCGCCAAGATACGGTTAGAGTGAATGCGTATCAAACTTGAGTGAACGCTAGAGCTGGGATCGGAAGGATCGCCATACGGAATAGTTGATTGAGGAATAGATGTCGGACCTATGCGGAATGTGATGTCGAGTAATGACTCAATTTCGAGTGGTATATGCAATACCAATTGTACGAGCAAGTGTAGCGAAGTATTGTATCGATAATGATAGGCTCGATCCTGAGTGGTATATAGAGTACCACTTAACGGCAGCTATGTTAAGCCGCTTGGTGACTTGCGATAGATTTCGTCGAGACGATTATGTTGTTATGATATGTTTGTCCTCAACGGACGAAGTAGTACGGAGACTTGAGTGGGAATGACTTGAGAGAAGTCGATGCAAGTATGCCTTGATGAAGTGAGTCGAATGATTATGTACGAAGTCATATCCACGGAGGATACGTCGGACGATAATTCGTTAAGTGTAAGTCGAACGATAGGCTGAGCATAGCGAAGAGATGTTGCATTAAGGAAATAATTGGGCCGGTCGAATGTACGTGAGTTAGTACGAAGACTTGTTCAGAACGTGTTGAGTAGGTACAGAAAAATTGTGCGAACAGATTTGGGTTAGCGGGAGGAGTCGGTAGCACGATTTGGAAGTGCGAGTTAGGGATATGAGAATGGATATGTGAATTTGAAATTGTATCGCGACGATGTTAAGTAGTTACAACTGAATGGATCTTGATAAGTGCGAGACTTGATTCGTATTCGAGTTCGGATAATGGCAATGATTGCAACGAGTTTGAGCTTATGAGAGAGGAAGATGTTCAAGTTATGCATGTCGACGATGGTATTGAGGCGTATCAAAGACGATATGTAATAACTCGTGGATACTCTGATCGAATGAACGAAAATTGTGTTGAGCATTGTTGTTGGATGAATAAGATACAAGTTAAGTTATGGCAGTTTGGATGCTAATGGTAGGAATGCTTCGGAGAATTTGAGAGTCGATGGATGTTACACGAAAGAAAACGGAAGTGTCTGGATTGTTTCGTGGATAACCACTATGTTGATATTCTTATCTTATGCGAGTGCAACTCCAGCACCGTACATGCATCACGCCAAATCAGGGCGATCGTCCCGCGTGAGCACTGGTATGGTGATTCATACAGCGGGGATGATCAAACTTACCTGGCATGGCAAAATCGGATTAGACTTGTGGTTTGATGCGAAAGTTATTCGAGGATGGTTTCGAGGAGTATAGAATGTGTCGGACTGTGATTACGGATATGTAAACTCGGACTGAGGCGAGTAGATGTCATGCGATTAGCAAAGATAGTCGACGGTAATGCATGAATGATTCGAGTAGTAATGGCGTGCAACGTGCATGAGTGATTCGAGTAGTTAACGGCGCATCAGTGGCGCGGGGGGTAGACAAATTATGGATTGGTATGTCGGATTGGGTAAAAGTCCCATAGGAATTATCGGGAATTGATTTGGCTTTGCGATAGGATATAGCATGGTTCGTTGTAACTGTCCCTCGTTGATGATCTTTAATTATCGAGCGTAGTTTCGGGGCAGACGATCCTAGAAGACTTGAACGCCAAATCAAGTGAATGTTGAAATCCCATAGGATGACCCTAAAGAAGTCGCATAAGAAATTTTGTCGAGGATGAGGAATGATGTAGTGCATGTTGAGGATAAGTCTAAGCAAGCGAGTATCACGTTTCGTAAGTTAGGAGTATCCTTCGACTAGAACGATACGGTCAGGAAAGGAAATTTATGATCAATCGTATGAGTACGTAAGTAGACTTGGTTGGTCGATGATCGAATAGATGTCGAGGAACGAGCTTAGTATAGCGACGCGGTAAGGCGATTGCAAGAATCTTGCAATACGCGAGAGCAACGAATAATAGAATGACCCTAAGAGTTGTGTCGTAGATCGGTTTGAGTAACGGTTAGGCTCTGTATGTTGAGCGTGCTATTTATGTTACGAAACGAACTAGTCGAAATTGATTCGAGAATTGAGTAAAGGAATTCGTACTCGATCAAGAATCGGAGATAGGCGTATCGTAAGAGACCTTGGATCGGAAAGATTATTGCCTTTGTGCATCGTAGACTCAAGTTGACCTCTTGTGTCGAGAGAGATTAAGCATGATGTCTGGATAAGTTACCTAGCGGGGGTAGCCCCAAACGCGATGTGTAGGCAGTTCGAGAACGTGGATCGGGTTGAGATAATTGTGTACGAGACTTAGTAGAAATTGTAGGCAAAGGAATTTGGACATGTTGGACTTAGTCCATGTCGTTAAGGCCAAATGTTATGAATGATTAGGTAAAAGACTTGGGCTATGTGAGAGATAGACAACGGTTGGGCGAATAGGCGTTGCGGAGAATTATTGTGATCGGATGCGCAATGACTCGATGCAATACGAGTGTTAGGTGGCCGACAAAAAACTTATGAGATCGAACTAATAGTTTCGAGTTAAGTTATGCGCGAGATATTGGAAGATGATCGCATGTTATAGAATATACATACGAAGAGTATTTTGGGAATAGGTGCTAAGATATGACTAAGTCGAGTACGAAATGATTGGTGCTTGAGGATTTAAGCGAGCTTGTTAGTTGTCCCGATATCCTATAACTGAGCTTGGCTGAAATGCATATATTGGTGGGACGCCTAAAATATGTGTATGATCCAAACTAAGTCGTATGATTTCAACGATAGTAGCACGAGATCGGGAAGCGATCTAGCGAGACACTTGGATTTAAGTGTTGTTTCGGTTCGAAGACGAACCTTGTTTTGAGTGGTATATTATGTAATGCCCCGCTCTGCTCGGTGCATTACGATGAGTCGTTGACTCGAAGAGTTGCGTTGACCCGATGAAGTATCGATGCAAATCGATGCAAGAATTACATTGGCCAAAGGTAAGCCTTGAGTCGATTGGAAACTATGAATCGAATCGATGCAAAAGATAAGTCCCGTTGAGCAAGTACTGATTTTAGTTGATCTGGTGTGCAGGCTATGCTTTTACGCTGGACGATAAGAGGTCGGCATTTTGCCTTATGCAATGAAGTATCCGTGAAACCAAATCGTGGCCTTGTAACGGATTGTGGCATGGGCACGATAGGCCAAATCAACCGAGTAGTTCAAAGGAATGGCTAAGTCCGGGAGTTAGCTATGCGATCGAGTTATGGAAGCGAGACGCTTCAATCGACGAGACGGCAAGGCGTATCGGCTTAAGGTGGGCGGGTTCTTGACTCTCTCTTCCTATTCCTTCACGTCTAATAAAAGATGTCATTATATGCGTAAGATGTTATCGAGTTAGCGAGCGTAGCTCGACGACGAAAGGTCTAAGTATGTGTTGAATATTAAGGTAGAATATTGAACAATTGAAGCGACGTGCATCAAGTGTTCGAGTCGCGGTAGGGTGGTGATACTAGAACATTGAAAGACAATATGAGATGTGCATTATGTGCACGGCTCCGAGAATATTGAACACTAGGCGTAGAACATTGATTACGGTGCTGAGCGTGCCCTCGGGCACTTATGCTACGAAAAGACTAAGTAACTACGGAGTTAGGCTATGAGAATAACTTACGAATGTTATGCGCTGAATATGAGTACGAGATGACTAAGCCGTTAGGCGTCGTGCATCAATATGGATGTGTTGGGGCATAACGCCGACGGAGCTCCCCATATGGATGGTGGATTATGTTTATGAGACGCGAATATGTTTATGGCACGGAAAACCGTTTACGGATCGAGACTATGTTTATACAACGATCTGATTTGGTTGGAATGTTATGGGTGTTTGCTATGGTACGTACTACATGGTCAATGGACTCGGATGGCCCGTGCACGGGTGCGGCTTCCCTCGGACGGTTACGACCGGGGCACCGGGACCGTTCGCTCTAGGAGGGAATTATGTGTGGTATTTATGGTGCACATCATTCGGACGGATTACGATTGTCCAGTACTGTGATAAGCTATGATATTCGTAAGTTTGGGATCCTTCGGATACTGGGCTAGCAACCCGTATCGAAGTGATCGTAGGCTTACACATAAGAGATGCTAAGTCCATTACGGTACGAAACACCGTGACCTTCATATAGATAGGACCGGTGGGCTGAGTTGAGAGTTGGGTGCAGGCGCAGGGCCTGCGACCCTTATGCATTGTCTAAGTTTATGATTGGACTGTTGCGTGAAATATATGGTTTCATACGTAAGTTCTAACCAGTACAAGCTAAGGAAACTAGGACGAAGATGAGCACGATCACTATATTTATGTTCATATTATGTCTAACTGTATCTGTCGTAGGGACACGGTATGGGACACATTTATGATAATGTACTATGTTCAAGTATTGCTATGAAACTGATCCTAAGGCTAAATAGAAAGATCACCAATTAAGATGCATGTTTCACTAAATGATTAAGTGTTTGGTTTGGGTGTGAGCGGGTCTTGATCAGTGCGAAGCGAGGATGAAAGAACTAATCCCCCACTAGTTTATGTGCAGGCTCAGGTTATGATCGGTCGGGACGGGGCTTGGCTTGGACGTGCCGAGGCATGGAGTCCTTGGCGTTCAAGAGGAGCTGCCGCATAGGCGTTCGGACTTGCGACATGGAGATGTTCGGCCGAAGACTACTTGGTGGATATAAAGAGGCATAATATATGGAACAATGTAATCCTTTGTGAGCTAGAAAGATCATGAGCGTTGTAGCCAATTGGCATATATGTTGGGCTATTCAGAGCCTTTGTAACCTTCAGTTCATTATGAATAAAAGAGATTCTTATGTTATACTTTGTTTCCTTTCCGCTGCTTATGTTACGACTTTGAGATAATCACTATGTGATCCGTTATCTTGCCTTGCACGAGTGCAACTCCAGGCTCGTACGGTATCACGCCCCAGCGAGGACGATGATTTGGATAAAATCTAGCGAGGACGAGCGATTTTCCGGATCGGGGCGTGACAATTAGCCTATTATAGACTAGAATACCTTGGTAAGGCAACGTATGGCCCTAAAAACCTATGTGTGACCTAGTTTGACCAAGTTTGGCAAGGTATTGACCCAGTTGTCCTATTGTGACCTAAAAATAATTTAGAGACCTAGAATTGACCTACTATATCATGTTTATGATTCCAAAACACCAATTGACATTAATATTCCATATTTAGGTCTTCGAGGTACCGTATCGGATATTGTTAACATTTTACTACTAAAATAAGTTAAATCAACGACGAAATAAGTCAATCCTAGAGTGTATAGAGTGAGCCTCCCTACTTTCATCCTTCTCATTTGGGTCATTCAGTCAAGTATTCCGTATCATAGGATATCTACCTCAACCTCACCCTAGAGAAGTATGGAAATATTAATTTTAACCAAGGTTCACAGTAAAGAGAGGGAAAGAAACTATATAGGATACATCATATCTATTACCACTTGTTGTATCATGATTACTTTTACAAGTGTTTCAACAATGTGCTTGTATCTATCTTACAGAATTATCCTCAAATGGATATGGAGATGAATTACTATCTGCGAAATCGTTCATGGATGTACAACCATCATCCTGATGACAAGTACAGTATGCGGGATGAATTCATAGAGGTGTACAGCAGTTCCTGCAGTTTGCCAAGGCGTTTCCTCAGTACATGGACGGTACCAAAATTAAGTGTCCATGTGTGAGATGTCGCAACTTGAAATATCATCCAGAAGTGGAAGTCACGTATCATTTATACTCGAAGGATTTTACGTTGAATTACTATCAGTGGAGCGCACACAGAGAACTTGTGTCCTTAGCATCAGAGTATGAGCCTTATGTGGATGTCTACAACTACACTGCTTACGACGATGGGTTGGTGAACATGGTTTTTGACGCGACGGGGCCTAGTTTCGATCCGGACAATCATGATGCACCTGAGGAGGCACCGAACGCCGATGCTGCGAAGTTCATGGAGTTGCTGGATAATGAAATGACTCTATTATATCCTGGTTGTGAGGATCATTCACCGTTGGAGGTGGTTACAAGATTGTTGAGCATCAAGTTCGATTTTAATATATCGCAAGATTGCTACAACCGACTTATGGAGTTGATTATAGAAATATTGCCTGAGGGTGCTAAGTTGCCAAAAGACTTTTACCGGTCTAAGAGGATGGTGAGATCGCTCTGGATGGGATATAAGAAAATTGATGTATGTCGCAACGGGTGCATGTTGTACTACAAAGACGACAAGGATGAAGATGCCTGCAGATTTTGTGGTGCTGATCGCTACAAGGGCAGTGGTAGAGGAAAGTCTGTCGGTGCAAGGAAGCCTACCGATTCGATGCACTACTTGCCGTTGACGCCGCGGTTGCAGCGATTGTTTATGGTGAAGGAAACTGCAGAAAACATGAGTTGGCATAAGCAAGAACAGACCGAAGGAGTGTTGGATCACCTATCTTATGGAGAAGCATGGAAGCACTTTGATCGAGAGTATCCAGATTTTGCTTCTGATCCGCGTAATGTCAGATTGGGTCTCTGCTCCAACGGTTTTATCCTATTCGAACTTTCGGGATTCCAGTATTCGTGTTGGCCTGTGATCGTCACTCCGTACAATCTACCGCCTTGGATGTACATGAAGACTCCGTATATGTTCCTCACCGTTATTATCCCAAGTACGAACAATCCGAAAAGGAACATCGATATGTATATATTTACAGCCATTGATTGATGAGCTGAATCAGCTGTGGAAAGTAGGTTCCAACACGTACGATGTATCTAGAAAACAAAATTTTCAGATGCGGACAACACTTATGTGGACCATCAACGACTTTTTAGCCTATGGTATGTTATCTGGATGGAGCACGCATGGTCGTCTTTCATGTCCGTATTGTATGGACCGCACTAAGGCTTTCCGTTTGAAACACGGAGGTAAACCGTGCTTCTTCGATTGTCATCGACAATTCCTGCCAAAGGATCATTCGTACTGGAGGAACATGAATGCTTTTCGTGCTGACATTGTGGAGAAGGCTAATCCCCCGCCAAGGTGGCCCAGATACATGATATGGAAAGAGGTAAAAGATTTACCAATGGCTATTGAAGAGCCTGCTACGGACTATAAGTGTGACGGATTTGGTCGCACTCATAACTGGACGAAGAGGAGTATATTCTGGGATCTACCATATTGGAGTACCAATCTGATTAGACATAACCTTGATGTCATGCATATCGAGAAGAATGTGTTTGACAACATAATTAACACTATAATGGACGTAAATGGGAAGACGAAAGACAATCCAAAGGCTAGATTGGACTTGGAAGAAATATGTATACGTCCTGCATTGCATTTGATAGAGGAGGGGAATGGAAAGTTGAAGCAGCCTAAGACAATTTTCTCACTGGAGAAGGAGGATAAAGTCAGACTTTATAGGTGGATTCAAGGTCTGAAATTTTCAGACGGGTATGTTTCAAACTTGAGAAGATGCGTCGACCTCAAGGAGACACTACAAAAAGTGACTTTTTGGGACAACACTATTAAGAACACGAGTCTAAAACGTCCTAAAAATGTAGTTATGGGGACGACTATTTTCTTGGTAACAAAAAAGTAGTATTTTTTTGGGTCTGATTGTGGAAATGGATCTCTGTTTGGGACTAATCAAACTTTCTGTCCCAAATAATTCACATTACCATCCTAAATAGCTCGGCAGGAATGTCAAGTATTTGGCAGCTAATTGCCAAATTTTTAGGGGAAAACATTTTCCTCCACACGTCCCCATCCTGACCGTTCGATCGATGACCTAAATCTTGACCGTCCATCCCAAAACCATTCAGACATTATTAAAAAAATTAGTAAAATTAAAATAAATAAAAAGTTAGCCAAGTCTGTGTGTTTCATGTGAGAAATAAGTGTTGGGGAGGGTTTACAATTCTCCAAATCTTTATTTCCTTTCCTTCTCTCTTCCTCTCCCGAGCCCTAAAGAGAACGAAGGCGACGAGGTTCCTTTCCTTCTTTTCCGAGCCTAAAAAGAAAAGAAGACGGTGAACATGACTGCCTCCTCTTCGTCCTCTTAGTCTGACAGGTAATCTTTCTCTCTTTTTCTCTCCCTTTTGTTCTCTCCTCATTTTTAGGGCAAATTTTAGGGAAAAATATTTCCAACCAGATTGCTTTACGGCCATGAGTTCTATGTCTGCCACGAGTTCTATGTCAGTCCCATGGAGAGGTCGGTGAGGTAGTTGATGAATGTCTCCTTCACTCTCCGTGGAGAGGTCGAGAAGGAGTTCATCGAGGAGGTGACCAAGGAAGGGATGGTCCAGCTCAAGGGGCATAGGTCGGTTGGTGGGGTTCGTGCTTCCATATATAATGCCATGCCACTGGTAGGAGTTAGTATTATGGTTGTGTTCATTAAGGATTTCAAAGTAAGGCATCTGTAGTTAGTATTATGGTTGCATTCAATTTCCTTCTAGTACTATACTATGCATTTATTTTGTTCTCGATGAGAGTATGATTTAGATTTTCTTATTTCTTGTGTTACTTTAGTAGTAGTAGTTGTTGTCGTTCTTGTGTCATTTATCTCTTCAGTTGTTGCTATCAAGTGCCATTTAACTCCAAATTAGGTGCGGATGCTACTTCTACAAATTGGTTGCAGAATAATTTTGGCTATAGTATTGTTTATTCTCCAAATTAAAACATTGGACTCATAAATGTATTTGCCTATTCTTTTGAGCAGAAACACACTAGCAACATTTGCTTTTACTTGGCCAGGAATAATTTATTATTCTACTGATGTCACATTGTCGTTATCTGTATAATGTATATATGATTGCATTACGTTGACAAAAATTTCCGATTAGAAGAGAACTTGCCGTTTACCATTGCTTCTTTCCTTTCCACCTCTTCGACCTGATCTCCTCTTTGACAGGAATAGTCCGCATCCTATGCAGTGATGCTTTTTGGTGAAATCGTTTCTAGCTTATCCTTATTTTTTTAGATCACTAAGCCAGGAAAATATTGCCCATGTCGAGGCATTTTTTTCATCCTACACGGACACTATGAGAACATGACTTCTTACAAACTGGTATCTCTATGCCTAACTGCTCAGCCTCACTAATTCATGCCAATTTTTCTAACTTATAGCAATTAATAATCAATAAAAAGGAATAAGAACTAGTTTTTTTAGAGAGACTCCTTTGATATTTGTGTAGTTTTAATGCTTATTCCTACAAATATTGTCTTTCCCGAGAAATAATTTGTAGCCCCTAAGTTAATTGTGACAAGCTCCATTAGACTAATTTTCTGCTATATTTGTATAGTTCTTGAGAAATAATTTGTTCCCTCTTAAGTTATACTAGCAAGCTCCATTACGATATGCTTCCGTTGTATAGTGCTAAAGAATGTTCACATTTTCAATTACTTAAGTTGTCATTTTTGAAGTTTGGGTTGTTGACAGCCGATATTGGAGATAATGGATACATCAAACCCTGCAGTATTTGTGAATGCTGAACTTCTTAAGGTGGGGACATCACTGGACAATTAACATATGGACAATAGTTAACTGTGAAGGGCTCACAGGGATTCCATGTGACACATTATGTGGAAGTCATCGTCATCTTGTTTTTTTAAAAAGAAAAATGTTTCTAATGGTCATGTCCAACAATAAATACATCGAGGTAGTCTTCCTGTATGTAGTGTAGTTATTCCTGCTATATATTCTGGAAAGAAATCACATGTGTCATTTGCATTATGCTTTGTGTTGTTTATGTACAATCATTTCTTAAAGGTGGCACATTACAAACTATATGAATGCTCTATTTATTACTGTGCTACTTTATTTCCTTCTTAGAATGTTTAATTTGGCGGTGTGAGTAGACTTTTGAGTTTGTGATGGATCAGATATGATTCTGTCTGCTTCTCCATGTTCAAATAAAATATGTGTTTTGCTTTTTTGCTATTATTAGTGATTGATATACTCATTTGCATATCTATGAAAAAGTACAATGTTTGGAATTTCAAAATTGCACCTCTTGCTAAAATTTCTATATTAAATATTTAACTTGTGCTAATGCCTAAGACTCTTCTCTTCTTCTCTTATGTGGTACATTTGTCTCTTTTCTATACCAACCAATTGACTAGGTAACTCGTACGAGAACCCTTTAGTTTATAGGGCAGGAAAGGATGCAAATGTCAAAAAGTTGATACGTCATCTAGTACAAATGTAAGAGGGTTCTTCGAGGGGACAAGCAAAATGTAGAATAGGACAATTTTTTTACTTTTGTAGGACTTAAGGTTTGCTTGGTACCATCTCTTTTTTTCTTCCAGAAAGTTGATCAAGGAAAAGTAGATTTGAACTTCTACGATATGTGACCATTTCTGACAAATGATTGTAGTTTATACAATTAAACCACAAAGATACTTTATGGATTTATGGCAGAGGAATCTGTTATAATTATCACTAATCAGCTTATCATTGTCATTTTGTTTATCTACTATGACACTCACCAATTTTAAGGCTTATATTAATTTTTAGTTCAGAACTAGCAAACTCAATCCATTTGGACATTATATATCTATATTGTACAAATTGATTTAAGTTTTTATCTTCTTTATAGCAATTTGGATACCGACAGCCGCTTGTTCCTGGGTTGAGGCCAGGTGGTGCTCCTATGGCCAATTTTTTCTTGCCAATGGTCCAGCAGGGTTAGCCCCAGAGACCAGGGAGATTAGTTCTTGAGACTACATTGATAGGTAATATCTATACCTTGTTCTTTTCTGGTTGTAGACATTAGAGATATTGTTGTCCGTTGAGTTATCTAAATTGAGCTTGAACTGAGTTGGGTATCATGAAACTGTCCAATGAGCATAAAGAATTTGGTGCATGTAGGATGGATTTTATTGGTTTTTGTACCAGAATCATCGGAATGTTGAAGGAATGAGACCAATATTTGTAGCTAGGTTGTTGTTTATTTCCAAGGCACATGTCTCTAAATAATTGACAACATGAATATCCATACAAGTTTACATGCTTTGACAATTAAGAGTGAAAATTAGAAAAAAAAGCTCAAAAAGTATGAAAAAAAATATAATTATCAATATGGAAACTCGGGTTGTTGGCCAAGCATGGTTGACACAAGCCAAAACTCATGTATCCACTCTGAATGCAATCTAGAGAGGCATGCTTATGGTTTATGCAATTGAGTTCTAGCTCACTTTTTTCGTTGATGTGTCCGTTGAGTTATCAAGATGAACTAAATAAAATGGCAGAAAAGATGCTTGGCTGCCATAGAGGTGGATAGGCCCTCTATGAGTTGATGGTAACTGCCAAGAGTTATTCTTAACAGTAGTAATGTAACTATCCATCTTTTATATATTTGATGTTAATTTTTGAAAACATCAAGCATTTTGTTGTTACCAGATCCTAGTCCTTGTGTCTTTTTTTTGGACGGGTGATATCAGATATTAGTGCAACTGTCCACATTTGCTTATTTCTATATTAGCTGATTTTAAAAAGTACAAGCATATTTCTTGTTATCATGTTCTGGTGCTTTTCTTATGCCTTATTTACTAGACAGGTAACTCTGGATTATCAAAAAAATTGAATTACTTCTTGTTATCATGTTCCGGTACTTTTCTTATTGCTATCATCTTTCCTTTACATCATTATTTAATAATTATCTCTATTTTTTACTTGAATTATTTTTTGTGTTGCAGGTTTTCAAGCTAAAAGTTATATATAACTTGCCACCATCATCACCAGATGGTTATATTCCTTTAGTTCTTCAACCTGGTTGAGATGTCAACAATAGTGAGGGTTAGGTTAAAAAATTATATTGACAAAAGATTATATTTCAAGTTGATTTCATAATAATTATTTTGTCTTGCTTTGATGCTATAAGATCTTACTGATCATAAAATGAAAGCATGATCATTATTTAATTTATAAATAGACATTGGAGGAGATTTCTCAATCAACTAAGCTTAGGTTGCATAAGGATGCTTGGGTTGGGTGATGAACGTTGTGCAAGAAGATGGGCCAAGCATTGAAGATTCATGGATCAAAAAAGAAGCGAGTAATTGGATCAATATATTATGTGCATATTTTCACTCGTATCATTGCATCCCATGTTCTAATCTTGAATGTCTACCTTTGCGACATCAAGTACATGTAATAAATGTTAATGTATGTATATCAATATGGAAACTCATTTTTCTCTATATACATGTACAATAGCAAGACTTTCTGTCTTCCAGCTCTGATTAATAGTCATATAGTATGTCATTTCTCTTATAACTAATCTACTCAATACCTACACTATTATCATTGTTATTTAGTTTTTGTCATTAGTTTTACTCATTAATTTTTTGTTTCCTAGTCATGATATTGAACTTATCAGGTTTCATGGCTTGATGTTTTTTCAGACTTCAATTACTGAAACAATTGCTAGACTGGAGGTAGTAACTTTTGGGCTGCAAGTGCAGGTACACACTTCAACTTGTTCCTTGACTTCCTAGTCCAGTTCAACTTTTCTCTCAAGTACTGTATGTTTCTTTATAACTTCCATTTTGTTGGAGTGATATGCACATGATTTAACTTATTGGTACTGAAGCATATAGGGGGTATATTTAGCTAATAGGATATATTCTTTAGGTACGATGAGCCTTAGACTTACGCTTATGAGGATCTACTTTCTAGTATGTGAGAGTATTCTATTATGTACTGGAGCTTATTACAACTATATATTTCTTAGTGTGCCAAATTATGCCATTAACAGTGCTATATGTTGCAAATAGAATTTACTAATAAGTTGACTCCGACATCCTTAAAATTTGGCACACTAGAAAATAATTTATACCTTACTGCTGTTCAATGTCAGAATTGATCAAGTATAATTTGGGGTGGTTTCTTTTTTGGAGCATGATTTTTGGACTCCGAATTTTGCATACTGCCTGTAAAGTTTGGTTCTCCATTTTCTTTCTTTCAAGTTGTAATTTGTATTTATTACATTGGATTCTTTTCTGAACTATGATTTTTGGACCGAATTTTGCATAATATGAATTTTACATAGTCTCATTTCGGT
Organism: Iris pallida; assembly: GCA_029216955.1. Lineage (NCBI taxonomy): Eukaryota > Viridiplantae > Streptophyta > Magnoliopsida > Asparagales > Iridaceae > Iris > Iris pallida. Next base: position 12,179,851 of record JANAVB010037417.1, read on the forward strand.
ATCGGTATCAGTATCGGCTGCAACCTCTCCGGATTGAGAGCAAGAAGTTCCTTTGTACCCAAGAAAGAGAGTAACTTCTTTTTTCCAGTTGCCATTCCCTAGCTAGTTTCTACCTGTTCTGAATGTTCCGATCAGAGCTTCTGCTTGCTGTTGCTGAAGGGATGTGCAGTGCAGTACCCCCCCCCCCACACACACACACACAAACACACACACACATATATAGTTTCCATTTAAAATGTTTTCCAAATTTTCCTTTTTCACTTAAAGCTTCCTTTTTTCCTACTCTTTAATTTTTTTTTTGTAAGTAGATGGAAAGACCTGATTGATCCTTTTGTCTTGATTTAAACATTCACAAAATAATGTAGTGTAGTCTGTACAAATTGGTTTGCATAGTTTGAAACTTCTTGTCTTTCTTTTCTGGAGGTCTGTACAGCTGGCAGGTCCTTGCTAATATATTGGCATGTCTTAATTTCATTTGCAGGTCCTTCAAAAGCATTCTGGATTTACTTAAATGATGGAGGACAACTCTTGTGATGAAAAATTTTTTGGGTTAATTTTGTGAATGTTTGATAGATGATTCAAAAACACGGTGTAGTGCTTAATGTTTTGGGTTCATAATTTTGTATGTAATGGTGGAGATGATGGGTTCATTTTGTAGGTGATGGTGTGGGTGATGTATTATGTTTTGGATTTATTTTATAAATGATGGTAAAAGTTGCTTAATGTTAAGCTTTTCTATTGTTTATCAATTAAACATTATAGTTATATATGGATTTCGTTGTCTTCTACTTAATGTAATATGTTTTTCTATTTTGTAAATGATAGTAAAGAATTCTTGATGTTGTTAAGCTTTTTTTGTATGGGAGCTCCAACTCCTGGAGATACGTCTGAGGACAAGCTCGACAATGGCCATGATCATATGAATTATGTCATATATGTATTTAAATTGTATATTTTATAGCTGAAAAATGCAAATAATAATTTCATATGTATTACTTTTGGGACGGTTATGTAATTGTCCTAGATATAAACGACATCCTTTTGTGACGTTGACAATTTTTTTAGGACGGATGCTATTCGTCACAAACTCTTTTATTTTGGGACAGTTTAGTAAACTATCATAAACATATAATAATTCAAACTCTTTTGGTACGGTTAGATTTTTCGATCCTAAAAACAAATTAGAACGACATTTTTCGTCCTAAAACTTTTTGCCACGCCACCCTAATAGCACTGTTACATTCCGTCCTAAAATTCGTCCCAAATTACGATTTAGGACTGATTTGGGCCTTTTTAAGACGGATTTTTGGCGTTCCAAAAAGACACTTTTTTATAGTGAGAACAAACTGACAGGTATGAAAAGCCATGATTATCTCGTATTCATGGAGAGGTTAATTCCGATTGCATTTCGAGAATTCTTACCTCAGGTTGTTTGGGATCCATTGACCGAGCTTAGCATATTCTTCAGAGATCTTTGTTCTACTAATTTGCTCATCGATCATCTAGAAAAGCAGGAGAACGATATTGCGGTAACACTGTGCAAGCTCGAGAAGATATTTTCTCCTGGATTCTTCGACTCCATGGAGCATTTGCCAATTCATCTTTCCTACAAGGCACGTGTTGGTGGGCCCGTCAGTTATCGGTGGATGTACCCGTTTGAGTGGTATTTGAACCACCTAAAGAGGAAGGTGAAAAACAAGGCTCGGGTCGAGGGTTCTATTTGTGAAGCCTATATTCTCGAGCCTATATTCTCGAGGAGATTACAAACTTCTGCTTGACGTATTTCAAACCTCATATTGCTATGAATAAAACGAGGGCTCCGAGAAACGACGACGGATCATATCAAGAATCTAATGATGGAATACTGAAAGTATTCAATGCGTCCGAAAAGCCTTCGGGAAAAATAAAGAAGAGATATTTGAATGACGAAGAGCTAAGGGCTGCTCAGTTGTATATATTACTCAATTGTGACGAGGATGAAGTGGAGAAGCTAGAGGAGTAAGTAATTAATAATGAGTTTACGTTATCTTAATGTAATAGTATAAGCTAATATTATTATACTAATCGGCGGTTGCTTCGTTATTTTTTAGCACATATAATGATGAGTTGAGGTCGTTTAGACCCTACCTAACAGATGAAGTATTAGAACAAGAAATGAGACGTCATTTTCCTTCTTGGTTGAGCGAATATGTAAGCAACTCGGTAATTACTACCCTCTTCTAATATAACTGTGCAATAAAAAACTTACTATCTCTTCTTTGGTATTCAGGTCGATCGTCTAATTTTACCATAGATTGAATTAATTAGAACTCTTGCCAAGGGACCAATTACTTTTGTTAAAATATAGCCAAGTTACTGTGTCAATAGTTTTAGGTTCAAGTCGACAAATGCTCCGATCAGATACAGCTTCCTGGATCTTGATTCCACGAAAAATAGTTGTTTGTGTATCAAATCTTTGAACTACAAAGACGTCGATCCAGAAAATAATTTCTTTGGCATCTTGCGAGAGATTGTAGAGTTGACATATAATTATGGCAGAGAACCAGCAAAAATCGTGTTGTTCAAGTGTGAAAGGTTCGATCCGATTGAAAATCAAGGTTGGAAAATTGACAAGCATGGTCTTGTGGATATAAACTACAAGCGTAGATATCAAGGCTACGAACCATTTGTAATGACCCGTTCCGTCCTAGTGGAACGCCGATTCAAACGGCAAGTGCAACTACTCAAATGAGCCGTCGACTCGAAGAGTTGCGTCGACATAATAAAGTGTCGATACGAATCGATGCAGGACTTACATTGGCCCGTCAAGGATGAATCCAGAATTAGACTTTCAAAGATGCGCTCGGAGTATCGTCTGGCCGATGCGAACATCACTAAGGTGGGTGGCTCCGATGAACCCGTCTTTGCTTAGACTAGTCACTTAACAATATAGACACTATTGCTAGAATCGCTAGGCGATAACACCGCGCATGCTAATAAATGACTCAACGCACCTAGCTAAGGGAATAATCCCATCTTGTATGCTTGTATAGAATATAGAAAAGAACTTAGAAAATATGAGAACTCTCGTACAGCACTCCACGCTCGTGCCAAGGCACAGGCTTACATCTCAAATTTATTATGCGTTCAACAATAAAGTAATGAATGGTTTACAATAATAAAATGGGAAGACTATCGACATTGTTGTTCCGAGTAGAGTATAGCAACATTGGAAGACTTCAGGACCGATGGGTCGCCAATGCCAATGCGACTCCCGTACAGGGAGTTGCATAATGTATGAATGAACGAATGAACGGATAAATGAATGAGTGAATCAACAAATGAATGAATGAATACGTGAATGAATTAATGAACGAACGAACAAGTGAAAGAAAGAAAAGAATGAATGAATGAAAGATAAGAAGAAAGGAATGGTTAGCAACAGGTATGACGGGGACGTGCAACGGGGCTCGCTACCCGCGCTGCACGGACGCCGTCGCCAACCTTGTCGATAACACATTATGGCTCACAGACAGCCTATGGCTCAAAGACAGCCGTTAAGTTAAAATGAAAAGACAATATGAAATGGTCGCGGACAATTCACTCGTATACGGGGGAAAGAGGAGCAATAAGGGATTCCTAGGGCAACGATCGGAGACATCGTGGCCGGCCTAGGCGGAATCATGGCTTACGGTGTCAGCCTGGGTATGGGCTTGGCCACCCAGGAGAAGTAAGGCCGGGTATTTCAAAAGACTATCAAGGTGTACCAGCCATCACGCCATGATAGGTGAGAATACCAAGAGGAACATATCCAAAATGGCTTGTGATGCCTACAACCGGTGCATATAGATTAAGTGAGCTTGCTGGTGGCAATCCACGTGCAAGTCCTTGCATTAAAACAAAGTAGTCTAAGTTAACTGAACAAAGTGCCTTCTGAACAGGCTTGAATATAACACACAAATTGATCGAGAGTACTTCGTGCAAATGAGTTAGAAAATACGCCTATGACACGCTAGAACCTGAGACAGGAACACGCCCTTGACACTGAATGTTTACGCGAACTACGTTAAGTTGTTACATATAAATTGTTGACTAACTTGGTTTACTTTGGACAGGGAATGCCAGATGGTAAGTATGGAGAAGTCGTGCATGTATTTCCATGCAAACACTTGAAATCGGTAACACGAGATAGGTTATGAAATATGCCATAAAACTGATCCTAAGGTAAGATTAGAAAGACAATGAATGATAGACGGAGCACAAAAATAAATAGAACGTGTTTGGTAATGATAGCATTGTGGACGAGCTAGCCTCCCCACCAGTGCATAACAATGTACTGATAACCCCACATATTTCTTGTAGGGTGCAGGAGATGTCGTCGGTTATGGAGCTTCCCTCGAACATGCTAAGACGCGGAGCTAACTCTGGAGCCTTGGAGCGTTGCAAGGAGTTGAAGCACCATATACAAGGCATAACGTATTGGAACATCGCCATAAATTATTCCATCTTGTAAGCCACTTGGCACGCCTTTATGTTTCAAAGAGAGAGAGCTTGAGAGATTTGTAAGATCAACCTAGCGCCGCTTGTAAACTTCTTGAATATCAATAAAGAGATTGAATTTGTCCCAACTTGTGTTCTTTTATTTTTTGCTACAAATGGGGACACACTGTGCGACTCTGTGGCCTAGCTCGAATCGGCCATTTCTGTCACGATTCGTACCCGAATATACGGGTACGAATATGTGGGCTATGCCGCAGTATCGGCGGTAGAGCGCTGTCAAGTATACTATACTAACTACAACATCTAAAGATCCATAACTAGAAATGTACTCATATCACATCACGAAAACTAAGGAAGATAAGACAAGAATAATAACAATATCACTAGAACAACTAGAATCTACAATGATCATAAGACAGGAAAATAAAGAAAGAACAACAAAACTAACTAAGGATAACTACCAGGCAACTCACATAGAAGAATAGTGAGATCCACCTTAGCTAGCAACATCATGAAGTCCAATACTGAGGGCACAACTACTCCTAAAATTTTGTCAACATATCCAGTCAGAATGGAACGAGCACAAATCTCAAATAACAGTTCTAATTAGACGATATTGAAAATGTAGCAGTAAATAGAGAGAATATACAAAAAATCATGAAATGTACATGTGAGTATCATGGCAAGGTAAGCTATAAATCTAGAGCTAGAACAAGGCAAGTAAAACTGATCATGGCATGTACAAGAATCAAGAATCACCTATCTAGGTGTGTGAGTACTAGCTACAATACGTGGCCGGCTTAGGAACTTGTACAATAGTAACAGGCCTGGCTAACCATACGTGGGGTGTATGATCAACACTCACAATCAATAGGTGCACAAGGGGTGCACAATAGGCTTTGACCACATATCTACACTAATACTCCCCGTCTCCCGACTAGTATAGTGAATCCAACCATGACACATCATGATGCGCGATTCTCTGAGAGTGTAGCTAGCCTTCACAGGAATCGTGTCTATACAATGCACAAGGAACAAGAAAGACTTGCACAAGATATACCAAGGAAAGCGAAGAATAACATCTCATGACGGGATCCAGAGAAATACCAATCCGTGTGAACAATGTGTCAAAAGAATAAGGGTATCTACACTAAATACAAGAAACATAAACGATATCATAAAACATAATTATTATCAGAGAATGTACTCGCCTGCGATCTGGTGGAATATGTCAACTGAGTCCAAGAACAGTGTCTCGAGGACCTATAGATGGAATACTGTATCAATATAAGGGTTTGGAAGTAAATCAAGTCATACTAACTCAAACTAGGTCAAGACAAGTCAAGGGTTGACTTACAGTTAACTTTTGGTCAACTGGTCAACTCTGATCAATTTTAGGTCAACTCTAGGTCAAACTTGACTAACGTTGACTAACAGTTGACTTTGGGTCAACTGGTCAACTTCGGTCCAGTTCTAATCAATTTTATGCTATGGTTGACTTCCGGTTGACTTTTGGTCAAAATAGTCAACTGTGGTCAACCAAGGTCAAAACTAGTCTAACCTAGGTCAATGTTGACTCTACTTCGACGTTCAGTCAAAGTAGTCAACCATGGTCAAACTGGGTCAAAGCTAGTCTCTACAAACATCTACAGGGTCAACACATTCAATTTCAATGGTTGTAAAATCACTGGAATCGGTGGATCTCAAAATACCACAAAAAGAAAAGATTATAATAATAGGGTAAAAACCTAAAGATGTTGTCGGATGGTGAAACAACCATTACCAACGTGTCTAGAATGGTCAAATCATCTAGGATAGCCTGTCCATAAGTCCAATTTGGACACAGAGGCAAAAAGGTAATTTCGGGTCAAAACGATGTCCATGTCGGACCCGCTTTGCACCAAAAAATGTACAAGAATACTAGTCTACCAAACCTAACAAATTATATGTCCACGAATCTAGAATGACGATACGAACCCAACGGTATATCCAGAATTGGATTCCGTTGACCCGATCTCAAATTGGTCCGTTGACGAGGACATTAAAATTTTGATTTACACGAAAAAGCGTGTCGGAGCCAATGTCATCAAAATTTAGCAAATTATATGTCAACGAGTCCAGAATGACGATACGAACTCAACGGTATATCCTAAATTGGATTTCGATGAGCCGAACTCAAAATGACCCGTTGACCCGGATATTGGTATCCGACTTGCACCGAAATGCGTGCCGGAACCAATGTCCACTAAAACCTAGCAAATTATATGTCATCGAGTCCATAATGACAATACGAACTCAACGGTATATCCAAAATTGGATTTCGATGAGCCGGTGTCAAAAAGTCCCGTTGACTCGAACTGTGGGGCCCGCTTTGCACCGAAATACGTGTCAGGGTCCACGTCCTCCAAACTAAGCAAAATTTATATGAAAATTTGCCAGAACAATGCCACGAGTCTACTGGTGGTGTCAAAAATTGAATCCGGAGTCCCGGGTTCAAAAATAGAATTTTACAAGTTAGAAATTACGAATTCGGACAGAGCTGCGATGGAGGAGATACAAACCAATCAAACGTGCTCACAATGAAACAAAACTGGAGGGGTAGGAAGAGGGTTATACCGGCTTTGCATAGGAACTAGCAGCACGCCAGACAGAGCTGCGATAGAGGAGATACAAATCGACGAAGTCGGCTCCACAAAACAGTCCAAAAATAATACAATTTAAACGGTCAACTTGGTGGCCGGTTTTAATCTATCAAATGACAAAATTAACGGATAAAAATTAAGAGGGATGAAGGGGTATATACCGAAATTGTGACGGAGCAAAGAGTTCTCCGATCCAACGGTCGGATATCTCGAAAAATGTGTGCGAAGTTTCTGTCCCGAAACAAGATTTTGACTTCGATCCCACGCGCGTCACGCCGGGATTCCGTTCAAAACGCACGAATCGTGTACGTGGCACGTCGGAGAGGAAGGCGGAGGCCATGGGGGCCTACCCGGGGGTGCGCCCGACCGAGGGGGGGTCTCGTCAGCGACGGCGGCGACCGCGGCGGCGGCAGCGCACGGTTGGTCGACAACTCTGCCACGCGTGCTCGCTGCTGCCAACTGCAGCAGCAGCTGCTGCTGCTACGCCTCGCTGCTGCTGCTGCCACGTGTGGTGGCGCACGGCGAGGCGGCGACGGCCGACGGGGGCACACGGAAATGAGAGGAGAGGAGGAGAATGGTGTGTGGTGATGGTTGAAGTGGGTGATGTTATGGAGATGGTGGTGGTGATGTTATGGAGATGGATGATGAGGGAGAGATGGAGAAGTGAAGAAGAAGGAGGAGGAAATAATGAAAAATGAGTTGAGGGGGGGTGTTTTCGGCCACATGGAGGAGTTGCTGCTGTTGGTTTTAAGAAAGGGAGAGAGAGAAAGAGGTGAGTGAGAGAGAGTTAGAATTATGTGGGTGTGTGTGTTAATATATATAAAGGAATGGGATATTTAGAGAGAGAGAGATAGATATTTAGAGAGAGAGAGGGGGTGTAAAGTCGGCCATAAAGGGGGGGTGTGCTGGTGATGGGATGAGGTGGTGGAGTGTGGGAGTGAGTTGTTTAAATGAAGAGAGAGAGAGATATTATTATATATATATGTGGGTGTATATATATTATATAAATAAAAATAGAGAGAGATACTTGTAGAGAGATATTTAAAAATAGAAAAAAGTGGAAATTTTATGTGGGGTATTTGGGTAGTCACGAGAGGACGACATGGAGTTTGGGTTCGGGATCGGTCGAGCCGGGTCAGATCAAAATCGGACATGGTGCAATATTTGAATTAAAATAGGTATTTACGTTCATGGAAAAATAAGTAGCATGTGGGGGCTCAAATAAATGGGACACAAGAGTCAGGCGGGTAGTAGGCTTCATGTGGGCCATGTCCATATTTGGGGTCGACTAGGCTGGGTCGATGTCGGGTCCCGAAATTAAATTGGAACTCAGGTCACAAATTACGGTAGATAATTAAATGGTCTAAATTGACCCGAAAGTTGTGCGAAGAAAATGAAGCACAAGAGGGTGTGTCTGAGTGGGACACGAAGGTCATAGGTGAAGAGCGTCTCGAGTAGATCAGGCATGACAAGTTGGTTCTGAGAAAATGACTGGTCTGGTGCTCCTAAATTAAAAGTTATGGTAACGTGCATATGATGATCAAGAAAAAGAGTGGAAATCAATTATTAATTAAATGGTCTAAATTGATCCGAACTTGTGCGAAGCAAAAAGAGTACAAGGGAATAAGTTCGAGTCGGACACGATATACCAAAATGAAGGTAATCATGTCCACTACAAAACTTATGAAGAAAGTTTCCAGAGATGAACATCCCTGACACTCCAAATATCACAGGCATGGAAAAGAGCATTTAATCAAATAATAATATCTATTACAATAATTGAATTATAAAATTGAAAAAAATAAGTCCTAAATTTAGGGGCTTACAATCCTACCCACCTTATAAAAATTTTGTCCTCAAAATTGAAATCATCCAATAGGTCAAGCTAAAACACGCAACTGCTATGGCTACAGTACCCAATCTGCTACCCTTGGGATCATCTATGTTGTTTCTCTCTACAGGTATTTTGGTTCAGGTTCAACAAGCTTCTTCCATAAACACTATGTCATTTTACCCCTAAGAATCTTCATATCAATAAGAACCTTTACATATATTCTAAAATATAGGTCATCCTCGAGATACTATATATCAGCAATACTTGGCCATCAACCAAAATTCCAATCTCAATAGCAATTTGTTTACTTCCTTATCCCGTCCTAAGTATCTTTATCCTATTAATCACAAGCTCCATGAAATTATACATTCAAAACATATTCTTGGCATTGAGCCTTCTCTCTTTTTACTCAAGAACTCCTGAATATAAATCCTCAAATTCAAACTCTTAATTCATTTACCGAATTATTTATTACCTATGTACATATGTCCATGTTTTGTTCCTGTTATCTTCCGATCTTGCACACAATGTTATCTCCTTCTATTTCATTCTACATATCTATCAATCCTCCAATCATAAGTAAGTGGCTTGTAGATAACCAATAATGACTTAGTCATTAAAGTCCTACAATGCTCAACCCTCGAACCTAAGCACAAGATTCTAGTCCTTAATCCGTAGTCACAAAATATAATATTTTATTACTCCGACTTAGATACCTTATCATCAATCTATACTATCAAACTAATCATCCTTAATGGTTTTTTAAGTCCACTATAACCAGTCACTCGTATCTGTCCTATAAGCTTAGCCCAATAAATCCCTAGAAAAAATATACTTATCACAATCACACATAATAACATATTATAGTTACACTACAGAATCTGTTAACTAGGTCTGGCTATCCAATCATCAAAATAGAAGGTAACATGGCCTAAGACTGGGTTTAACAATCCATATCAATACTCAAGCAAGGTAAGGATCAAGCAAGACAGAAAATATTATCGAAATATTTCCAAGAATAGTACGAGGCCAAACGAGATGCATAGGACGTAGTCAAAGTAAAACTCAAGAACCATATACCTCCGAAATTATCTCACATGAAGTTACTATCGCGCTAGTGTGCATCTGGCTGCGAGTAACTTCCTTGTTCCATAATGCGATGGATGGCTGCAGTGCACAGCTGCCACGCCAAATAATATAGGTTCCTGAATTTAACTTGGCCAAATCCGTGAAATATTTTTAAACAATTTTTTGCAAAATAAAGGGGAAGATGTTAGTCAAAATGCTTAGGGAGTGGTCCAAGTAGAATTCGAGAAACATATTTAACCATGATATCGTTATCCGAAGTCATGCCTCGCCAGTATTTCTCTGGATGCAAACTCCCGATTCCGTAATACAAGGATAAATTACTTTTCGAACTTTCCTTGAATCAATCCATGAGACACTTTCAACAATTATCGGGAAGGACAAGAAGAATTACCCAAGAGGCTAGCGAAGAAGAGTTTAGTCAAATCATAGGAAGATGGAACACAAACAATCATGTTGAGAAAATCCTAATTGTGGCTGTAGATAGACAGAGTTAACCAAGACGGGGAAGAATAATGATAAAAATTTGTTCTTGCTCATCCGGTCATAACAAAGTGATCCGATTTAAAATATAATCTGATAACCATATACGTCATCCTGATATTATGTTGCCAGAATTTTCGCCACGCCAGTAAGCATAGCTGCAATAAACGACGGAGTCCATAACCTGGGTATACACCCTATAATTATGTCATCTAGATTCCTTACCACGCCAACCGGTATGGCTGCAAAAAAATCTAAATTTCATAACTAGGATAGTATATCCAATATCAGGCTCCACGTCCTTGTCGTGCTAGCTAGTATGACTGCGATAAATTCTAAACTCCATAAATAAAGTAGACATTTATCGTTCTCATCAAATAAGTTTATCAGAATATCTTAACTCAATTCATAAAAAACTGATCTTGGATACAAAGTCAAAGTCAACAACGAACGAACATCCAGATTCAAGATTCAACAACGAATCAAGGATAAGTAAATAAAAACTAGCAGAAACAGATTCCGAGACAGGATTTAGGAAAAGTTTTCAGGAGAAGTCCCAAAGGTACTATCTAGGTCAAGATAAAAGGAAATCATTGGAATATAATCTAAAACAATCTCAACCTGATATGAGACTGGCGAATCATATTCTCGTCTCAACTTAGAAGATATATAAGTTCAACTTATACCTTCTCTCTGGGATCCACAACTCATTCCAAGAAGGAATAAAGTTTGATACGGACAATATTTCAAAAATCAAGACGAATGGAAACAAGTAGAAAAAGATTTGGAAAGCTTTCGAATAAGATTCCCAGGGGTCATCTCTGGAATCTACCAAGAGTTCCTAATACGTGAATGAGTACCAAATTCCTAAAATATTCCATGACTCAACCTTAATCCTAGGGCAGGCTCGCAGTAGCACAGATAAGCTCAAGTACTACCACGACTTCGCATTAATAGCAAAGACTGACCTGCATGGGCCACCACTAAAAACGTGTCACGACCCGCACCCGGATATACGGATTCGAATACGTGGGCAACGCCCAGCCTACGTCGCAGTATCGGCGGTAGAGCACTGTCAAGTATACTATACTAACTATAACATCTAAAGATCCATAACTAGAAATGTACTCATGTCACATCACGAAAACTAAGGAAGATAAGACAAGAATAATAACAATATCACTAGAACAACTAGAATCTACAATGATCATAAGACAGAAAAATAAAGAAGGAACAACAAGACTAACTAAGGATAACTACCAGGCAACTCACATAGAAGAATAGTGAGATCCACCTCAGCTAGCAACATCATGAACTCCAATACTGAGGGCACAACTACTCCTAAAATTTTGTCAACATATCCAGTCAGGATGGAACGAACACAAATCTCAAATAACAGTTCTAATTAGACGATATTGAAAATGTAGCAGTAAATAGAGAGAATATACAAGAAATCATGAAATGTACATGTGAGTATCATGGCAAGGTAAGCTGTAAATCAAGAGCTAGAATAAGGCAAGTAAAACTGATCATGGCATGTACAAGAATCAAGAATCACCTATCTAGGTGTGTGAGTACTAGCTACAATACGTGGCCGGCTTGGGAACTTGCACAATAGTAACAGGCCTGGCTAATCATACGTGGGGTGTATGATCAACACTCACAATCAATAGGTGCACAAGGGGTGCACAATAGGCTTTGACCATATATCTACATTAATACTCCCCGTCCCCCGACTAGTATAGTGGATCCAACCATGACACATCATGACGCACGATTCTCTGAGAGGGTAGCTAGCCTTCGCAGGAATCGTGTCTATACAATGTACAAGGAACAAAAAAGACTTGCACAAGATATACCAAAGAAAGCGAGGAATAACATCTCATGATGGGATCCAGAGAAATACCAATCCATGTGAACAATGTGTCAAGAGAACAAGGGTATCGACACTAAATACAAGAAACATAAACGATATCATAAAACATAATTATTATCAGAGAATGTACTCGCCTGCGATCTGGTGGAATATGTCAACTGAGTCCAAGAACAGTGTCTCGAGGACCTATAGATGGAATACTGTATCAATATAAGGGTTTGGAAGTAAATCAAGTCATACTAAGTCAAACTAGGTCAAGACAAGTCAAGGGTTGACTTACAGTTAACTTTTGGTCAACTGGTCAACTCTGGTCAATTTTAGGTCAACTCTAGGTCAAACTTGACTAACGTTGACTAACAGTTGACTTTGGGTCAACTGGTCAACTTTGGTCCAGTTCTAATCAATTTTATGCTACGGTTGACTTTTGGTCAAAATAGTCAACTGTGGTCAACCAAGGTCAAAACTAGTCTAACCTAGATCAAATGTTGACTCTACTTTGACGTTCAGTCAAAGTAGTCAACCATGGTCAAACTGGGTTAAAGCTAGTCTCTACAAACATCTACAGGTTCAATACATTCAATTTCAATGGTTGTGAAATTACTGGAATCGATGGATCTCAAAATACCACAAAAGGAAAAGATTATAATAATAGGGTAAAAACCTACAGATGTTGTCGAATGGTGAAACAACCATTACCAACATATCCAGAATGGTCAAATCAACTAGGATAGTCTGTCCATAAGTCCAATTTGGACACAGGGGCAAAAAGGTAATTTTGGGTCAAAACGATGTCCGTGTCGGACCCGCTTTACACCGAAAAATGTACAAGAATACTAGTCTACCAAACCTAACAAATTATATGTCCATGAATCCAGAATGACGATACGAACCCAAAGGTATATCCAGAATTGGATTCCGTTGACCCGATCTCAAATTGGTCCGTTGACCAGGACATTAAAATTTCGATTTGCACGAAAAAGCGTGTCGGAGCCAATGTCCTCAAAATTCAGCAAATTATATGTCAACGAGTCCAGAATGACGATACGAACTCAACAGTATATCTGAAATTAGATTCCGATGAGCCGGCGTCAAAAAGTCCCGTTGACTCGAACTGTGGGGCCCGCTTTGCACCGAAATACGTGTCAGGACCCACGTCCTCCAAACTAAGCAAGCTTTATATAAAAATATGCCAGATTGATGCCACGAGTCTACTGGTGGTGTCAGAAATTGAATCCGGAGTCCCGGATTCAAAAATAGAATTTTACAAGTGAGAAATTACGAATTCGAACGGCCAACTTTGGCGTCGAATTCAACCAATCAAACGTGCTCACAATGAAACGAAACTGGAGTGGTAGGAAGAGGGTTATACCGTCTTCGCATAGGAACTTGTAGCATGCCAAACGGAGCTGCGATGGAGGAGATACGAACCAACGAAGTTGGCTCCACGAAACTGTCCGAAAATAATACAATTTAAATGGTCAACTTGGTGGCCAGTTTTGATCTATCAAATGACAAAATTAACGGATGAAAATTGAGAGGGATGAAGGGGTATATACCGAGATTGTGACGGAGCAAAGAGTTCTCCAATCCAACGGTCGAATCTCTCGAAAAATGTACGTGAAGTTGCTGTCCCGAAACGAGATTTTGACTTCGATCCCACGCGCGTCACGCCGGGATTCCGTTCAAAACGCACGAATCGTGTACGTGGCACGTCCGGAAGGAAGGCGGAGGCCATGGAGGACTGCCCGGGGGTGTGCCCGACCGAGGGGGGTCTCGCCGGCGGCGGCGACGACCGCTGCGGCGGCAGCGCGCGGTTGGCCGGCAGCTCTGCCGCGCGCGCTCACTGCTGCCAACTGCAGCTGCTGCTGCTGCTGCTACGCCTCGCTGCTGCTGCTGCCACGCGCGGTGGCGTACGGCAGGGCAGCGATGGCGAACGGGGGCGCACGGAAATGAGAGAAGAGGAGGAGAATGGTGTGTGGTGATGGTTGAAGTGGGTGATGTTATGGAGATGGTGGTGGTGATGTTATGGAGATGGATGATGAGGGAGAGATGGAGAAGTGAAGAAGAATGAGGAGGAAATAATGAAAAAGGAGTTGGAGGGGTGTTCTCGGCCACAAGGAGGAGTTGCTGCTGTTGGTTTTAAGAAAGGGAGAGAGAGAAAGAGGTGAGTGAAAGAGAGTTAGAATTATGTGTGTGTGTGTGTGTGTTAATATATATAAAGGAGTGGGATATTTAGAGAGAGAGAGATAGATATTTAGAGAGAGAGAGGGTGTGTGAAGTCGGCCATAAAGGGGGGTGCTGGTGATGGGATGAGGTGGTGGAGTGTGGGAGTGAGTTGTTTAAATGAAGAGAGAGGGAGAGATATTATTATATATATATGGGTGTATATATATTATATAAATAAAAATAGAGAGAGATACTTGTAGAGAGATATTTAAAAATAGAGAAAAGTGGAAATTTTATGTGGGGTATTTGGGTAGTCACGAGAGGACAACATGGAGGTTGGGTTCGGGTTCGGTCGAGCCGGGTCGGGTCAAAACCGGACATGGTGCAATATTTGAATTAAAATAGGTATTTATGATCATAGAAAAATAAGTAGCATGTGGGGGCTCAAATAAATAGGACACAAGTGTCAGGCGGGTAGTAGGCTTCATGTGGGCCATGTCCATATTTGGGGTCGACTAGGCTGGGTCGATGTCGGGTCCCGAAATTAAATTGGAAGTCAGGTCACAAATTACGGTAGATAATTAAATGGTCTTAATTGACCCGAAAGTTGTGCGAAGAAAATGAAGCACAAGAGGGTGTGTCTGAGTGGGACACGAAGGTTATGGATGAAGAGCGTCTCGAGTAGATCAGGCATGACAAGTTAGTTCTGAGAAAATGACTGGTCTGGTGCTCCTAAATTAAAAGTCATGGTAACGTGCATATGATGATCAAGGAAAAGAGTGGAAAATCAATTATTAATTAAATGGTCTAAATTAACCCGAACTTGCGCGAAGCAAAAAGAGTACAAGGGAACAAGTTCGAGTGGGACACGATATACCAAAATGAAGGTAATCATGTCCACTACAAAACTCATGAAAAAAGTTTCCAGAGATGAACATCCCTGACACTCCAAATATTAAAGGCATGGAAAAGAGCATTTAATCAAATAATAATATCTATTACAATAATTGAATTATAAAATTGAAAAAAATAAGTCCTAAATTCAGGGGCTTACTATTTCTGGACTTAGCCTTGCACGAGAGCAACTTAGTCTCGTGCGGCATCACGCCTTAGCGAGAACGATCGCTCCTACGGGAGCGGGGCATGACAGATTGGTATCAGAGCACGGCTTTACGTCCTTGGACTTTATTTCGATTCTTTCCATTTTGAAAGCTCTGTTGGAGACAAAAGAAGTATACGTACGCTCTCTCTCATTGTGCGTTGGGATGTTCCATACAATAAGTCTAATATTTTCAAAAGCTCGTACGAGTACTCGGTTGAACGGGATCGATAGGCAAAGGCCTTTGTGCCAAACCACGACAAACTTGAGTTGGAATGAACCAATCCAAAAAGTTAGCAAACGTAGTACGTGCTTGAATAACCTTATGCTAACAATAGCGAACGAGTACACGAGACCGAAGTATGGTTCGAACGGGATGGTTATGCACGCAGTCTATTGGCTAAGTTGTGCCGAGTATCGTGCACCTAGACCTTCTGGTGCGAACGAGTTTGCGAGCGAGATCGACTATCGCTCGGACGAGAATAAGTGAGACTTAGAATGTATGTCGATAGAGACTCTACTTGACCAACGCTAAAGCGAACACGAGAATAATTCTTAGAGTTTGGGGAAACAGACGAACGCACCTTCGAACATGTCGATTGTGAATCAAATAACCTATTAAGAAATTGTAGAATGACTTGACCCCGAGTGGTGTATGTGATAGCTTCGAAGAAGAATAAGAGTGAGTATCGACGACTAGTCGAGTGGCTCGAACCCTGAGTGCTGTATGGACGTTATAGAAATTGTTCAAGCAAAACTAAAGAATTTACGGATAGAACGAGTATGTCGACAAGTGATGACATCGCGCAAAGCTTTAGAACGAGTAGCGCTTAGTTGGTTGCGACTTCGAGAGTCTCAAACGAGATATCGTTCGGACGAATTAAGAATGTGTAGTACAAACTACGAAACGGTTGAATGGAGATTCGAAACGATAAAATAAAATAGATATCTTGGTCGAGGAAACTTAGTAGATCGTACATACGATTTTGAATTTAGTCGAATGGATTGAAACTTGAGTTAAGGTGAAATACTCATAGACGAGATCGAAGATAACACGATCGGAAGATAGCGTGAATGAAAAACATTGATTTGAAGATACGAGAATGATTAAGGATTTGGAATAGATGTTGCTCAATGAAGAGTTAGCACGAGACAATGAGAATTGGGGAATTAAGTTGCACGACTCGAAGTTTGTTGCAAAAGAAAGATCATCAGGTTATGTACATCATCGATGGTATTGAGGCATATCAAAGATCGATTTACGATAACTCGAGGGTACTCTGATTCGATGAATGATGATGATCGTGTTAGAAGCTATTGTTTTGAAGGATGCTATATTTGGGATTTTGATAGAAATAAATATTTGGAGGAAAAGAAAAATGACTTGATTGTTAAGTGATAACCACAACGACAGCGATCTTGTCTTGCACGAGCGCAACTCCAGTCTCGCACATGCATCACGTCGGATTTGGGACGTTCATTCCGCGTGAGCGTTGGCATGGTGATTCATGTCCTGCGGGAATGATCGAATTAAAAATATCATGACATGGCAATTTTGATTGCTTCAACTTGTGGTTTGAAGCGAAGGTAAATTTAAGGATTGATCGGACTTATGATTGACGACTAAGTAAAGTTGAGGATTGAGTAGACCCAATTCGCGTATCGAAAATGAGTAAGTCTAGACAAAATGCAAGAGTTACGTCCCGATGAGGACGATTATTCCGCGAGAATGTTGACATGGTGATTCATGTCTACCGTAGATAATCAGACTTACGTGAGATCGGGGCGCGACATATTGCAAGGCTAGACGACCTTGTGATCGACTACGTGAATTGGATAGGATGGATAGAAAAATTGTATCAAACATACTCGAAGAGATAGACTACGAAAATTGCTAGTGTGGATGTATGACATTAACATGTCGAGGATTTGGTTGAGGACAACCTATCATAGGATGACTTTCCTAAACGAGCTCGGACTTGGAGCGAAGAGTGTGTTGATGCGAATAGGACGAACACTGCTTGATGATTAGGAATTTGAGTGAAATAAACTTGGATAGAAACCCCCGTACAAACGAACAAATGGTTTGACCATAGGATTTGGAGCGAGCGTTGTGCAACGACCTTGCACGATGAGCCACGGACTTGACTTGTAACTATGACCTTGTGAGATGACCTAGCGGATAGGCGGACGACCATATGCCGAGTGATTGAACCCGTGTGACTGACATTTACAGTATCGTCTCGACGGACGAAAGACTTGGGGCAACAAGACTTAGAGTAGGACGGGGAACTGGGAGTGTACGTGAACGACAACGAGATTAGCCTCAAAGGAAATGAATTAATGAAATCGATGTTGCACAAGTAAAGTTAGGATAACGAATTGAATCACTGATAGGAAGACGTATTCGACGATAGTACAATATTTGGTCTTGAATCGGACATGAATTACTTAGACGTGGTCGACTCCGCTAAGAAGAAATTGTATTGATTTCGTAGACAAGAACGCTTGAGAAGCGAATCGGATCATCTCGAGGACCGAGATAAACGATAGTGAGACGCATATGAGTTCGATTTTAATCGAAGTTAGTAAAACGATCGACAAATCGAAACTATCACGAGCAGCTTGTCCGACTTCGCTAATCGCTAAGCTTGGTTGAAATATACATATTCGGGGGACGCCTTGAATATGTGCATGATCCAAACTCAGTGATATGATGAACTCGAATGCAGCTGCAAGTGGATGTTGAGATGCGTATGAACGAATGAGTGAGTTAGTCTCAGCTTACGTCCCTCGCGTTTGATCAATTACAACGTACCTCGTGCGACCATTACAGTCCCATGATACGATAAAAATAGCAACCAAGTCGAAGAAACACGACGATTGAATAAGTACCATCAACTCTAAAATGAGTGAAGAGTCATTCGATAAAATTTACCAAATGTATGCAACACAAAACTTGAAAGGATAACCGAGTATAGTTCGATGCCATTGAGCGATAAAGCCATTCGATAGGGATTGTCTAAGAAACGTACACAACATGAGTTAGAGAATAATAGGATGACCTGCACTCAGGAAGTCTCGAGAACGAGACTTGTTTTGAGTGGTGTATTATGTAATGACCCGCTCCGTCCTAGCGGAACGCCGATTCAAACGGCAAGTGCAACGACTCAAATGAGCCGTCGACTCGAAGAGTTTCGTCGACATGATAAAGTGTCGATGCAAATCGATGCAGGACTTACATTGGCCCGTCAAGGATGAATCCAGACTTAGACTTTCAAAGGTACGCTCGGAGTATCGCCCGGCCGATGCGAACATCGCTAAGGTGGGTGGCTCCGATGAACCCGTCTTTGCTTAGCCTAGACACTTAACAATATGGACACTATTGCTAGAATCGCTAGGCGATAACACTGCGTATGCTAATAAATGACTCAATGCACCTAGCTAAGAGAATAAACTCATCTTGTATGCTTGTATAGAATATAGAAAAGAACTTAGAAAATATGAGAACTCTCGCACCGCACTCTACGCTCGTGCCAAGGCATAGGCTTACATCTCAAATTCCTTATGCGTTTAACAATGAAGCAATAAATGGTTTACAAAAATAAAATGGGAAGACTATCGTCATAGTTGTTCTGAGTAGAGTATAGCAACATTGGAAGACTTCGGGACCGATGGGTCGCCAAGGCGACTCCTGTACAGGGAGTTGCAAAATGTATGAATGAATGAATGAACGAATAAATGAATGAGTGAATTAACGAATGAATGAATGAATACGTGAATGAATCAATGAACGGACGAATAAGTGAAAGAAAGAAAAGAATGAATGAATGAAAGATAAGAAGAAAGGAATGATTAGCGACAGGTAAGATGGGGACGTTCAACGGGGCTCGCTACCAGATTTGCACGGACGCCACCGCCAACCTGGTCTATAACGTATTATGGCTCAAAGAAAGCCTATGGCTCAAAGACAGACGTTAAGTTAAAATGATAAGACAATACGAAATGGTCGCGGACAACCTACTCGTATACGGGGGGAAGAGGAGCAATAAGGGATTCCTAGGACAACGATCAGAGACATCGTGGCCGGCCTAGGCGGAATCATGGCTTACGGTGCCGGCCTGGGTGCGGGCTTGGCCACCCAGGAGACATAAGGCTGGGTATTTCAAAAGACTATCAAGGTGTACCAGCCATTACGCAATGATAGGTGAGAATACCAAGAGGAACATGTCCAAAATGGCTTGTGATGCCAGCAACCAGTGCATATAGATTAAGTGGGCTTGCTGGTGGTAATCCACGTACAAGTCCTTGCATTGAAACAAAGTAGTCTAAGTTAACTGAACAAAGTGCCTTCTGAACAGGCTTGAATATGACACACCAATTGATCGAGAGTACTTCGTGCAAATGAGTTAGAAAATACGCCTATGACGCGCTAGAACCTGAGGCAGGAACACGCCCTTGACACTGAATGTTTACGCGAACTACGTTAAGTTGTTACATATGAATTGTTGACTAACTTGGTTTACTTTGGACAGGAAAGGCCGGATGGTAAGTATGGGGAAGTCGTGCTTGTAATTTCATGTAAACACTTGAAATTGGTAACACGAGATAGGTTATGAAATATGCCATGAAACTGATCCTAAGGTAAGATTAGAAAGACAATGAATGATAGACGGTGCACAAAAGTAAATAGAACGTGTTTGGTAATGATAGCATTGTGGGCGAGGTAGCCTCTCCACCAGTGCATAACAATGTACTAATAACCCCACAAATTTCTTGCAGGATGTAGGAGACATCGTCGGGTACGAAGCTTCCCTCGAACGTGCTAAGGCGCGGAGCTAACTCTGGAGCCTTAGAGCGTTGCAAGGAGCTAAAGCACCATATACAGGGCATAATGTATCAGAACATCGTCATGAATCATTCCATCTTGTAAGGCACTTGGCACGCCTTTATGTTTCAGAGAGAGAGAGTTTGAGAAACTTGTAAGATCGGCCTAGCGCCGCTTGTAAACTTCTTGAATATCAATAAAAAGATTGAATTTGTCCCAACTTGTGTTCTTTTACTTTCCGCTGCAAATGGGGACACTCTGTACGACTCTGTTGCCTAGCTCGAATCGACCGTTTCTGGACTTAGCCTTGCACGAGAGCAACTTAGTCTCGTACGACATCACGTCTTAGCGAGGACGATCGCTCCTGCGGGAGCGGGGCGTGACACCATTTGTCCTGTCAACTTAGGCTCAGCTCGTGTACTTCACAGCTTATCCGAGACGGAGAGCAACGAAGTCTGACTGGTGGGCAGTATGCAAGACTAAAGCTAGAGATATTTTTGATGTTGACGAAAAAGCTTATCAGGAAGACGAGCTACCTCTTGTAACCAATATTGTTGATGTGGACTCCACGAAAGTTACGCCTTATACGACTAATGTAGAAGATGTAGAATTATCCGAAGAGGAAGGCAAAGCCGACGAAGGCGAAGATGAAACTGAAGATGAGGAGGAGGAAGAGGAAGATGAGGTCGAGGAAGACGAACAAGATGAATATTCTGAAAATGATCAAGGGAGATGTACTTTCATTTTTTAGATGTTTCTTTTAGAATGTAGTATCTGGACTTATATGTTTCTTATAGAATGTACTATCTGAACTTAGATATTTCTTGTAGAATATACTATCTGGACTTAGATGTTTTTTGTAAAATATATCATCATATGTTGTCTTGGTTATTATCTTGTCGTTATTGTACTTTCATATTTTTAATGTACTATTATTTGTTGTATCTCATCATATGTTGTTATCAGGTATGACAGGTCGTCGTGGATCGTTTCGCGTGTTCCGACATGGGACACGGGGTACTACTGGCAGAGGACAGGGTACTCCTTCGGTACCTCCTACTGGTACCGGCTCTAGATGCTCGTCGCCCAGTACTCCTGTGTATCGGACAGTACCTCCGCCTGCCACGACACTACGTGGCATATCCCCTGGGACGAGTAGTTCCAGGCCTGAGACTGCTCCGTCGTCTAGTGTTTCTCCTGCTGATACGACGATGGAGATAGATGAGCAGATGGAGGAGGCTGAGCCGACGACCGACCAGTATCAGGCAGATGGTGCATGCGCACCTCCGGAGGAGACGAGTACGGAGATCTGGGTCGACGATACAAAGTAAGTATTTTGGTTTATCATTTTTTTTTGTGTTTATCATAAATGAACTTTTTTCATGAATATAATATGTCTAGATATCGTCCCCCATCGGTACAGAGACGCCTATGACACTTCTTGAGGACTAATTATGGTGGTCCTTGGATAAACTACTCTGATGCTCCGGACGAGAAGAAGGCCTACTGGTTTGCGCGCTTCAAGGTTAAAATATATTTTTTTTAAAATGAATCATATAATTTATTATATATAAGTGATAAATATTTGGTTTGCACTCTTCTAGGATATATTTTTCTATCTACAGCACCGGGCCGAGATAATCGAGGAGATGTTTCCTGCCGTCGCTGCTAAGCTGATTTGCGACGCTATTAATGATCAGAAGATTCGTTATCGTGTCGGAAAGACGATCCAAGGTTGGATCCGCCCTGAGCAGTGGACTATGATAAAGGCTCGATTTGACGAGCCAAGGTACAAGAAAAAGTCTGAAAATGCCAAAGCGGCTAGAAAGCAGGGGTCAAAGTGGTGCGGTGGGTCGATTCCGATGACGGAACATTTTTGTCGTTTGGTATATTTTTTATTTCAAAAAAATTATTTTAATGCAACTCCAATAAATTAGTAAAAGGTGATATATTTAATTACAGGTAAGAAGGGATGATGACGCCAATATGGTGACTGTCTTCTTGGCTACACATCGGAAGGACGGGAAGCTTATTGACGAGAGGACGGAGCAGGCCTATGTAAGTATTACAATTCTATTTATTAATTTTAATACTTCATGTTAGTTTTGATATAACTTAGTAAATATACATGCAAATAAATATTCATGCTAGTTAGTAATAATAAGTACATTAGACATTATAAGTTATAGAGTATCCATGCTTTCGAGGCCGAGTTTGAACGGCTTAAGGAGCGGGCGGCTGCTAGTGCATATGCTGCGGGAGAGGCCGATACTTCCTCGCAGCCCGCTCCAGCTTCGTCGGAGGACGAGCTGTGGATGACCGCCGCTGGTGGTCTCCAGAGGGGTACGTACTATGGTACAAAATCCTATGACGCCCTAGTTGCGTCACAGTCCTCTAGGGCCGCCCATGCTAGTGTGTATGGCCCACAGCCCTTCCAGGAGTCTGCCCGAGTCCAGTAGATGGTGGAGTCTGTCCGTGACGAGCTGCTACGATGGATCCAGGAGCAGCACCAACGGACGATGTTGCGCTCATAGTACGATTGGATACGCTCGACCGCAGCATTATGGAGCTCAGGGATGTGACTGAAAGGACAGAGGGGGCGTCACTGATCTTAGACCGTCGATAAAGTGCAGCGTGACGGATCTGCAGGCATCACAGCTGTCCATAGGCGAGAGGCTGACATTGATGCAGGATTCGATGGTTGATAGCAGTACGAGGCTGTTATCTACCGTGGATTCCTACCACCACCGACTAGCAGCGTTGGAGCGTTATTGTCCTCCGGGTACACCTTCATCATCGTCGACTCCGCCGGCGTCAGTACCTTCGACTCCACCGACGTTACTACCTTCTACATCGGTGACGATTTCACGGGAGGAGTACGAGATGTTCCTATCCTTGAGGCGCGGCGGTGCCCCTCCTCCAGATCCGCAGTAGTCCGAGTTAGGACTTTTTTTTAGTGTTTGTTTATGTTGTTTCAGTATTGGTGGTAGATTATTTGTTTATGTAGACTTTCATTATTGGTTGTGGATTCATGTGGATATTGGTTGTATATTTGGATCGACGATTACTGACTTTGGATATTTTACTCTTTTAGACTTTCTCTTGTTTGTGTTGATACATATGTATATTGTGATGTACCGGCGTTGAGTGTTCCACCGAAGGGGTCGACGAACCCAGGATGAAAATGTGCTTCTGTGTATTTTTTTATTTATTAAACAACAAGAAGAAAATGTGATTCTGTAGACATTCTGTTATTTATTCTTTTATTTTTTTGCATTTTAGCGACGTTTACCGACGTCTACCTGCGTCGCTAAACGTCAGTAAATGTCGCTAAAATTACCAGGTATATCGACGTTTACCGACGTTTATCGACCCAGTTTTCCTCTTCTACAGAGTCGGTAAACGTCGGTAAAAAGTAGCATACGTCGCTAAATTCACCGACGTTGACCGACATCAGAAAGACATCGCCATTTTTTCGACGTGTTGTCGGTGAACGTAGGGGATTAGCGACGTTTATTTAGAGTCGGTAAGCGTCGGCAATTGCGATGATTACCGACGTTTTGCCTGTCAGCGACATGGCGTTCCACGACCACAGGAAAAACGTCGCTAAAAACGTCGGTAAATACGATTAGCGACGTTTTTTGTCATTTTAGCGACGCTTTCTAGTGTCGCTAATATGACCTATTCTGGTAGTGAAAAAGGTAAAATAGCCGCTAATTGGCTGGCGATTATCAACAAGCCCGTTTAGTCGACATCAGTATATATGTGCCATAAATGAAAAAGAAAGAAAGAAAGAAGACTACTAAAAAGACCATGACTAAAGGATTTGTTTAGATACGGAATAATACATCCAATTGTCTGAAGATGAGATATATGCACTAGAAAATGGTTAATTACCCTAACCCTCCTAAGTTTCATGAGTATGACATGGACTATTTCTATTCCTAAAATAATTACATTGACCACCCTTCTCTTTTATAAATTTTATTAACCATAGGGTGGTCAGTGTTATTAGTTTTTATAGAAAATAGAAATTATAGGGGGGTTCGTGCAGGGGCATAGTTATTGATTGGCTGGGGTAGTTCGTGCAGGGGCAGAGTTATTGATTAGTTTTTATAGAAAATATCAACAATTGGAGCATCTTCCGATTATGATAGCATTATAAAAAATAATTTCTGTGTTGATTTTTTTAGTATATTTTAATTTTAGTTCGAGGTAAACTTAAATCTTGGCTCCGCCCTTGAGTTCGTGTATTTAGTTTCAGCAAGGGTGGTCCGTGTAATAAGTGTAAAACATAGGACAGTTAATGCAATTAACCCCACTAGAAAATAGAATAAAATTGTGATGGAAAAATCTATCATATTTTCATGAAATCTGTCACTAACCATAAATAGAGACAGACTAAAAATAAATAAATATATTTTGTCAGTAAATAATATATCACTAGAAGAAAAATATCAATGATCTAGCGACTGATCAACAACAACCAAATAGCGACAGATGTGATTGATATGTCAACGATGAATTAGCAAAGAAAACACAATGTATCAAAAACCTATTTTATTCATTTCGCAACAGAGACAATATACACCGAATTCGGGTGACTCTTGTGGTTAACGAGGAGAGGTATAATATCCTGGCTTGATGGCAAAAGATCAGTGGATCGAGCAATGTGGGCATATTATTTTTTTAATTTATTTGGTAGGAGTAGGGGACAGTAGACCCAATAAGCATGCAATGCAGCATACAAAAAGTCTCGTGCGTATTGTCGGACATCTCAAAAAAGACAGAGACACAATATATCAAAAATCTATTTTATTCATTTAACAACGGATTAGACACGGTAGTTGTTGCTCGAAAGTTGTTAATCCATCGCTAGAGGAATAAAAATAGATTTATTATACATTATGTATTCTTTAGCGATGGATTCGACCGTTGCCATTCGGTGCTAATACGTCGCCATATGCATTAATTTTTTCATGTTTTCTTGGAGGATGTTGTAGTAGATAACATACAATAAAAAACATCATACAGATCCCATATATACAACAATATGTCAAATAAGTACAATACAACTAGTGTTGGGGCACACACGTTGCGTGTGCAACACGTTTTAGAAATCTTAATAACATCTTATGTAGCAAAGACAACATCCAATCAAACATATTCAACTTGTTTTTAAATATTGACACTTATAATATAGAAAAATTATGCCACACTATTTTAGAACCTTAAGTTTGGTAATTGCTACCAATGGACTAACTAATTGCAATTGCATTTTCATGTGTTTGTTGAATGTAATGGCATCATTAAAATGACATACCTTATTAACTGATAAGCTTATTTTATTTTATTTTATTTTATTTTAATCAATAAGTTTATATGTTTGAGGTTTTAGCATAAAATTACATAGCATTCAGCAACTAATAATGTTTAGTCAATATGTGATGCAAGAATTCATTTATTAAATAAATTGTGACTTTAATGCTATTGTATAAGTATTCAGTTAGCCAATAATAAAACAAATGATGCACAGAAAAAGGCTCACCCAGGCGGTCAGATCGTCGATCCACCATATCTCGTGGTTGTACATAGTTCTTCACCCCCCCCCCCCCCCCCGCACATGCAAATTCCATTGCAACTCTGTCGATCCGAACGTCCATCATAAACTTTGACCAACTTTGTATAAACCACTCTATTTTCTCACTTCTGCCTCTACGTATTCCACGACGTACTTCTTTGCACACGTGTCCAGCTTGGTAGCATGGTTCACTTCCTTCAACAAAAGTGACTACTCACCGGGACGCACCTTTGTAACATCCTTAGTCTCGCACGGAAGCCCTTCCAGCTCGAATTCATCATTTATCTCAAGCACAGCTTGGTACGTCATCTCCCTTTGGCCACCCTTTTTGAGCTAAACGGCGGAGATAGCTTTTCCTTCGATGGTTCGCCTCGTACAACTCTCGCCATGCAGGATGAGGCTTTCCCCATGAAGCAGACGACTTCCAATTGTGGCATCAAAATCGCCTTTCGCAATTAGGAAATCCATGCCCAGTGTCGTATTGAAGTTGTCGAGTGATGTAGAGGTAAAACTGGCAATACCTAGCCAATTGTCCACCACTATGCAAATTCCCTTGGTTATCTCATGCATAGGACGCGCCTCCGTATTGACCGTCTTCATCTTGCTGGAATCTTTCTCCAGGATTACACCCAAGCTATGGACCTTCGCATTCGAGATAAAATTATGAGTGGTGTCTGTGTCAACCGACGTCCGTGTGCTCATGCCTTTGATCCTCACGTCAACATACATGAGCTCCCTACTCGGAGTCTTCGACACAGAGGACTTGGTCTTGATGACGTTGAGTAAGCGCAACACTCCCGTGTGCGCTCCTATTTCTCACTCCCTGTCCTCCACCTTCTCGGTTCGGATGATATTGACTCGCATATCCTCATCGAACAATTCCGAGTAAAGTGATTTTTTCTACATATATAGCACGAAACTGCTCGTTCGGACTTCGCTTTCTCGCGCTTCTTTCCTTCGGACGGACCCTCCTTAAGAGAGCTCTACCGTGTAGTGCCCCGTCCCGCTCAGTCAATCGAAGGAATCGAAACGCCGACGGCGTTCGGACTTAGCCTTGCAACGGCTACTCAGAGACATCGCTCGGTCGAGGCGACCGCTCGCTCAGGTGGAGTAGTTTCGGTGAACTTGCCTCATCTTTGCCTTCACATAATAAAACGCATGTTTTTAACTTGCACAATAGGCTTGATAATAAAAGAGACGAATCCACATAGCTAAGGGAATGATCCCGACGGGTCGAAATGAGTTAGAACATGGAAAAACGTCCCACGGTCGGCTTAGAGTTGGTGCACGGCGTGCTTTGAAAATGACACTCGGTCCTTCGTTCCGTGGCTTGGGAGAAGGAAAGTTGGTCTTCGACACAAAGCTATGAAATAGCCTAAGTCGTAGGCGTCGCCTGCGTGAATGCTTGTTAGAGCATGCACGGTCCCGTCGAATCGTCCCGACACTTGAGTTGGCCTAAGTCATAGGCGTTGCCCGCGTAAATGCTCAACAAAGCATGCACGTTTCCATAATACAAGGCTTGGCATAGCCTTTGCTCGTCCCTTGAGTCAAGTTATAGGCTCGATTAAGTTAGGCAAAGTTACGCCGATCGACCTAAGTCATTTCTAGTGCTGTCCTGCTCTTTCTGCGGTTGTCAAGTTAAATAGTCCCGCGATCCCAAGGCCCGTCATATGAAGTATGAATTGTGCGATAGCGTCACGTAGATCGGAAGTCGGTTTGAGACACGATAGCACGGTCCTAGAGTTTTAAGGCACGGGCCACGGTTGATTCATTTATTTTGGAAAAATGTCCAAACAGTTGTTCTCGAGTTGAGTGAAATGATAGGACAAGAAAGAAAGAAAGAAGAATGCTCACGACTAGGTCGTTGAGGCAAGAAAGAAGAATGCTCGCGACTACGGGTCGTCGATGCAAGATCTCAGATGTGAGAAGTATTGAATTTAGCCCTGAAGAGATGGTAACACTAGAGGTACAATGACTGTGTGAGACGTCTGTTTGAGTCGAGTCTTGCATGGTCATGGACAACTTGTCGATAAGGTAAAGTTTCCCCGCACGGCAACCTGTGGCGCCACGGGACCGCTGCGGGCACAAAGAGAAACAAATATGGCTCTGGGGGCCAAATAGCTGCGCCTGGGGAAAAGTAATCGGCGGACGCTCATTAAGGCTAGCTACCCGAAGAGGTCCATCCTATACTCAGCTAAAAAGGAGTCCACCATGGCTCTGGGAGTCAGTGACCAAATCATATAGATGAGTCGGCATGGCGGCAATCCGCGTGAGTGCCTTTGGATTGAGTTGAGTTGCTGAATGTGTGTGTACAAGTTAGAGTACAAATGTTTGGGCTTAAGATTGGCTACAACATAGGCAACGTGCTTCGGCACGAGATATGGCGTCGAGTTTAAGTTGTCGGCATATAAGTTGCATAAGTTGGTTGAGTTGGTTGAGTTTATGTCGGAAAACCGCCGCAAGGTAAAGTTGGTCGAGTGACGCTAGATTCACAAGTCTTGATTGGGTCGGTTGGTTATCAAAGTAGCGCGGGACGCGAAGCGGCGATATGGTTAAGTCCTAGTGAGTTGCGAGGCACGACCTCAATATGGATTTTGTAGCACGGTCGCATGGAAAAGGAGTCTATCGTGTAGCTGTGTCTCCGATTTTGGCCGTAAGGCAAACACGACTTGATAGGTTAACGTTTTTGGCACGAGAAGTGGTCTAGAGACAAAGTATGAGTTAACGTTGACATTGCAAGCACGGGATGGTTCTGATACACAAGTTGCGCTAAGATGCCGGTCTTAAAACTGATCCTAAGGCAAGAGTAGAAAGACAATAAAAAAGGGGACTATGTTGCACAAAATAAAGTAAACGTGTTGGTTTTGTATGGATGGACGAGGAGCTCATTCCACCAGTACAGTTGAGTACTGACACCCACATAATTTATATGTGCAGACACAGGTAGAAGCTCGTGGCGCGTGGCTCGCTTGGATGCGTCGAGGCATGGAGTTCCTTGGCGACTCGAAGCGTGCAGCCGCATGAAATAAAGACTTATACAGGACATAATGTATGTACATCGCCTTCCGAAGCTTCCGCTGGATCAAGACTTGTAATTGAGAGATGAGAGAGAGCTGAGTGAACTTGTAAAATGTGAGAAGAGTGAGCTTGAGTGATTGTAATCTTGGCCTTGCGCCCCCAATGTAATCATTGTTTCAATATCGATAAAGAGCTTCTTTGAATGACTTGTGTTTTGTTCTAAATTCCGCTGCTATTATTCAATGTCTCTGCTCGGGACTTCTGTGCAACGACCCCGTCGCAGCCGCTGAAATCGGCCGTTATGGAACCCGCCTTGCACGAGCGCAATCTAGGCTCGTGCGGCATCACGCCTTAGCGAGGACGATCGCTCCTACGGGAGCGGGGCGTGACATCCCGCTCTTCCCACCATTCTTTTTGGTGGTCTTTGGCTTGGCCCTTGTATCATTGTCGTTCCACATGTAGTCAACGAGTCTCTCGACTGCTGCCATTGCGATGTTCAAATCTTGCATCATTTGTCGCTGCAATTCTTGAGCCACCTACGGATGAACAACAAAGAGAAAAGAAGAATAAATGATCCTACTCGCCCATGTTAGATATCTCAAGCATCAAACGTGTGAACTCCGTAATGTATTACTTGTTCGCCTCGGTGTGCTTGAGTTGTCGCAAGCTCTGCCTCGCTGCTAACTCAACATTCTTCGAATATAACTGAGACTTGATCTCTTTCTTTAGATCATCCCAAGTTTCTATCGAACATAAATCCTTCTCGGCTTCCATGCACCTTCGACGCCACCACAGCATAGCATCGTCGGTGAGATAGAGTGAACTAATATCCACCTTCTTGGCGTGATCATTGATATGCAACGTCTTGAAGTATCGCTTCATGTTCCACCAGAAGTTTCCAACTTCTTTGGCATCTCGTTCTCCGTTGAAGGATTTTGGCTCAGAGATCTTCCGTTTCGATGCCCTCCTACTCGAAGGTACACCGTTCGCAACGGTTTTTTTTCCTGAATGATACTTAGTTTTGAGTTCTCCACAACCCTTGATCGCGGTCTTAACCAACAATCCTAACTAATTTATTTGATTTTCTAAATTTGATATCTCAACTGTCATTTTTCAAATGCTATCTTATCAAAATTAGCAATTTTGGACGACTGCTTGTTTTTCTTGGACACATTTCCATTTGTTTGAATGCCATTTTTTTAATCTTATTTTCCAAAATTTGCAGCACCAAAGTCCTGTTTTAAAGTCTATTTATAGGAAGTTCTTCGGAATTGTTTTCCAAAGAATTTGGTTGGCATTATTCTAGTATGCGGGTATTGAGGAATATTTAGTAATAGAGGCGCATATAATCGTTG
This sequence comes from Iris pallida, assembly GCA_029216955.1. NCBI lineage: Eukaryota > Viridiplantae > Streptophyta > Magnoliopsida > Asparagales > Iridaceae > Iris > Iris pallida. The sequence goes on from JANAVB010037417.1 coordinate 12,210,298, forward strand.
AAATTAGAATTTGGATTTCTAAATTGTCCGACATTAATATTTGAATTTTAAAATAAATGTTTAGCATATTTGTCTACTTGAACAATAATTTTAATTTTTAAGACAAAAATACTAATGTCGGACACTTTGGTGATCCAAAATTTAGTATCAACTATTATATGAGCCGATGTTCCTTTCTAAATAACCCTAAATTTGATTATATGGGACAAATAAATGTTTAAAGACAATGATCTAATAATCTTAATGATATATACATGTACAAGACAATTACTCTCGATCGGTCCTAAATTAATATCCAACCATGGGTTTGAGCAACAAGGAAATCTCCTGTTGCGAGAACATTGGCCTCTCAACATCGTCTCCTCCACTTGGCCGACGACCGACGAACTCCGAGACGGCACCGGCAATCTCCCGGACGCGGTCGACGATCACTCCATCGATTCCCATCAAACGCTGCATATGAACAATTTCCGCCACGTTGTTCATCTCTCCATACGTCAGCAGACAAACTCCCATCTCCCTCACTCTTGAGAGCACCCACGGATTCCTCAGCACGGCTCTAACATCCGACACCACCCCTTGCAGCCCGCACTCCGTGCACAGCTTCACCGCCTCCTCCAACGAATTCCTCCTCGCGTCGCCGTAGATCTCCACCCCTCCCTCCGTCAGAAAGAAGACGGGGTGCGCGCTCTGCAGCCCCCGCACGAGCCTCGCTGCGTCGGGCTGGAACGTGGAGAACATCACCGGACGGCCGCCGGCATGCTCCTTGACGGTTGTCAGTATCGCCCCGAGGGCCTTCACCAGCTCTTCGTCTCCGTAGGCCGCATCGTCGTCGAATTTGAGCTCGATGTTGAAGCCCAGACGACGGTCGACATCGGAGAAGGCTTCCTCCAGCGTGCAGTGGGGGGCGTCGTCCTCCACGACCCACTCCGCGATGCTGCCGTCGTGGGCCCTCCTCAGAAGCTTCTTCCCCGACGACGAGTCTTCTCCTTCCTTCTGGGGTCCGTACGCGCGGAACTCTTGCAAGGAGAGATCCGTGACTCTCTTCTCCGAGATGGCGCCAATGTCTGAGCCGTCACCAGGAGCATCGTCTCGGGAGAGGATGAAGCTGTCGTGGAAGACGACGGGGTGGCCGTCTCGGGTGACCTGAACGTCGAACTCGACGTAGGCGACGCCGGAACGGCCGGCCTCGTTGAAGGAGCGGATGGAGTTTTCTTTGATCGAAGAAGAGAACGCTGTCGAAGCTGCGGAGTTCATGCCGTTTCCTCGGTGGCCGATGACGAGAAACGCCGTCAGCTCGGAGGGGGATACATTGTCGGGGCTCGGGACGTCGGGGACGCGGATGGCCTCGAGAGCAGCAGCCATGGGAGTTATTGGAACAGGAGAGAGAGAGAGAGAGAGAGAGAGAGAGAGAGAGAGAGAGAGTGTATGTGTGTGTGTGTTTTTGAGTTGGGAGGAAGAAGAGGGTGCGGGGGTCATTTTAAAAGGGAGGAAGAGGAGGGGGAGGATATTCTTAGCACTATTGCCATGGAATATTGAGATTCCGTGGGTTTATGCTAGTGGATATTCTGTTGTGATGGAAATGGCAATGCAAGCTGGATCTTCTGATGGGAGTCAGCAACTTTCACTTCTAAATATACAAAGTTTGGTTTTGGGAAAAAAGCCAACTGAGAACTTGCAACACACGGCAAAAGAGGTTCCATACAGAGTTGCCACCAACAAAAGATTGGTGGTGGAGTCCCAATCTTTGCATAGCTAATGTTATCTGACACGTATGTAATCGCTGGAAGTCATATAGCCACATCAGAAAAGAAGGGGCATCTCCTACGAGTTGATGATTTCTTTAGAAATGGATTCGCTCGCAGCCAACTTAGCCACTTTTGCTGGCAATGCATGCTTGCTGGCAATGCATGCTTGGTGTTGTTCTCGTGAAGATGCATTATTTGAGGTATATATTGTTGTAACTTATGACTTTTCATCTTTTATCACCCTGTAACCTACACATGACCTTTGGCCCTTCATTTTTCATAACTCCCAGCCTCTCTCCCTATATAAAGAGCAGGGCCGGCCCGGAACATTTTGATTCCCAGGACGAAATATAAAATGATGCCCCTTCTTCAAAAGAATATTAGAAATAAAATATCAAAAAAAAATTGCATGATACAATAAACCAAAGTAAACCCTTTTAAATTGAGGCTGATTCATGCCAGCTAACCTTAAATTTTGCATCAGGAATATATCCTAGCAAATGGTAATACTATTACTTTTGTAGTTAAAAAAAAAAAAATCTCCGATGCAACATGTTATTTAACATTTTTTTGTTTATGTTTTTTCAGTACTAGAATTGAGATATATGGACTTGTTTGCCTAATTTATCAATAGGGCTGCAAATGAGCCAAGCCGTTCGCGAGCTGCTCGAAGCTCGGCTCGATAAAAGCTCGTTTGAGCTCGGTTCGTTTAGTAAACAAGCTGAACTCAAGCTTCATTTTCGAGCTCGTTTAATAAACGAGCCAAGCTCAAGCTTAGAAGTACTCGGCTCGTTTGAGCTCGCGAGCTGGCTCGTTGATGAGCTTGCAAGCTGACTCGTTTAGAAGCTCATTTAGGAGCTTGTTTAGAAGCTCGTTTGTTCTTTGTTGAACTCTAAATATATGTATATTTGTGTGCATTATATATTTATATGTCCTTAATAATTGATATTAAGGAACTTTTGAATTAATAATATCACAGGTACTTGAATTCAAACCTAACTAAATTGAACTCGAGCTCGTTAAGCTTGAAATCAAGGTTAATGAGCTTGAAATAAAGTTGAGCGAGCTTGAAATCAAGCTTAACGAGCTCGATTTTGAGCTTATCAAACTTGTTTATCAAGCTTGTTTATCAAGCTTGAATCAAGCTTACTTATCAAGCCAAGCTCGAGCTCAAACCAAACCAAGCTCAAGCTTAATATAAACAAGCTCAAGCCAAGCTCAAGCTCTAAAATAAAAAATTTATCAAGCTCGAGCTCGAGCTTGAGCTCGATTAATTCTAGTCAAGCCAAGCTCAAGCTTACAAAAGCTTGGCTCGGCTTGGCTCGTTTGCAGCCCTATTTATCAACAATAGAGAAACTTAAGAAACATAATAAAAAAAAAACCAAAATCAGGAGGATTAAAAATTACAAGAGGAACAAAAGCTACAAAACATTTCAGTTTGAAAACCAAATCATTGTGAAATCTTAAATGCAAAGATTATGAAAAGATATTCAACACTAGGAACAACGTATAATTTTAAGTGTGAAATCTTAAGTGCAAAAATAAACGAAAAGACTCATCGCCATCGGCTCATCGGTATTCAACACCAACGTGAGATCAATTATAACTTAGTAACTTACAACACGTAGTGAGCTAAATATACTATAGAAGCTGACTGAAACTTAGTTACTATGAAAATGTGCATAAATAGAGAGATTACGAAGGAAGACCGAAGATCTATTACAAATAATATGTATCCTAATTTTTAAAAGATGCAAAATTTCAAGTCTGTGCTTGTGTCCGTGTAAAGTAGATTATATGTAAATATAACTTGGAACTTTCGAAAAATAAACTACATCAATAGAACTCATCATTGAAAAGACGGGGGGCAAAGAGATATTGTCCTCAGTCATTAACAACAGAGGGAACTAAAAAAATATAATAAAGCCAAAATCACGAGGAATAAAAGTTAAAAAATATTTCAATTCTCAAAATAAAAGTCTTGCTAAAATATCATGTTCACATTGATACATCTATCTCACATTTTCGTCTTCTCTTCGGGTCAAGGCTCAAGTAGAGGCCAGAGAGAGAGAGAGAGAGAGAGAGACATCATGGCCTTCTTCGCGTAGTCTTACATCACGGAATCCTTTTTAAGGATTCTAGGAGAAGAAATTGAAGAAAACTATAAATTTTGTGTTTCAATTATAAGCAAAAGAGATAATCAAGAGAGAATCAAAATGAACAATTAAAAAAAACTTGTTTTTGGTCATCTGGAATCGGAAGTGACGTAAAGAACTTTTTTTCCTCTGAAATGCAAAAGAAAATCTGAAGCGATAGGAAGACTAGTTTTTCTTTGAAATTAGAGAGTCAGACGGCTATCCAATTCCCAAGCGCCATGTCCTATTTGTTGAATTGCTATAATTATTTTTTTCGGACCTTGCACTTTGAAGAATAAATCAAAGTAACAATGTTTTATTATTTATTACTATTACTAACTTTTAAAAAAAAATGGGACCCCTTAGGATTTGGGTCCCAGGGCGCAAGCCCTGTCTGCCCCTCCTCCGGGCCGCCCCTTATAAAGAGAGGTTGGGATAGCTTGTATGTGGCACTTGAGTGATTTATATTATACGAGTATACTTCGTCACATCTCTGTCGTGTTTGAGTTTTTGCCTTACAACACGCTATCAGCATTTTGCTCGTGCAACACCGGAGACCTGACGTACCGTTCGTTTTTTTTACCTCCTTCCACCGTACGGTAAGAAATGTAATTTTTAAACTGACATTTTCATCCTAAATAAGGTACTTATTTTTGTCATATACTCGTATATAAGAGTATCTGTTATGCATTATCTAGTACTTGTGTTAAATGAAAAAAAATTTAAAAGAAATTTTTGGAGTAATTTTTTGGAAGAATATGTTTTGTTAAAACAAGTAACTACAGTAGTATTGAAGAATATACTTTTCTTTGTTACAGCAGACTATTTGATAAAAGAAAAAAAGAGGAAAACAAAAGTTTTTTTTTCTTTTGTCCAATTCTACATTACTTGCTAAACTTTGCTGTTTGTCTTTACTGTTTGTAATACTAATCTTGTTTTCAAAGAAAAAAAAACATATACATATTTTGTCTCAAGTGGGTTTTTGAACCCAGGACCTATCGGACCAGAACCTTAAACTAGCCCTTTAGACCAACTTTTCCATTTTAGCTATTGTTACATTATTGCTCCTTCCTTCTTGTTGTCTGGGATTTAGAGTGCTAACATTTTTTTTGGTAATGATGGATTTGAGCACCTCAGTAGCAATTTTTTTATGTTGCTCAGCGAATCATTGTAACAGATGAATAATAAAATTGTATTTTTTTTGTCGTTATTTTTTGGGCGTCGCTTCATTAGACGTCGGAAAAATAGTTGACATTTTATTGGTGCCGCTTGCTTAGGCACCAATTTTTTTGTGTGCTGTTGCTTGCTTATGTTGTACGTTTTTTTTGCGTAATTACGGAAAAAAACAAACTTGAAAATTTTGAAAAATGGTTTTGGCTACATAAACAAATTCTAGCACCGTCAAATTTGGGCCTTCCAAAATAATATTTTTGGCTAATTTTTTTTTTCAAAAGCAACGCTCATTTTGAGCACGCACTAAATTGTCACCTATTTTGCACAGTTCACAAATAGTGTGAATTTCTTGAAAAATCTTATTTATTCTTACATTTGAAATTTTTTTTCACGAAGTCTCTCCGAATAGGCTCACCTATTTGGGTATGATGTCAGAAAGAACTTGGGGCTTGGTTTTTAAGCGGTCCCTGGTGACCCTCCTCCCTCATTTTTTCGTCTAGTCATATTCACGTAGAGCTACTGAAAGGGGTTGACCGAATATTATTTTTGCTCAAATTGTATTTATAATTATGCATTTTTGCAAGAAACTAATTGACCTATCTATATAGGCCCGTTGATCGATATAAGAGAATTTTTTTTTAAAAAAACAAAAATTGTTTTTATTTACGATTGTTTGTTGTTGCTTATACAAACCAAATCCATATAAACCTGTCGTTTTATATATTGACTGATCAAGATTTTTTCTCCTGTTGTAGAAAAATGTCGATCGAGATTGATTTTCCCAGCCTTGAAGCCTTTGGCAAGAACTACTTGGACTGGACGCAAGACATCCAGAACCATCTAGATGCGCAGGGCCTCTTGGACGTCATCTATAACGAGGAAGAGCGCGAAGTGGAAGTCACTCGCTCAATGAACGCCAAAGCGATGATTCTATTCTGCAGGCATTTATCTGACGCTATGAAGGCGGAGTTTATTGAAATCTCCTCGCCGAAGACGCTATGGGACTCTCTGAAAGAGCGCTTCGACCACCAGAAGACCATATTGCTGCCTGAAGCGCGCCATGACTGGTTGAACCTGCGCTTCCAAGACTTCAAGAGCGTAACTGATTATAACAATGAAGTCTGCAGGATTCGATCACTTCTCCAATACTGCGGTGAGATATTAACCGACAGTGATCTATTGGAGAAAACATACACCACATTTCCTTCCACTGACAACTTGCTCCAGAAGCAATACCGTCAGTCTAAGTTCACCAAGTTTTCTGAGCTCATTACCCAGCTTTTACTAGACGAGAAGAATAGTCTCATTTTAGTGAGAAACAACAATTCTCGTCCTGCTGGAACAAAGGCAATTCTAATGTCTGATGCAAACGCTCTCCGTGGACCAAATCCACGGTGGAAACGAGAAAAGGGCCAATTGTCACAGCCAAGGAACAGAGGCGAGTTTAAGTCTCGTCACCCAAAGCGAGATTCTAACAAGAACCAAGGACCTTTGACTCCTAGACAGTCTCATGGTAAGAACCAACGGACCAGTCGTCCCAAAGCGAAAGTGGAACGCCAAGCGCCTACTCTCTGCTACAAATGTGGTGCTTATGGTCATATGCAACGGACTTGCAGGGCAACCGCCCAAGAAGTTGATAACTATCACAAGGGACGCCGGGCCGAAGCAAATCTGGTCAACGAGTGCAAAAATCTAAATCTTGAGATCCCCGATTTTGTAGCAGAAATGGAAGAATGAATCTCCATTTTCTCTCTATATTTGATTTAATTCATGAAACTTTTGGTGGTTTGTATTTTCTGTTTTCTCGATAAATTAAAGTTATATTTCGAGCACTTTCCTCAAACGTGCGACAAACTTTAATTTTCTTTATTTATAGGCATGGACCACGGGGCAGTAGATTGTCTGGTTGATAGTGGAACGACTCACACTATCTTGAGAGATAAATCATACTTTATCTCCTATACGCCTAAAGTTACCTCAGTGACAACCATTTTGGGACCCTCAACCCTTGTTCAAGGTTTTGGCAAAGCCCGTTTTTCGTTGTCCAATGGTACTCCCGTTGAAGTATCAGAGGCCTTATATTCTCCAAGGTCCAGTCGTACCTTACTGAGTTTTAAAGATATTCGAGAAAACGGATTTCATGTTGAAACTGCTCGAGAACATGGCTTCGAGTATCTTTTCATTACCTCCACTTAGTACGGCCAAAAGCGTATCATGGATAAGTTGAAAAGTCTTTCAAGTGGTTTGTATCTCACTACGATACAACACATCGAGAGTAATCTCATCATTCGTCGAGCGCCAGTTGATGAGAGCATTTTTATGCTATGGCATGACAGGCTGGGTCATCCGGGTCAAAATACGATGCTTCGTACTATGAATGCATCGCATGGGCATCCTCTTGGAGGAAAGAATTTCGTTATAAATCCGAAAAGCCTTTGCCAAGCTTGCTCGATTGGGAAGACGAATCTCAAGCCGCTCTATGTGAAACATACGAGACTGGTTTCTCAATTCCATGAAAGAATTCACGGAGATATTTATGGACCAATCCAACCAACATGCGGACCATTTAAATACTTTATGGTTTTCGTTGATGCATCGACTAGATGGTCACACGTAGTGTTGTTGTCCATCCGAAATGCAGCGTTTCCTAAACTCCTCGTCCAGATCATTAAGTTAAGGGCTCACCATCCGGATTATCCGATAAAGTCTATTAGACTTGATAATGCCACGGATTTACATCAAAGACTTTCGATGATTATTGCATGACTTTGGAAATAAATCTTGAACACCCTGTTGCGTATGCTCATACCCAAAATAGCCTAGCAAAAGCTTTTATAAAGCGACTGCAAGTGATAGCGCGGACCTTGGTTATGCGCACCAAACTCCCACTATCTGCATGGGGCTATACAATTTTGTACGCTGCGAATTTGGTCTGTCTGAGGCCCATGGCCACCCAATCACTTTTCGCGTACCAGCTGGTTACTGGATGTGAGCCTGACGTCTCACATTTACGTGTGTTTGGGTGCCTAGTCAATGTTCCAATTGAGCCGATAAGGCGTTCAAAATTTGGACCTCAGAAGCGACGGGCAATATATGTCGGTTATAACTCCCCGTCCATCATTCGCTATTTAGAGCCCTTGACATACGATCTCTTTACCGTGAGACACGCGGATTGTGACTTTGATGAAGCAATCTTCCCGTCAGTAGGGGGAGAAATGCACGCTAACGTTGATGAGGAACGACGTGAATTAGCATGGCATGTGCCCGCTTTTGCTCATCATGATCCCCCCTCTGCACATAGTGATAAGAAAGTGCAGAGGATTCTAGGTCTGTAAGATATTGCAAATCAAATGCCAGACGCATTTAGCGACCTAGCAAAAGTCACGAGATCAATTATACCTGTTGCAAATGTGCCTGCAAGGATAGACGTCCCTGAGAGACGTCATGTTCATGTGAAACATGTTGCTCCGGTCGAACCCGCCGAGCAAAGGACGCTGCCATCGGCCGTCCAGTCCGCCACTATTCCCAAGAAGAAGGGAAGACCGGTTGGTTCCAAAGATGTTCTGTCCCGGAAGCGAAGAAATCTTGTTGAAAGCATTTTTCCACATGAGATCATTAAGGATCACGGCGATGTATTAGAAGAGCGCGTTCCAGATGAAACGCCTATTCCTAATCATGCCGATAACCTCAAAATATCCGTCGAGTATGCTAGCTTAGACGATATTTTAAAGCGAAATAAAACTGTCATCGATGATGTGTTCATATACTCAATGGCCACTGACATTATGAACAATGATGACATGGAACCTCGCAGCGTTGTCGAGTGTCAACGACGAACGGACTGGCCACAATGAAAACAAACAATCCAGGCTGAATTAGATTCCTTAGTGAAAAGAAGCGTGTTTGGACCTATAGCTCCAACACCACCCAATGTTAAACCAGTTGGTCACAAATGAATTTTTTCTAAGGAAGCGTAATGAGAGAAATGAGATTGTACGATACAAGGCTCGTCTTGTGGCACAAGGCTTCTCACAACGTCCTGGAATTGATTACGAGGAGACGTATTCTTCCGTAATGGACGTCATAACGTTCCGCTACTTAATCAGTTTAGTAGTTTACGAAAAACTGAATATGCAGCTCATGGATGTGGTCACAGCCTATCTCTACGGGGATCTGGACACAGAGATATACATGAGAGTCCCTGAAGGACTAAAGATGCCTGAATCAAGTAGTTCTCGACCACGGAACGCGTTCTCGATTAGACTGAGGTGTTCACTATATGGATTGAAACAATCCGGCGAATGTGGTATAACCGCCTAAGCGAATACTTGATCGGTTTGGGATACATTAATAACGAACTTTGTCCATGTGTGTTCATAAAGAAATCCACTTCAGGATACGCAATCATCGCGGTCTATGTAGATGACATGAATCTCATAGGAACCGAAAAAGACTTGTCAGAAACTGCTGATATCCTGAAGAGGGAATTCGAGATGAAGGATCTTGGGAAGACACGGTTTTGCCTCGGCCTGCAGATCGAGCACCGTAAAGATAGAATTCTTGTCCATCAATCGAACTACACCCAAAAGGTGTTGAGACGCTTTAGTCATTTTGACGTTAAGCCGTCCGCTACTCCCATGATCGTCCGCTCTGTAGACTTTACTAAGGACCCATTCCGTCCAAAGGAGGACGACGAAGAGATATTGAGTCCTGAGTGCTCTTATCTGGGTGCAATAGGCGCTTTATTGTACTTGGCCCAATGTACTAGACCGGACATCTTGTTTGCTGTGAATTGTCTAGCTCGACACAGCACCGCGCCAACACGCCGCCATTGGAATGGCATAAAAGATATTTTTCGCTACCTTAAGGGTACTACGGACTTGGGCTTATTCTATCCCTACGCGGTTTTGAGTGAGTCCGACGCTCTTGGCACTCGAAGCAACGCGACCCTTGTTGGCTACGTCGATGCGGGATACTTATCTGATCCGCACAAGGGGCGTTCCCAATCTGGTTATGTCTTTACCATTGGGAACACGACGATTTCTTGGAGGTCTCGCAAACAGACCTTAGTGGCTACTTCAACGAACCACTCTGAGCTACTCGCGCTCTATGAGGCGACTAGAGAGTGTGTATGGCTACGAGCTGTTATTGGCCATATTCGAAGTACATGTGATCTTCCATATGACCCAGATGAACATGCTGTCGTCTATGAGGACAATACCGCTATTATTGATCAAGCGAAACATGGTTACATCAAAGGGGATGCTACCAAGCACATATCGTCCAAGTTGTTCTTTACACATGAACAACAAGCGCTTCAGAAGATTGAAGTGCAACACATTGGATCGGAGAATAACCGTGCAGACTTGTTCACCAAGTCACTGCTGAAACACTCGTTCCAGAAACATGTCAGAGCAATTGGACTTAGAAAACTTTCAGAGCTAGCCTAAGTGAAACATATTTCCTGCACCCTGTTGTGTGCATGTGAGGGAGAGCACCCCAACGAGCGCCCCAACGAGCGCCTCCAAACGCCCTGTTGTGCGTATATCCCGTGCCCTGTCGAGTGCGAGTGAAAAGGGGAGGATCCTGATGTATGCTTGTGTACTATTTTTTTCTTAGACCAAGTTTTTTTCCATTGGGTTTTTCTTGGCAAGATTTTTTTTAACGAGACACAGTTCAAATCCCTTATTCACTAAGGATTATTATGATCAGGGGGAGTATCCAGTTGTATACTTCTAAACCATCGTGTACTCTTTTGTCCTTCGATCAGCGGTTTTTTTTCACTGGGTTTTTTCTGACAAGGTTTTGACGAGGCACCTTTGCAATGGTTAGTTTACCCCCATCACACTGACCTGTGTATACTCTTTTGTCCTTCGACCAAAGTTTTTTCCACTGGATTTTCTTTGGCAAGGTTTTGACGAGTCACAAGTAGGTGGTCAAATTTGGAGGTGCAAGCTACAGACAGACGAAGAAACTCAGAGATGTTTACAAGAAGAATTTCTGGAGAGACAAGGGGGAGTGTTATAACTCATGGCTTTTCACCTTTCATCTCCTTGTAACCTACACATGACCTTTGGCCCTTCATTTCTTCATAACCTCCAACCTCTCTCCCTATATAAATAGAGGTTGGGATAGCTTGTATGTGGCACTTGAGTGATTTATATTATACGAGTATACTTCGTCACATCTCTGACATGTTTGAGTTTTTGCCTTTCAACATATATATCCGAATTGGCTACCAAACCTGATTATTAAACAGGTTGGAACTTTGATACACCCAATTCGTGAGTAAGGTGCTGTCATTTATCCGTCGTTTATCAAGAAGGTGGGCCAGGATGAAATTTGACGTCTTTGCATTCCAAATGAAAATATGGGTTGTGTGCTCCTCGACAGGGCCGGCCCTGGGGTAAGCCGGACAAGCCTTGGGGCTTGGACAACCCCCCTCTGCTAGGACAATCCCTCTCTGCTAGGGCAACCCCTTAGGCTCAGCATAACCCCACCAAAGGGTTAAAGGGCAACCAAAATTCGCTCCAGGATAGGACAACCTAAACCTCCGGGCCGGCTCTGCTCCTCGACTCCTAGTGTGTTAATTTTTTTTTTTAAAAAGTACGATTTATCTATGACAGTTTACAAAATTTAAAATTAAAATTAAAATTAAAAATTTCTAGGCATAGCTATGCAGCGACAAGAATATCTGCTGCTAATTGAGGCGTCCCTTACGTAGTGAAAAAAAATTATCTCGTTGGTTTTCACATCGAAACCTTTAGTGGACCGGCAACAACACATTGTACAATTGCTTATATACCTCCATCAATTCTTCACGTAATCGTATCCTTTACCGTCACTATGGACGTTGGGATTTGCCTGTATTTAAATAGTTGTGTGACGACTTCATATATATATATATACATATACTGACTAATGGTGTTCTAAATGAAAAGGACTTGGGAATATCTAACGAAAGGTCATTATTAGTTAGATAACCCTACCTTCAAAACAAATACACATATTTAAATTAGCTAAAAGATGGTCATGAATCCAAAATTGAAGAACTTATAATTAGTCCGAGCTCTCTAGTCTAGTGGTATTAGAGCGGACACCCGGAGGGGCCGGCAAGGTTCGAGCCTCCCAATTGTGTGTGTGTGAGTGTGATTTCAAAAAAAAAAAAAAAACCTTCCGTAGATAATTAAAAGAGAATTTTGATCCTAGTGAATCGAATCATAAACAAAGAAAAGATTTGATGTATCTTCATGGATAAATGGTCAAAGATTTAATAGTATTTTGTAAAACTATTAGGAGCATAATCAAGTTATCTAAAACAAACCTAATTAATAGAAAAATATTTGCAAACTCATTATCAAAGTTTCTAGCAAATCTTATTTTATCTAAATCTTGGTTTGAAGGTTCAGGGCTCCATGAGTAATGTAGAAAACTAAGGAAAAAATATTCCATCGTATGTTCAGTGGTAATTTAGTTGGAGAGAAAATTCACAATTTAATCAAAAACAATTATTAACCAAAAATCAGAATACAAAATAAAGCAACATTTTAAATAATAATCCATACCGATCAGTCGTCGATCACTCGAACTCGATGGCAGCGGAAACCTTCTACTAGAGGCGCTCGGAACCCAAAATCCAAACCTTTTCGTTCCCAAAAAAAAAAAAAAAATCCACAAATCAAAGAAACAAAAACGAAAAACGAAAAATAACAAAATAGAAATTGAGGTTAAAGAAATATCTAGGTTGAAGAAGGGGAAGAGAGACCAAGGTTGAAGGAGGAAAGAGAACCAAAGTTTAAAGAGAGACCTAGATTGAGAGAGAATAGGAATTGAAATTTGGCAAAATAAAAAAAGGAGGGAAAAATATTTCAATTTTTTATGTTCCCGACTTACGTATAGACACGAATTTTTTGTATTCTCATTAAACCACACAAAAGTTTTACGTAAACAAATAAAATATTGTCATATTTATTTTGTTCATGAATGGAAAATATATTACTGATTTTGTGGCAATCTCTTTTCCATAAACTAATTATTTTATGGCAATGTAAAATATTGCCATATTTGATCATAATATATTATGACACAAATCCAGCTTGCCATAATATGTTACGATCAAATATGGCATGCGTTATTGTTGGGACTCACTAATTATAGGCAACATTATTTGTTGCCATAAACGAACTTGTGTATTAAGGCAACATTAATGTTGTCGTATTATGACTATATTATATGGTAACATTTTATTTGCCATAAAATATGCTTTTTCTTGTAGTGTGTAAAGGAGTAGTTTAGAATATATAGAACTTGGCATAGATAAAGAACTTATAATTAAGAAACTATGTGATGAAAATTAAGTATAGAAAAAAAATTGGGACTCACTAATTCCTCTTTCTACATTTAAGTTCTCCAATTGTTAATCATTTTAGCTTGAAACTTAGTCAAGAAATTTGAAATACTTAATGTCCATGTTACGGGGCCAAGTTTATGTCAAAGTGTTAAGTGGGTAGGGCCGGGCCGATCCGGACCCAGATTTGATTGGATTTGACAGGGTCTTGGTCGGGCCTAGCCAAGCTGAAGACTAAAATCCTAAATTCTGTCCAGGCCTAGTCCTGGGTAGCAATCATCCGGATTGGGTCCGGCTCTACCCGGCACGCATGCCCATTTAATTAAAAATTGGAATAATTTAGCAAATACTCCCATTACAAATGTTGAAACTAGCATATACCCCCACAATTTTTTTTATCTAGCAAATACCCTCACTCCTATGTAAAATAGGAAGAATTTTTTTTTAGAAAGTGGGGGTATATCTTAAATTTTTTACTTTTTCATACCAAAAATAGGGATATTTGCTAGATAAAAATAATAGTGGGGGTATATGCTAGTTTCAACATTTAGAATGGGGGTATTTGCTAAATTATCCCTTAAAAATTTTACAAAATTTCATGTTTAACTATGTGTACATGTAAAATATAGGATTATTAGTAATAGGATCTCATATAATATTTAATATTAGGATTTCGATCTTCATAATATCCAATATTAGAATTTTAGTCTCCATAGGTCTCCAAATTGGTAAGAGATTTGGACGTCAACATTGATATGCGGCCCAAATTATAATGTTGGACATTATGAAGTCCTAAATTATAATATTAAATATTATATGAGACTTTATTATAAATAACCCTAAAATATAACAACAAATTAGTGTAAAATTTGTGGTTACCTAGTTTAAGGACTCGAAAAGTTCATCATATTATGGGTTCGAGTTCTACATACCTTATTACCTGAATTTTTTTAAAGGAGTTATATATGACTTTGACCGAGTTGGACCTGTAAGCATATATATATATATATATATATATATATATATATATATATATATATATATATATATATATATATATATATATATGACTTTGACCGAGTTGGACCAGTAAGCATCGAAAGTAATCGACCCGACATGTAATCTGGACGACCGACCTAGTCCTAGGATTGGGCCGGCACAACCCGAGTTGGACTAGGCCAATTCAGAGCCGGATTTCAGACGGATCGGCCCACATAATATCGTGAATTAAGTTTCTTTTCTCCCATTCTTTCAATTTCTCCAAAAAAAAAATTTCTCCAATTTTTTATACTAAATAAGAGAATTGAAAAGAAATCCTCTCAAGTTTACTTACACTATGTTTGGAAACTTTGTAGGAAAGAAGAAGAAAAATTTAAGAGGAAGAAAAATGGAGGGGAAGGAAAATTAATTTTACATTTCCTTGTTTGGATGACAAAAAAGTAATGAAAGGAAAGTAAAGAATTAATTTTTTTTGTTTTTGTTTTTGTGGAACATAGATAAAATTACTACTTAACTTTGATTATTTTTTTTTTCAACAGAGAAAAATAAAACAAATTAAACGAAGGTAGTTGGGTAAATTTATCAAGATTCTCTCTTGTGTGTTCATTTTTCTTTCATTTTTGGGTGAAATTTTTTTGGGTGGGCCTACATAAATTTTTCTTCCAAATTTTTCTCCTCTATTTATCTTCCCCTCTTTCAAAACATCACAGCTTTTAATTTGCCACCCACTTCACCCTCAAAATTTTCAATTTTCCTCCCTTCCCAAACATAGCATTAGGACCTGTTTGGTAAAGTGGAAGTGGGTCTGGATTCCAAAATGTCTTGGAACAGGTACATGGTTTTAAAGTCTTGTTGTTTGGTTGGTGGAGAAAAGTGGGTTGGTATTTGAGAAAGAAAGAGAAGTTCAGTTCCATTCCTCTCTCATTTTCTCTCTTTCCACTTCCTTTCTTCGAAAATGGATGTGGGAGGGATTAGCTGGGAGACGTCTCGTCAGTTCGGTGTTTTTCTTCCCGTCAGGGAACTCGTTCTTCTCCGGTTGGTTTGCGGTCACCCCCTTTGTCCGTTATCGGCAACTGACAGTATGCATGTCTATTTTTTTCCAATTTTTTTTTCTAATTTTCGGTGATATATTGTATGATTACATGGAAAAAATAAAATTCATTCCATATTTTTAGATTAGATTTTGGGTTCTTAACACATATTGTATTTTTTTTTTTCATTTTCGTGTAGTGTTTTGTGTAGATCGAATAGATCTCTGACATTTTAACTGTTTCTGCATTATCGGTGAACTCAACACTATTAAATTTTAATACACTTGCTATATTCCTAAATCTTAGTCAATCTTTACTAAATATGAGTCAATATTATATAACAGTTTTTGCATCCTGTAATGAATGTTGAGTTCTTTGCATAATGTATGAAATTTATAATTCTTCATGCAATATTGGGGATAGAAACGTCTCTTTATCTTCCCAATACCAAGCCTTTTTTTTTTCCTAATCTACCAAATAGTCGGACTTATGCAATTCATTGTTTGACTATTGCCTGCAGTTTAATATTTCTTTTACCAGGTTTGATTTATCATCCAATATTGACTTCAGTTTAATTTTTTGGGTTTGTGAATATTTGAAAATCATTTCTTATTTCTTTTGACTATTTCTGTTTTCATTTCTTTGAAAATATTTTATATCTTACTTTCTTATTAGCTGTGATGAGATGACAGTTATGAAATATTTTATAATTTAAATACTAGTGAGATCTGTGGCATTGATTTGTGGAAGAGGTACTTTTGTTGCATTCCTCACACCAGTAAGAAGGTTGAAGAGGTAACCATCTTTGCTAGTTTTCCAATGATTTAAAATCTTGTATATTCTGAGCCAATATTATCTATTTTTATGTTTCATTGTTGATGTTGGTTTTATCCAAAAAATGATGGCTTTATTGTTCACTGATGCTGGGTTGTAACTGACACGTTGTTTTATTTGTAGGTCTTATATGTCCTGCTGAATACATGTTCTTCTCCGCAAAAGTGATTTTCATTCAATGTTGGAGATATTTGAAAATCTGATGTTATCTTCATTTGGGGATATTTGAATATCTGATGTTATCTTCATCCAATACATGGTCATATCTGTCCTGCCTGAAGGAAATGGATTTTTCGGGTTTGTGAACATTTGAAAATCAGTTTTTTTGTCTTATTCAAATATGATAATTTTGTTTTGTTTCAGTGTTAGAAGAGAGAACCATCTCTGAATGAGCTTTTTCTTTAACAAATATGGTGTTATCTTCATTTTATTTATATGTTGGTATCTTTAATTTTTACTCTTTGTTGTTATCTTCAGTGTTTACTCTGCTTCTGCCAAGTTGAATACATTTTTGACTATTGATGAAGTAAGAAAATACTCGCTGCAGATGCTATGTTTGAGCCAATATCGGGGATAGAAATTGTGGGTCTCTTTTCACTCTAATTGAGGATGAGATGAGAACTTGCGATTATATCTTTGAGGTTGTGACTAGTATGTTTACAATGGGACTTTTTGATGCTGCACGCTACTCTAAGAACAAGATGGACATCGTGTATGCCTGCTCAAATTTTTCTTTTGGTATTCAATCTTTTGCTGCATTCACCCATGTATACTGCTTCCTTTTGTGTAATTAGAGCTAAAATACTCTGAACCACGAAGTTCAATCTATGTTGAATTTTCTTCTCTTTAGAATTCTTTTTTCTAATTTGGATTTGATGGGAACTATTTTTCTGTGTGAAACTGGACTATGGTAACAGGTTCTCTATGTGTGCAAGTGGTAAGTTGACCACTTTCAAATGTGGTAATGCTAACCAATATCCAACTTGGCTAACCAAACAATGTATTTGTTTGAAGTGTAAATCATAACCATTTTTCAGCTTGGCTATCCAAACGATGGATTTGGATTTTAACAAAATTCAATATCAAAATCTTACTTTACCAAATAGATTTTCAGAATTTGGACTGGAACCCAATTCTGGATTTCCAACTTCCAAATCCAAATACAGTTCCAATTTACCGAACAGGCCCTTAAAATGTTAGCTATAAGAACTTTGAAGAACTTCCAACAAGAAAATAACTAAGGGTATCAACAGATGCTTATCAGTACGTATATGACAATATCTGTATACAATTTTTTTTATAATATCTGAATCTTATTCGATATCTGAACGGATGTCTCTTTTGAAACTTCAAATTTGTATCTACGTAGTTTAGCGGATATCGGATAATATTCGATCCGATCAGCTAAAAATTCGAATGTAATTATTCAAATATCTGAAATCCGAAAACCAAAATATTAAAAACTTAGTTGTTATCCGAATATCCGAAAATCAAACTTAATTGCTCTATTTGAGCCTCTTCATCTTTTGTTGAAACTTTCAAAAATGCTCAGCTGACTTGTTCCACATATTGCTCTATTTGAACCATTTCATCTTCTGTTGAAAATTTCAAGAATGTTCAATTTGAGACGGTCGTATATATTGATCTACATATTTGAGTCCTTTCATCTTCTATTATAAATTGTATTTAATATATATTACTATTATACATACATTATATTATAGTATAGAGATATAAAAGTAATAAATGAATTAAATTATGCAAAAGTCAGTCAAGAATAAAATCCTTTAATCTTCTCTGATAATTAATATATATATATATATATATATATATATATATATATATATATATATATATATATATATATATATATATATATATATATATATATATATATATGAAAAAGGATGCGCAAGCAGGAGGGAGCGCCTCTGCTCGCCACACCGCCCCTCCCGGCAGTCGGTTGGCTCGGGTGGCCATTCGGCCCCCTTGGCCATGCCGCGCCTCTCGGCGTCTTCCTCCCCTTCGGAGGACTCCTCGCTTTCCCCCTCCCCCGGATTCCCCGGCTGGCCGTGCCACGCGCGGCTCCCCGCCGGCCTCAGGTGGCTCCCCGTCGGCTACAGCTGGCTCCCCTCCCTCCTCCCACCCCACCCTCCTCCGCGTCGTCGACCTCCCCGGCGGCTTCGGCGACCCCGGGCCAGATCCGGCCCTCTCTCGCCGGGTTTAGCTTCGCCTGGCCCTCCCGCTCCGGCGCACTCTCCTCCCGCCGTTACTCTCCTTGTGCCGTCCCCGGCGCCCCTGGCGGCCCCCCTGCAGTGGCCTCATGCTCCCTCGGCAGGATCCTCCCCGCACCCCCTGACTCCGCGGCGACCGCTTTCTTCGCTCTGCAGTGGCCCCCATCCTCGGCCGCGCCCTTCCCGTGCCCTCCGGCCTCTGGAGCGTCCTTCCCCTTTCCACCTCCGGCTTTCGCCTCGGGTCCGCCGGGGGCTCCGCCCCCTCCTCCAGCCCCGTGTTGGGCCAATGATTGTATCATGTTTTTGAATATGGTTAATCTGTTAAGTTTAACATTTCATTATCACTAATCTTCATACCATCACTATAGCATTTCTACTTCTACTTATATATGTGGTGATATGTGCCTATTGTTTTACATATTAGTGATACTAGTTTTCATTATGGTATCACTAATACTTATGCTATCACTATTGTAACCATTGTCCTAATATGCCTTAAACTTGATACATTGTATATTGCTTTGTTCGTCTAACATGTACTTGCAGAAAAAGCAATAAACAAGATCAAACATGGACATATGCAAGAAGAAATCATGGTGGGCCAAAGACGATGGATCCCACAAGATTTCTCTGAACCACCCGACGACATCTCCGGAGCCACGCACTCGGGGGTTCCGCTGTCCGGTCAGCAGACGGGGGTCGAGGGGGCAGCGCCCCTCTTCGGGAGTTCGGGGGCGAAGCCCCCGAAAGGTATTCAGTTTTCGCAAACTGGATATCTTTGGAAAGCTGCCGCCAAGGGAAAAAGCCAGCACCTATCAAAGGAAGAAGCCAAGCCATGCCATAATCATTTCAAGACTCTGAAGAAGCCTGCACCTGCTACAGTATATCTGGAGTCTGTAATGAGTCTTAGGAATCATTGTAAACATAAGAAATAGATGGCAAAATCGAAAGCTATGGTAGAAAATAACCCAGGACAATCTTCGTAATCCTGGCTGATAATCCGGCCGATCTCCGCGGAAATCCGACGAAAGATCCGAATGGTCTCACAGAATACCTTTTGGGTATTCTGTGAGTGTTCGGATTATCCGGCGGAAAACCGCAGAATTTCGGCAGATTTTTAGCTATATGACCGTTTGCATTCCAACTGTCGGATTTTACGAATGATTGATCCCAAAGGCTCTATTTATAGCCGTTGGACTATACAAGCGGATGATCCGGCGGATTTTTACGGAAATCCGGCGGATGATCCGTCAGCCTGTGAAAGTTGCATTATTGCACTTTCCTTTGCTTTGGTTATAAATAGCCTTGAACCCTTTCATTTAAAGTTGATGCTTTGAGCCTAAAAATTCCAAAACCACCAAAGCTTATCCACATACAACTCTACAAAGCTTTCATTTGCCATCCACAAATTGTGTTAGAGTTATTGAGTTGAAAAGTAAGATCTTCATCCTATTGTTAGGAGATCAAAACCTAGTGAGAAAGGTTGAAGTTGGAGAGTCTTCGTATCCAAACTCTCGGTGTGAAGTCGAAGACCCCTTCGGATTAAAGCACTTGTGTGTTGAAGTTGGCGAGTTCTTCGGATCCAAATTCGTGTTGAAGTTGGCGAGTTCTTCGGATCCAAACTCGTGTGAAACTATTTACTCAAATAGTGGATTAAAGCCGGAGAGAGTTCCGGGACTGGAGTGCCTCTTGGGAGGATACCAGGATATATCGTGTGTCGGTATTGTTATTGCTTCTTCTCTTGCACTTATATCTTTAAATTGCCCATTAGCTTGTGCTAAGTGTTTGATTAGCTAGCTTGACCCTATTCACCCCCCCTCTAGGGTTCCTACACCCCGGTCTCCCCTTCCGACGTGGCCTGGTGCCCCCTCCCCGCTGCCGGCCCTCTCCCTACTCCCGCGAGCGTTGAGCCCCCTTCTTGGGCGTCCGTGGCCGCGCAACGCCCCTTGCTGCGCTCGACCTCACCGTCGTCGGTCGGCCGACCCATGCCTGCGGTGGCTCTGCCCCCGTCACCCCCTACCCGCGCCGCTCCTCCGCCTTCCTCCGGCCTACGGCGCTCCCTCCGGCGCATGCTGGAGGACCCTTCCACTCGTCGCTGCTAGGCGCTCTTCTGTGCCGGACGGCCTCCCCATCTCCCCCTCGCCGGTCGAGCATCCCTCCCGCCGTCTGGCCTCCCCATCTCCTTCTCGTCGGCCGACCTCTCCCCTCGCCGGGACTTCCCTCCTCCCCCGAAGTCGTCCTCCCATCCCTCCCTGGCGGCGGACACCCCCTCCCACCGGAGTAGTCGGCTCCCCAGCCGGCGCGCTGGCGGGGGGAGGGGGCGTGACTCTTCGTTCCGCGTGCCCATCCTCGGGCAGTTCACCCAAACTCGGGCAGTGCACACTGCCCCCCCTCGGGCGCAGCGCTTTGCGCTTACCGTTTTTTTTCTAATTTTCGATTTTCGAAATTCGTTCAGTGAGATTTCGAAAAAAAAAAACTTTTCAGGATCCTCGTTTAGGGTTATACCCACATTTTGTATGAACTTGGGCCTACTCCCGGTTCCAATCGATCCTCGTTTAGGGTTTCCACCCACATTGTGTAGGAACTTGGGCTATCTCCCGGTTCCACCCTCTCGTTTTCTATTTCAATGAAGGCTCTAGCCATTGTTATATATATATATATATATATATATATATATATATATATATATATATATATATATATATATATATATATAATTAATATATATTATATATACATTAATATATATTATATATATTATATATATTATATATATATTATATATTATATAATATATATATATATTATATATTATATATATATTATATATATTATATATATTATATATTATATATTATATATATATTATATATATATACATTAATATATAATTAATATATATTATATATACATTAATATATATATATATATATATATATATATATATATATATATTTTTTTTTTTTTTTTTTTTTTTTTTTTTTTGGGGGGGGGGGCCCGGGGGGGGGGGGGGGGGGGTGGGTGTCCGGGGGTGGGGGGTAACCCGGGGGATATATATATATATATATATATATATATATATATATATATATATATATATATATATATATATATATATATATATATATAAGAAATGGCTGGAAAAAAAAATATAAGAAATGGCTGAAGCCTTCATTAACAAAAGGAAATGGGGAATGGAGCTGGGAGCTAGCCCGGGCTCCTACAAAAGATAGGTTAAAACCCTGAAAAGATTGCTAAACAATGCAACCAAACAGAATAAAACCTAGTTTCTACTTCATATTGGTATTCTTGGAAGGGTTAGTAGGATTTTTGGCTAAACGTCTTTTATTGGATCGTAAATGTCGTGGTCCTGCTACCACCAGTTCCTCAACAGCCTTGGAGGTTTTGGGAACCTCCGATATATATATATATATATATATATATATATATATATATATATATATATATATATATATATATATATATAAGAAATGGCTGAAGCCTTCATTAACAAAAGGAAAAGGGGAATGGAGCTGGGAGCTAGCCCGGGCTCCTACAAAAGATAGGTTAAAACCCTGAAAAGATTGCTAAACAATGCAACCAAACAGAATAAAACCTAGTTTCTACTTCATATTGGTATTCTTGGAAGGGTTAGTAGGATTTCTGGCTAAACGTCTTTTATTGGATCGTAAATGTCGTGGTCCTGCTACCACCAGTTCCTCAACAGCCTTGGAGGTTTTGGGAACCTCCGATTCATTGTGAGGAGTTTCCACCTTTACTTGTTCTGATGTGATGTCATCATGTGATTCCTTCATTTTAATCTTAAATATTTGGCTAAAATTAGGTTGGCGAACCAGAACTTTCAGGCATGTAAACTCCATTTCGGCCACCTCCTGAGATCGGAACTCTGCAATCCGAGTAATATGCTCCTTAATATTTGCTTTCTCATAGGTGGTATTCGACTTAACTTCCTTCATTCTATTCTTATATATATATATATATATATATATATATATATATATATATTAAAAGGAACTTTTATTGAATGAAACATCACAAGGTTCGGGTCCCACAGGCGAGAAGCCCGAATTCAAAATTCAAAACGCAGAAAAAAATAACAGAACAGGCCAACACGCGGCCCAAGGGAGGGACGCGCGCGTGGCCCGAGAGAGGGGGCACTGCTCGAGGGCGCTGCTCTGCCCGAGGGTGGCGCTGAGCCCGAGGCGCCAGCACACCGAGCGGGGGGCCCGAGGTAGGAGCACTGCCCGAGGGCGGGGCTCAGCCAAGAGGGAGAGTGGGGGGTCCGGCGAGGGGTCCTGGAGGAGCAGCGGAGGCGGCCGGAGGGCGGGCCACGGCGAAGAGGGCCACTGCGAGGAGGGCCACGGTGGCAAGGCCGCGACGGAGGAGGCGACCGCTGCCGGGAGGGGAGGCCGACGAAGAGGAGAGGGTGTGGGGAGACGCCAGGGGGGCCTCTGCCGGCCAGGGGGCCACCGCCGAAAGGGCCGAGCGCCGGGAAGACGGAGGGGTGATCAGGGAGAGGAGAACAGGGGGACGGCGGAGGCAGGGAGCGCCGGCCGAGGTCCTCAGGCGGCGCCTGGGGCTAGAAGAAATAGTTCGACCCCTACGACGACGCGGGGGGAGGGGGGGTGACCAGAGTCGCCGAGGCCGGACGCGTGCCAGTGGACCGCGACCGCTTGAGTTGGGGGGGTGTACCAGTACCACCGAAGGGTGGCGGGGTCTTGGTAGTAGGCCGCCGCCGAGGAGGGATGCGCGGTGGCGAGATGGACGACAGGATGGGGGAGGGGGTCTGCCGAGGAGGGATGCGCGGCGGGAAGGGCGACGGGATGGGGTAGGGGGTCAGCTACCGAGGCGGGAGGAGGCGCGGCGGGAGGGAGCTCCGGGAGGAAGGCCTCTCCCGGAGTGAGGCGAGGCGCCGGCGGGGGGGCAAAGGCGGTGGGTGCGGTGAGGGAAAGCGACGGGGGATGGGCAACCGCAAGGGCGGAGGTAGCCCGGGCCGAGGGAGACGGAGGGGGCGATCCTGACGGATCGGAGGAAGGCTCCGGGATGCCGAGCGCCAGGGGAGGAGGAGGGGGATCAGGGGCGGGGGAAACGGAGGGTGGGGCTACGGCCGCTGGGGGGGCAACGCAGCGGCGGATACGGCGGCAGCTCCGGCAGAGGGCAACGGACCTGGTCCGAGGAGGGAGGGGGTCGATGTTGACCGATGGCGCCGAGCTCGGCGATACCTACGACGTCGAGGGTGCCGGCAGCTCCGCGGAAGGGGGAAAAGGGAGGGGGGCCGCCGCACCACGGACAGACGTCGGGAGGAGGGGCTCCCCACGGGAAGATCCGTCGGGGGAAGCCCGGCCAACCGCCGAGACCGGGTTGGCCGGGGAGGATGGGGGACCTACGGCGAGGAGGGGGACGCCGGGGGGCGTCCGGCCACCGCCCGGGCGCGGGAGGAGGGCTCTCGAGGAGCGGGCGATCTCCGGCCAGAGGGAGCCATGCCCAAAACCCTCTCTCCATCTATCTTCTTATATATATATATATATATATATATATATATATATATATATATATATATATATAATATATATATATATATATATATATATATATATATAAAATTTCAAATATCCGATTCTGATATCCGAAATTCGTAATTTAAAGTTGGATCGGATATTAAAGGATTCGAATACCTTAATATCCTAATTTGTATCTGAAAAAAGATAATATTCAAAAAGTATTTGGATATCGGAACCGATATGCAAAATTTTGGATAATATCCAAAAGTTCGGATATGAAATCATATCGGATAAGAATTTTTGACTATCCATTGACAGGTCTACAAAGAACCCTATATCAATCTTTCTTAAAAGTATCTCACGCAAGTAATATGTTTACTAAGAAGAATTAACTGCCAATATCATGGACCTCTTGGGAAAAAGTAAGCGACCAGATTCAAGAATACTAAGTTTATAACCATTGTACATACAACCCTCTTACATCCATCAATATGGTAGTTGTTAATTGGGCCTCTCTTCCCCTACCCCACATGGAAAGAGTGGACAACTGCCAACTAGACAGGTGTAAGTAGATGGTAAACTAAATGGTTGTAATTCCTCCCGTCCTTCGCCAGATTTCCAACATAGTACATATCTGGCAGCATAATCCAATAATCTTCTCTTTGTCCTCGTCTCATGAGTAGTTGCTGACACACACTAGTCTGTTTTTCTTCCTTATTCCTCCTTTCTGCTCGCCATATAAAACCACCACTCTGGTGTTCTTTTCCTCGCCAAACCTATTCACAACTCTAATCCCGTTTCCAAACTCACTCTCTTCCTATTCCTAACAATTCGATGGCCGAGATTTGGAAACGTAAGACATGGATAGCCATGAGAGCACTGCATGGAGTTCTGTGAGGAATGTCGGTATCGAGAGTGAGATGAACAATGTGGCTCAAGTGTATTGGACTTAATCCCGTTGGTTCCTTTCCGTGTCCTGGTCTTTAGCACCTGTGTGGTGAGGAGCCATTTTTCTGTTTCCTGGTCTTTAGCACCTGTATGGTGAGGAGCCATTTACTCCATTTTTTAGTTGCTATCGTTTCTTTGTTTGTAAGCTATTTAAAGGCTCTTTCGTAAACATCAATAATAGTAAGTAGCAGTTGCAAAATCTAAAAGCTATCTTTCCTTCCCTTTCTTTTGTTGTGTGTTTATGTGCCTTCTAGTTTATTTTCTGGGCCGACATTTGGTATCAGAGCCAACAAGTGACGATGGCGGAATCAAGTTCTTCCCCCCCCCGTCGCCCTGTGCCAGGATCGACGATGGCAGCGGAGGAAGCGACGACGGTCGCATCATGGAATGGGTAGTGAAGGAGAGATGGGGTAAAGTCAAGTACCTGATGCTGACACGGACCAACTACACGAATTGGGCTCTCTTAATGAGAGTCAACAAGTAGGCACAAGGCCTACGGGAGACGATCGAACCTGGTGTCGCCGACTACCGCGACGATAGGATGGCCCTATCCGTCAGACTCTGAGCCGTGCCGCCGGAGATGCGGTGGACACTGGCAGTGAAAGATACTGCCAAGGAAGCGTGGGACGCTATAAAGTCTATATGGATGGGGGCCGAACGCGTACGGGAGGCCAAGGTGCAGAAACTTCGTACTAACTTTGAGATGATCCAGTTCAAGGACGACGAGTCCGTCGAGGACTTCATGATGCGGCTCACGGGACTCGTCAATGACCTGCAACTACTCGACGGTGAGCTGTCCGAAGAGAAGGTAGTTAAATTTTTTTGTGTTGTTCCACCTAGGTACACGTAAGTCACAATCTCTATTGAGACCCACGTGGATCTCAAGATGTTGTCCATTGAAGGGCTTATCGATCGATTTTTAGCCGTCGAGGAGCGGTATGATCTCGACGGCGACTCTGACAGCACGGGTGCCACGCCCCGATTTGACAAACCATTCGTCCCCGTTAGTATTATGCCGAATCGATCATCCTCACTAAGGCGTGATGCCATACGAGTCTGAAATTGCACTCTTACAAGGCAAGAACGTTACGTTTGATCATTATATTGAAACACCAAGTTGAAACTTCACAAATCATATCAGAATTAAACACGCAGTTTAGGAAGATAGAAATATACTTTTTATTCATAGCTTGCAACGAAGTACAAGTCGTAATTACATTAGATGCCGTTGCGGCTACATTGATTGAAACATAAGAAATATACTCGACAAGCTGCCTGAACTAACACTTGCATTCCATACATTCGCCCTTTTATACATAAGCCTTCGATTAAATGGCTTCAAAATACTCAGAATAGAAAGAGCTTCAAAATGCCTCTCCGAACTTATGCTTCAGTCTAGAGCTCCCACAGCACCTGGGGAGTTGGGGAGGGGGTTAGCACACTTGCTAAGTGGATGGGACGAACCCATTCGTCTGAACTAACTCTGATTGTTAAGGTAGACATGCTTTAGAGTTTCTTTCTATTTAGAACTAAATGAATTCAGTTCATTTCGATATCCATCTTTGAAGTAATATAGCATACAGTAAAACATAACAATTTTTTATAGTTCTTACCACGCCGTGCTCGTGCCTGCATAAAAACAGAGATAATATTTACTACCTGTATAAGACAATATGTGAGCATGCTACTATCTTATATGTGGTCAATGGTGTTACACACCACTTGGGACTTAATCGAATTGGCATGCGACGCTACCCTTTCAGCCTAGGTTGCAAGCCATACTGAAGGTCCCGCATGCCTCGCGCCAAAGTACGATAAATATTCCCCCTAGGGCGATTTGGTTCCGATGCGCCGGATACCGTTTCGAGGAAAATAAACTTGTGCACAAGTTGTCCATGACCATGCCAATAAATGATTATATAAGATCGACTACATAGCGCGGATAGTATTAAGTAGCATTATCATTTTGACTCATGCAAGAGTTCGTTTCCTCAAAGCCGTACATTCTGATTTAGCATCCCGTAGGTACCAAATTGCCCGAGGCATTATAAGCCAACATTGACGTTTCATATTCTTTTGCAGCATGTGAAATAGTCTCTCTCTTTTCTAGAACCTTAAACTTTCTCATTTTGATGCAAAAGTTATATTTTTAGAGTAATTTACTCTAAATCGATACAGCTTTTCTGAGTTCTCGATCTTAGTGGATTGGCATGCATTTAACTTGGCATCGTCGCTTTGAATAAGTTCGAGGCAAAAGAATTTCGTTTGCGGAACAACGTAGAAAAGAAGGGGCCGAACCACCCACCAAGTATTTGATCGTGCCGATAATCGGAGCGCTTTGCAACGTTCAAGCTTCAATTACGTGAGCTCCTACAATGGCACAAACATTTAGTCAAAATTTCTTCTTTAATTCTTCGTTTCGAAATTCGTAGAATGCATTCAAAAACTGACGCGAAAACACATTCATCAAAACCAAGCGGCAAAAGCTCCAAGAAAACCATACAACAGTCCGATCCCGTCGAAGGGACTCTTATATAGAGCTCACTCGCCGAGACGCAACCTGCTGTATCTATGACTTATTCTAACAGAAGCCGTTCCATTAATTGGATCGATTCTCGTAACATTCGTCCAAATCGATTTGATCGATGCCGCAAGGCGTTATCGTTTACCAAGATCAACGATCGACTCAGATGGCCATCTATGTTTCTGACCGATCTGACTCGGTACAAGCATATTACGGAGTCCATCGCCTATCGAAAGCGGGGCACTACATAATATACCACTAAGAAAAAGTTTTGTCCCGAAACTTAAGAACAAGGGTCTGACCTTAAATTAGACAAACAACAAAGGATACTTTTCCTTCATCTCCACCTCCATTTTCTACGTCGACTCTTCAACTGAATGGTTCTGCCATAGCACGCGGACCAAGGACATCGATCGATTTCGTAATACCTTCTCCTTACGGTCCAAAATTTAAATAGGCTCCTCCAAGGAAGACTAGTCAGCACGTAGCTTCAACTGATCGAAGCTAACCACGTGACTTGGATCGTGCACGTGTTTTTAGAGTGGTGAAATATGAAAAATATCGTGCACTTCAGCCAAGGCAGTTGGTAGTACGATCCGATAAGCAATCGTTGCAACCCGTTCAAGAACCTTGAAAGGGCCTACAAATCTCGGGCTTAATTTGCCTTTAACGTCTAACCGTATTACGTCACGCTTGGGCGTTACTTTCTAAAACACATGGTCCACGGCCAAAAATTCTAGCGATCGTCGACGAAAATCTGCGTAGCTCTTTTGCCGACTTTACGTGATACGAAGCCTCTCTCGAATCAAGCGGACCTTTTCGACGGCCTGCTCCACCAGTTCCGGTCCGAGCACTTGTCGCTCTCCGACTTTATCCCAACATATAGGTGACCGGCACTTCCTCCCGTAGAGTGCTTCATATGGAGCCATCTGAATGCTCGACTGGTAACTGTTGTTATACGCAAACTCCGTAAGCGGCAAGTGCGTATCCCAACTAGTCTTTAGATCGATCGCACACAGACATAATATATCCTCTAAGATTTGATTCACTCTCTTCGTCTAACCGTCTGTTTGGGGGTGGTATGAAGTACTAAAATTTAGTTTAGTCCCCATCGCCGCTTGTAGGCCCGTCCAGAAATACGATCGGAATCGTTCGTCTCTGTCCGAAATTATTATGGTCGGTACCCCATACAATCGAACAATATCGTCGATATAGATTTGCGCTAACCGATCGACGTTGTATGCTACTTTAATTGTGATGAAGTGAGCCGACTTGGTCAATCTATCATCAATGACCCAAATCGTATCATTGCTCGCGGCGTCTTCAGAAATCCCACAATGAAATCAATCGAGATATTGTCTCACTTCTACTCGGGAATAGCGAGGTTCTGCAGCTCTCCTCCTGGCCTTTGGTGTTCTGCCTTCACTTGCTGACACGCCATGCACTGCGATACGAAAGTAGCTACATTTTTCTTCATGCCGTGCCACCAAAAATTTGTGCGCAAGTCCTTGTACGTCTTGGTGCTCCCAGGATGTAACGAGTACTTCGCATAATGTGCCTCCGTCATAATTTCTTTTTGAGTTCGGCAGTTTCAAGAATACAGAGCCTTCCTTTTAGTCGCATTGTCACGTCTCCGTCTTCCGCAAAGTCAATCGTCCTTCCTATTGAAATCTGCTCGCGCATCGTCTTCAGGAATAAATCTTCTTTCTGGGCGGTCTTTATCTTACTAAGCAGGTGTGATGCCCGTAGTCCGCATTACGTATTGAAAATACGTGTACGTATTTCGGGCTCGTATTTTTGGTTTGTCATAATTAGTTAGCCTTAGATTTTTATTTTTTATTTTTGCATGTTGCATTAGCATGGTTTATCATGGGATTGCATTGGCTTGGTTTGGTTCGGTTTAGTGGGTTTGGCTTGGTTTGGTTTTATTGTGGAGAACCACTCTCACCTACCACCACTCCCACCATAAATATCTATCCCACTCTCTCTCTTCCATTATTACTCATTACTCATTTCTTCTTCTCCATCTTTACTTCCCCACCTACCAGGAGAGAGTGGAGAGCTTAGGCAAGTGCATCTTGCTTCATGGAGGAACCCCATTTTTTATTGTTCTATTGTCTTCCTCATGTGTTTCTAACCCACTTTAGTACTTGTCATTTTTCATTTCCATGGTTAAATTTTTGTAGATCTAGCTTTGTAGTATTTTTGGTTTCCAGAACTTTTGATCCATCACACTTACATATTTTGCTAAGTTGATGATCCCATGTTGCAGAGAAGTTCGTTAGGTCCAATTTGACCTATGGGATTTTGCGGAGCCGCATGGGTATTTTTAGCTCAGCCGCATGCATTCTTATAAGCCTTAAATAAATGCTCTGCTTGGAATGCATTGAATGTACTTTTGTTAAAGCATTAAATAAATACTTGCTCCAGTATGTACTTTTGTTGACACATTAAATCAATGCATTTTTTTTGCATTAACTTATGCTTGTCTTTTTCCTAAGGCTTGTCCTTTTCTAAATACACTTTTCTTTATTTCTCCTAATGCTTCCTAGAGAGCCGCATGCTTCCTGGAGAGAGAGAGCCGCATATGCATTTTATGCATTTGCTTAAATGCTTGTTGAAGCATTTCCGGGAAAGGCCAGTTGCATGCAATTTTCCCCCTCCTTCTCTCTATTGTAGCCGCATGTAATACATGTACTAAGCTTCAGCCGCATGCTAGAACACATCAAGTATAGTAATGGATTGCTTTAATACTAGTGCATTTTTTACGCAATTCTTAATGGAATCAAGAATGCATTCTTAATACTAGCCGCATAGGAATTCTCTGATACATGCATTAATGCATTCCATGCATTAATTTAATAATTGCATAATGGCCCTTACTTTTTTTTATATTTGCTTTCCTTAGCATTTAGTATTTAGCCATAGCTTTAATCAATTGCCATTCGCATTGTATTAAGCTCTTGCTTACAAAATTTGCATGCAACCTGCACACATGAACCGCATATAAGCAGGAATGTTAATTTAATGCATTAGTAAGTAGAGCCGCATACCTTGGTCTTTTATTTACCATTACTGTATGGAATCTAAGGTTAGCCGCATAGGCTCCCTTCTCCCACTATCTAATATTTTGGTCACATGGACCATTAATTAGGTAGCTCACGTGAACCTTTTCTTATTGCATTAATTGTGGGGGGTCCCACATAGCTTCCTTTAGTTGACTTGCTTGCTAAAGTGGGAGTTTTCATTTAAATGAGGGTCCCACTGTCTTTTGTCTTATTTGATAGTGACCTACTTATTATTTCCTGGCCGCATGGGGTCCCTCCCACTCTTGGCCGTATGCGCCATTGTATGCTAGCCGCATATGGCTTGCTGGCCTTAAATGTTTGACTGATTGCATTTAAATAATTTCGGAGCCGCATGGGTGGCCTCCCACTCTCTTTGACCGCATGTTTGTTCTCCCACTTTTGGACCGCATGGGTCCCACTTTGATTGTTTAAATGTCTTATTTGCGTGAATTGTGGTCAGAATTTCTTTCCACTCCCAACATGAAAGTTGTAGAGTTTCTCCTTGGCTTCAAGAATATATATATTATATTATATTATTATTTAATTTGCTCAAGTTTCTTCCCTCCTTGATAAATGGCATGTCTTGATAGTGACCCGCCGTGGTGCACTCCCGACATGATAACTTGACCTGACAAAATTTGACATGATAACTTGACATGATAATTCTTGATAGTGGCCCGCCGTGGCGCACTCCTGACAAAGTATACTGGACATGATAAACATGACATGATAGCTCTCGAAATGCTGTTGCGACGGCTAATACGACATGACAAGATTGAATAAATTGGACACCGTGGACGATTGTGCTTGTACAAATGAACCCGTCTTGTCTTGCATCATGTCTAGGACGGGGATCCCTGAGTACCACGGTCAGGGGCACCCACTGAAATCGACTAAGGCTAACAGCTAGAATAAATTCAGTAGTCATGAAAAGATTTCCCAGCTATATGTAATCCCGTTATCTGGGCGCCCCACTTGGGATCTGTAGCCTGCCGTCGAGTAGGACACATTTCCAGCACACTGTCATGTGTTGCACCCTCTAAGTCACCTAAGGGTACATGCGTTTCCTGGACGTTGTACCCACTTGAATTCAACTCTAATTACGTCCGGATAGCCTGGATGGTCTGCAGGGCTTGTGGCTGTGGAACAATCTCACTGCATTTTGCTAGTAACTAGGCCTGTGATAACCCTAGTTAGTTAAAGTATCAAGCCGTACTTATTGCTTGGCCGTGAAATATTGGATGAAGTTTACCAGTCTATTCTTGCCTTGATTCTGTACAAGATTGTCACATGACCTGTTTTCTTATTTTATTTCGCCGATAAATGGTGGGAGAATCCAAGTTCTGTTCAGACGAAGGGTTACAACCCCGGTCCTTGTTTGGTTTACGGGTTGTAACCTGGTTATCTGAATAGTCCCATGGTTATCTCATCGTATATCACCTGTCATGTTTTTCTTTAATTACTATCTTTAATATATTATTACTCTTGTGCTGATTGCTGGTTTTAGTTCCTAAGTGAAGCCTCCTTTGTGGCACTTGCTCTTTCTGGGATCTGACCCAGCTGGTTTTGTATGGCCAGATACCAGAGCAGCACCAAGGGATCCACCGACTTTCCAGCCCGATGGTGAACACCAGGCGTAACCAGGGCAACAAGTGGGTTTATTTTTGCTCTCCCACTCTATTGTAAAATTATTCTTTTGAGGCGTTTAGCCGCCGAGCAAGTGTTAGCTCGTGTACATTTTATTTACTGTCTGCCTACGGGCTGTAACATGATTGGCAACCTAGGGTTGATCATGTATGACTAAAACTCTTGCTAGTCTTCACATTTTGTAACGACTAGCTTCATGATCAGCTGGATATATAATGTTTGGGACGCCTTACTATTGTATATTTGGTGATCTTACATCTTGTAACTCTATTTACTTGCTTGTGATTGAGACACTAGACTTGTTATTGACCTTAAGAGACTGATGGCTTGTAGATAAACCCTCATATATCTAGACAGCCGTGACCGTATAGTGGAGTGGATTCCATTTCACTATACGTAGCTGGCTATGTCTGCCCCCGCTCTCCAGTATTCTGGTTCTGGGGCGTGACATGGTTTAAGTGGTGGCCCATGCAGGTCTTGTAAATCAAGATATGTGAGGGTTTACCGAATAGATGTCTCAATCAGTACTCGCCCTTGATCTCTGCTCATATCCTCTTGATTCCTGAAATTCTTGTCCTGATCACATGCTGGTAATCGTTGGTCTGTCCTGGTCCTTCCTTATTGTTCCTATGTCGTCTTCTTCAGCGGCATAGTACCTGACCCGGCCGATCAGCAAGGCGGATCACCTCCCGTGGACCAGCAGCAACCAGAAGATCAAGCTCAGCACTCAGGAGCGGCCTCCCGAGTCGTACCTACTGAAGGAGAGCCGCCAGTTCAGCCAGTCCAGCCTGTAGAGCCTGATGATGGCACTTTGGTGGGTCTCATCAGATCATTGTTAGCTTCCCAAGATCGTCGAGGTGATGCCTTGCAACAGGCAGTAGCAGATGCTTTGATCAGAGACGGTCATCCAAGGAACAGCGCGGCCAACAACTTCAAGCGTCTGAACCCTCTATTCTTTGATGGTAGTGAAGATGCTATCGCTGCTGACGCGTGGCTCCAGGATACTGAAGTCATTCTAGAGGCAGCCAAGACCCCGGAAGACGAGAAGGTGGCCGTGGTGCGCCTACAGTTATTGGATCTTGCCCGCAGCTGGTGGACAGCACAGGCCGTGGGATTAGTGGCCCCTATTCCATAGGCACTATTCAGAGAGAGATTCCAGACTAAGTACTTCGATGCTGTGGCTCGGTACGATCTACAGACCAGGTTCACCAATCTGAAGCAAGGAGGAAGAACGGTCGACGGATATGCGGCCGAGTTTTCGAGACTTAGTCGGTTTGCTCCCACTTTGGTGGCGACCGAGTTTGACAGAGCCCAGCGGTTCCAGCAAGGGCTCCATCTCGAGATTTTGTTGGCAGTGGAACAGTTTGAGCATCAGACTTTTGATGCAGTGTTGAGAGCAGCTCGGAGGCACGAATATACCTCCCACAGGATAGTGGACAGGACCGGGGGTCGGAAGCGATCTCATGGCCAGATGACCCAGTCGACAGCACCAGCCCCGCCAGTCAGGGCTTTGACAATTGGAACTCCGAGGCAGGCGGCCTCAGTGACGTCGGTCACGTCCCCTCAGCAACAGAAGCCGAAGCAGTCTTCCGCAATGGGCTGCACTCATTGTGGGAAGCCAGGGCACGTTATTTCAGAGTGTCGCAGAGCACAGGGATTGTGCTTGGCTTGTGGAGCACCAGACCACAAGATAGGGTCCTGTCCGAATAGGGCCAGTTCGTCATCGGCCCAGACTAGTCCCTCGGTAAGGGGACCAGCCCCAGTCCAACAACAGCAGCAGCAGTATCCATTACCGAGGCCATTGTCGCCTCAGGCCCAAGTGTTTCAGCAGCAGTACCAGCCTCCGAGGCCATTGCCGCCTCTGGCCCTAGCCTTCCAGCTACAGAGACCCCAGCAGTATGCCCAGGTCCAAGCTCAGATCCAGAACCGGCAGAGAGGTTCCTAGCAGGATATCTTTCCTCTTTCTCGTGCCTTCGATTTCCTTGCTTACATACATGATTGCATGATTGATTGCTTAGTATAACTTGTCCTTGCCACTCTAGCCTCTTGATTAAATTCCGAGGACGGAATTCTTTTAAGGTGGGTAGAGTTGTGATGCCCGTAGTCCGCATTACGTATTGGAAATACGTGTACGTATTTCGGGCTCGTATTTTTGGTTTGTCATAATTAGTTAGCCTTGGATTTTTATTTTTTATTTTTGCATGTTGCATTAGCATGGTTTATCATGGGATTGCATTGGCTTGGTTTGGTTCGGTTTAGTAGGTTTGGCTTGGTTTGGTTTTATTGTGGAGAACCACTCTCACCTACCACCACTCCCACCATAAATATCTATTCCACTCTCTCTCTTCCATTATTACTCATTACTCATTTCTTCTTCTCCATCTTTACTTCCCCACCTACCAGGAGAGAGTGGAGAGCTTAGGTAAGTGCATCTTGCTTCATGGAGGAACCCTATTTTTTATTGTTCCATTGTCTTCCTCATGTGTTTCTAACCCACTTTAGTACTTGTCATTTTTCATTTCCATGGTTAAATTTTTGTAGATCTAGCTTTGTAGTATTTTTGGTTTCCAGAACTTTTGATCCATCACACTTACATATTTTGCTAAGTTGATGATCCCATGTTGCAGAGAAGTTCGTTAGGTCCAATTTGACCTATAGGATTTTGCGGAGCCGCATGGGTATTTTTAGCTCAGCCGCATGCATTCTTATAAGCCTTAAATAAATGCTCTGCTTGGAATGCATTGAATATACTTTTGTTAAAGCATTAAATAAATACTTGCTCCAGTATGTACTTTTGTTGACACATTAAATCAATGTATTTTTTTTGCATTAACTAATGCTTGTCTTTTTTCCTAAGGCTTGTCCTTTTCTAAATACACTTTTCTTTATTTCTCCTAATGCTTCCTAGAGAGCCGCATGCTTCCTGGAGAGAGAGAGCCGCATATGCATTTTATGCATTTGCTTAAATGCTTGTTGAAGCATTTTCGGGAAAGGCCAATTGCATGCAATTTTCCCCCTCCTTCTCTTTATTGTAGCCGCATGTAATACATGTACTAAGCTTCAGCCGCATGCTAGAACACATCAAGTATAGTAATGGATTGCTTTAATACTAGTGCATTTTTTATGCAATTCTTAATGGAATCAAGAATGCATTCTTAATACTAGCCGCATAGGAATTCTCTGATACATGCATTAATGCATTCCATGCATTAATTTAATAATTGCATAATGGCCCTTACTATTTTTTATATTTGCTTTCCTTAGCATTTAGTATTTAGCCATAGCTTTAATCAATTGCCATTAGCATTGTATTAAGCTCTTGCTTACAAAATTTGCATGCAACCTGCACACATGAACCGCATATAAGCAGGAATGTTAATTTAATGCATTAGTAAGTAGAGCCGCATACCTTGGTCTTTTATTTACCATTACTGTATGGAATCTAAGGTTAGCCGCATAGGCTCCCTTCTCCCACTATCTAATATTTTGGTCACATGGACCATTAATTAGGTAGCTCACGTGAACCTTTTCTTATTGCATTAATTGTGGGGGGTCCCACATAGCTTCCTTTAGTTGACTTGCTTACTAAAGTGGGAGTTTTCATTTAAATGAGGGTCCCACTGTCATTTGTCTTATTTGATAGTGACCTACTTATTGTTTCCTGGCCGCATGGGGTCCCTCCCACTCTTGGCCGTATGCGCCATTGTATGCTAGCCGCATATGGCTTGCTGGCCTTAAATGTTTGACTGATTGCATTTAAATAATTTCGGAGCCGCATGGGTGGCCTCCCACTCTCTTTGACCGCATGTTTGTTCTCCCACTTTTGGACCGCATGGGTCCCACTTTGATTGTTTAAATGTCTTATTTGCGTAAATTGTGGTCAGAATTTCTTCCCACTCCCAACATAAAAGTTGTAGAGTTTCTCCTTGGCTTCAAGAATATATATATTATATTATATTATTATTTAATTTGCTCAAGTTTCTTCCCTCCTTGATAAATGGCATGTCTTGATAGTGACCCGCCGTGGTGCACTCCCGACATGATAACTTGACCTGACAAAATTTGACATGATAACTTGACATGATAATTCTTGATAGTGGCCCGCCGTGGCACACTCCTGACAAAGTATACTGGACATGATAAACCTGACATGATAGCTCTCGAAATGCTGTTGCGACGGCTAACACGACATGACAAGATTGAATAAATTGGACACCGTGGACGATTGTGCTTGTACAAATGAACCCGTCTTGTCTTGCATCATGTCTAGGACGGGGATCCCTGAGTACCACGGTCAGGGGCACCCACTGAAATCGACTAAGGCTAACAGCTAGAATAAATCCAGTAGTCATGAAGAGATTTCCCAGCTACAGGCAATCCCGTTATCTGGGCGCCCCACTTGGGATCTGTAGCCTGCCGTCGAGTAGGGCACATTTCCAGCACACTGTCATGTGTTGCACCCTCTAAGTCACCTAAGGGTACATGCATTTCCTGGACGATGTACCCACTTGAATTCAACTCTAATTGCGTCCGGATAGCCTGGATGGTCTGCAGGGCTTGTGGCTGTGGAATAATCTTACTGCATTTTGCTAGTAACTAGGCCTGTGATAACCCTAGTTAGTTAAAGTATCAAGCCGTACTTATTGCTTGGCCGTGAAATGTTGGATGAAGTTTACCAGTCTATTCTTGCCTTGATTCTGTACAAGATTGTCACATGACTTGTTTTCTTATTTTATCTCGCCGATAAATGGTGGGAGAATCCAAGTTCTGTTCAGACGAAGGGTTACAACCCCGGTCCTTGTTTGGTTTACGGGTTGTAACCTGGTTATCTGAATAGTCCCATGGTTATCTCATCGTATATCACCTGTCATGTTTTTCTTTAATTACTGTCTTTTATATATTATTACTCTTGTGCTGATTGCTGGTTTTAGTTCATAAGTGAAGCCTCCTTTGTGGCACTTGCTCTTTCTGGGATCTGACCCAGCTGGTTTTGTATGGCCAGATACCAGAGCAGCACCAAGGGATCCACCGACTTTCCAGCCCGATGGTGAACACCAGGCGTAACCAGGGCAACGAGTGGGTTTATTTTTGCTCTCCCACTCTATTGTAAAATTATTCTTTTGAGGCGTTTAGCCGTCGAGCAAGTGTTAGCTTGTGTACATTTTATTTACTGTCTGCCTACGGGCTGTAACATGATTGGCAACCTAGGGTTGATCATGTATGACTAAAACTCTTGCTAGTCTTCACATTTTGTAACGACTAGCTTCATGATCAGCTGGATATATAATATTTGGGACGCCTTACTATTGTATATTTGGTGATCTTACATCTTGTAACTCTATTTACTTGCTTGTGATTGAGACACTAGGCTTGTTATTGACCTTAAGAGACTGATGGCTTGTAGATAAACCCTCATATATCTAGACAGCCGTGACCGTATAGTGGAGTGGATTGTATTTCACTATACGTAGCTTGCTATGTCTGCCCCCGCTCTCCAGTATTCTGGTTCTGGGGCGTGACATGGTTTAAGTGGTGGCCCATGCAGGTCTTGTAAATCAAGATATGTGAGGGTTTACCGAATAGATGTCTCAATCAGTACTCGCCCTTGATCTCTGCTCATATCCTCTTGATTCCTAAAATTCTTGTCCTGATCATATGCTGGTAATCGTTGGTCTGTCCTGGTCCTTCCTTATTATTCCTATGTCATCTTCTTCAGCGGCATAGTACCTGACCCGGCCGATCAGCAAGGCGGATCACCTCCCGTGGACCAGCAGCAACCAGAAGATCAGGCTCAGCACTCAGGAGCGGCCTTCCGAGTCGTACCTACTGAAGGAGAACCGCCAGTTCAGCCAGTCCAGCCTGCAGAGCCTGATGATGGCACTTTGGTGGGTCTCATCAGATCATTGTTAGCTTTCCAAGATCGTCGAGGTGATGCCTTGCAACAGGCAGTGGCAGATGCTTTGAACAGAGACGGTCATCCAAGGAACAGCGCGGCCAACAACTTCAAGCGTCTGAACCCTCCATTCTTTGATGGTAGTGAAGATGCTATCGCTGCTGACGCGTGGCTCCAGGATACTGAAGTCATTCTAGAGACAGCCAAGATCCCGGAAGACGAGAAGGTGGCCGTGGTGCGCCTACAGTTATTGGATCTTGCCCGCAGCTGGTGGGCAGCACAGGCCGTGGGATTAGTGGCCCCTATTCCATGGGCACTATTCAGAGAGAGATTCTCGGGCATCTCGCCTCGATCGAGTGATGTCTTGGAGTAGCCATTGTAAGGCTAAGTCCGAACGCCGTCGGCGTTTCGATTCCTCCGATTGACTGAGCGGGACGGGGCACTACATCATACACCACTCAGAAAAAGTTTTGTCCTCGAAACTAACTGAGTATACTTATCGACTTATTACTTTACTCAACATTCAAGGACTCTCGCACGCACTACTCCTATGCATTTTTTAAATCCGAGCCACGCTCGTGCT
Organism: Iris pallida; assembly: GCA_029216955.1. NCBI lineage: Eukaryota > Viridiplantae > Streptophyta > Magnoliopsida > Asparagales > Iridaceae > Iris > Iris pallida. The sequence continues at coordinate 12,248,984 of JANAVB010037417.1, forward strand.
ACCATCAATCCTTTCTTCACAACTCACGATTTCAAAATTCTCGACACTTTTTCGTTCCTCAAGTCTCACTTGATTCAACGTATCACTTAGTTGGATCATGCACATATTCCAGGCGTCCCCAAAATACGTGTATTTCAGCCAAGCCTCGTGATAGAAAATCTGCCATCACCACTCGAGTTAGATCGTACACAAATTCGGACGTCCCTGATATACGTGCATGTTAGCCGAGACTCGCGATTGGTGCCTCCACAAATCATACCACTTCGTACTCGGACGTCTGCCTAACCGCTTGGCTATATCTTTCCGTCAGTATTGGAATCATAGTTCCCAAACAACGATATCAACACTGACCCCATCCTAAGGTCAAACCAAGTTGATAGTACGGGGTTTTTCTACCCAAGCTCGTATCACTCCGATTTCTAAACTTTGAGCATAGATTTCCTACACACATCCCGACATTCGTCGCACGGGGTCTGAGTCATTCAGCAAAGCCATCCTACGGTAACTCACGTTTCAATCAATTCCTTGACATATCAATATCACTCGTTCATCAAGCCATTTCGCATAGTCTATCTCCCCGAACATGTTCGACATAATCTACCTATCAATTATTCTTAAGTCAAGCACGCTACGACACGATTCATCGCTAAACCATAATTCACTTTTCATACTCCCTAAGTCAATTATTCCAATTCACGTAATCGATCATAAGGTCGTCTAGCTTAACAACATGTTGCGCCCCGATCTCACGCGAGTCAGATTATCCACGGTGGACATGAATCACCATGCACGCTCCCGCGGGATAATCATCCTCATCGGGACGTAACTCTTGTTTTGTGTCTAGACTAATTCATTCTCGACGCACGGATTGGACCTAATCAATCCTCAAGTTTTATTCATTCGCCAATCATAAGTCCTACAAATCCTCGAGTTCACCTTCGCATCAAGCCAACAAGTCAAGACAATCAAAGTTGCCGCGTCCTGATTTTCCGAGTTCGATCATTCCCGCGACATAAATCACCATGTCAGCGCTCACGCAGAACAATCGCCCCAAATCCGACGTAACACATGTACGAGGCAAGAGTTGCACTCGTGCAAGACAAGATCATCAACGTTGTGGCTATCAACGTAACCATCAAGACACGATCATTTTCATCCAACATTCGTCTCAATCAAAATCCTAAGTATAGCATCCAACCGAACAATAAAGTTTGTACGATCGTCATTCGTCGAGTCAGAGTACCCCCGAGTTATTGTATATCGATCTTTGATACGCCTCAATACCATCAACGATATGCATAACTTGACGATCTTCCTTTGCAACCAATTTCGAGTCGTGCGAATGATGCTATCGTCCGACTGGATAATCTCCTCGACATTCAATTCAAGTTCGATCATTATCCTTCGAATCATACACAACATCAATTTCCTCAAACCAATTTCACGTATTGTTCATCCGTCTATCTTAAGTCACCGACCAACGTATTTTCTCAATTCGCATCGTCCCTTTACTAACTCAAATCATCGAGCAACATTCAATCCAATCCTTAGAGTCATTTTCAAACATTCGAATCAAACTTTTTCATGCACGCTATCTTCCCGTCGTGCTAACTTTTTTGTATACTATCCGTATCAATTTTTTCAATCAAGTCATCCATTCGTACACCCTAACGTTTTCTTGATTCGATTTCACCTACTCAATCATTTTTGTGTTTCATACTAGCGTAATCCTCAATCCTGTGCACGTTCCGTGCACGTTAATTTCTAACTTTTGTTTGAATCAACTAGTCAAACTTTAAGACTACAACTTATTCAACGACACTCAATCTAAGGCTTTGCATAACGCGATGCTTGCTGATAGACTCACCGACACCCCGCATCCTCAATCGATCGATCGACATCCCTGAGGATATCGCATACACCACTCAGGGATGAAGTCATTTATCAAATCCTCAACTATCATTCGAATCAAAATCCACTTCTTCAAATTTTCCGTTCGAACCATTCCTCAATTTTTAAGCACGCTCATCTATATCGCACCGACGTTGTTGTCGCTCGATAGCATCCCTATCGATAGTCGTCTCATTTACTCAATTGAGTCCAGCTCGTTCTTGCTCGACACTATTTAATTCTCGCACTCGACTTTTCTAAGGTCGACGTAACTTTGGTGTATATGCCCAGCCTGACTTAGCCAATCGTACTTACGCGAACCATCTTTTTGTTTTATCAAAAACTGTTCTCCTACGTTTTGCAAAATTATTTAGACTTATTGTATGAACATTCGTGGGACATTTGAGAGAGAGCGCACCAACGATATCAACTTTACGGAAGCAACAATTCAGAGTTTGCGGAAACAACGGAGTTAAATAATTCAATCGGTAGTCCAAGGACGTAAAGCCGTGCTCTGATACCATTTATGTCACGCTCCGCTCCCGTAGGAGCGATCGTCCTCGCTAAGGCGTGATACCGCACGAGCCTAGATTGCGCTCGTGCAAGGCGGGTTCCATAACGGCCGATTTCAGCGGCTGCGACGGGGTCGTCGCACAGAAGTCCCAAATAGAGACATTGAATAATAACAACGGAATTGGAAGCAAAACACAAGTCATTGCAAAACACTCTTTTATTGTTATTGAAACAAAGGTTACAATGGGGTGCAAGGCCAAGATTTTAAGTATCTCAAGCTCACTCAAGCTCACATTACAAGTCACTCAGCTCTCTCTCATCTTTCAATACATGTCTTGAGCCAGCGGATGCTTTGGAAGGCGACGTCCATACATTATGTCCTGTATAAGTCTTGAATACATGCGGCCGCACACTTCGAATAGCCAAGGAACTCCGTGCCTCGACGCATCCAAGCGAGCTCCGCACCACGAGCTTCTACCTGTGCCTGCACATGAAAAGTATGTGGGTCTCAGTACTCAACTGTACTGGTGGAATGAGCTCCTCGCCCACCCATACAAAACCAATACGTTTGATTTACTTTGTACAACATAGTCTCTTCTTATCAATTGTCTTTTTACTCTTGCCTTAGGATCAGTTTTAGGACCGACGCCTTGGCCTATTTTGTGTCTCTAGACCATTCCGTGCTTGCACCAACAACGTTAACCTATCAAGTCGTGTTTGCCTTACGGCTTAAAATCAGAGACACAACTATGCGATGAGACTCCATTTCTATGTGATTGTGCTACGAACCCATATTGAGGCCGTGCCTCGCAACTCAGTATGACTTATCCATATCGCCGCCTCGCGGCCCTTTGCTACTTAATCATCAACTGACCCATCCAACTTGTGAACTAAGTGTCACTCGACCGACTTTGCCTTGCGGCATCTCCTGACTTAAACTCAAGACAACTCAATCATAACATGCAACTTATATGCCGATAACATAAGACTCGACGCCACATCTCGTGCCGAAGCACGTCGCATACGTTGCGACCAAATCTTAGGCCCAACATTCATTTTCTAACCGTACACACACATTCAACTCAACTCAATCCAAAGGCACACATGCGGGTTTGCCGCCATGCCGACTCATCTATATGAATTTGGTCACTGACTCCCAGAGCCATCGTGGACTCCTTTAGCTTGTTAGGCGGCCGCTCTTGCCAGCGCGAGTAGCGAGCTCCGCTGCAAGACTCTGTGCTAACTTGTGCGGTCATCCATCACGTGCTAATCCTGCTTCTCAAGAACCGGTCCCCGTCCGCTTGGGTCACCGTTCGAGGAAACTCTACCTTGTCGACAAGTTGTTCATGACCATGCAAGACTCGACTCAAACTGATGTCTCACATAGTCATTCTACCTCTAGTGATACCATCTCTTTCAGGTCCAAGTTCAATACTTCTCAAATCTGAGACCTTGCCTCGACGACCCAGTCGCGAGCATTCTTCTTTCTTGCGTCGACGACCCAGTCGCGAGCATTCTTCTTTCTTGCCCTATCATTTCACCCAACTCAAGAATAGCTATTTGAAGCACTTTTCAAACTCAATGAATCAACCGTAGCCCGTGCCTTAAAACACTAAGTCCGTGACATCGTCTTAAACCAACTTGAAACTCTATGTGACACCACCGCCCAAGTCATACCCTATATGACGGGCCTTACGATCGTGAGACTATATGGTTGTACCCAGCCGTAGAACTCATAGGACCGTGCTTGGAATGACTTAGGTCGACCGCCATCACTTTGCCTAACTTAATCAAGCCTACAACTTAACCCAAGGGACGAGCAAAGGCTATGTCAAGCCTTGCATCGTGGAAGCGTGCATGCTTTATCGAGCATTTACGCGGGTGACGCCTATGACTTAGGCTAATTCATAGTTTGTGTCGAAGACCAACTTTTCCTTCTCCCAAGCTACGGGACGAAGGACCGAGTGTCATTTTCAAAGCACGTCGTATACCAACTCTAAGCCAACCGTTGGACCTTTCTATGTTCTAACTCAATTTGACCCTTCGGGATTACTCCCTTTAGCTATGTGGATTCGTCTCTTTTATTATCAAGCCTACTTGTGCAATTTGAAAACATGCGATTTATTATGTGAAGGCTAAGATGAGGTAAGTTCACCGAAACTACCCCACCTGAGCAAGCAGTCGCCTCGACCGAGTGATGTCTTGGAGCAGCCGTTGTAAGGCTAAGTCCGAACGCCGTCGGCGTTTCGATTCCTCCGATTGACTGAGCGGGACGGGGCACTACATCCATGCCTAGGATTATGTCGTACTGTTTGATGTCTAGTACGACGACTTCCAAGGATAGGTTTCTCCTCCCGATGCAAATGTAGTCATTCCTAGAAATAAAGTTTGCAGACATATCGACTCCCAATGGTGTGCTAACGCTAATGTTCATATGTAGTGATTGCATGGTTATTTTACTTTCTTTCGTAAAATCAGCAGATATAAAACTGTGCGTCACACCCGAATCGAATAGTACTCGAGTAGGTATATTTTTGTAGAGTAATATACATGTTACAATAATATCGGATCCAAACACCTCGTCTCAAGTCAATGCATAGACTCGGCCTTGCGCTCTATGGCGTTGATTCGGCGGGTTCACTGTTACCGCATTCGCACCATGCAATGTAGGCGCTTTATACGGATTTAGAATATTTCTTGGGGGTGTTGATTTGGCTTTTTCGCCTGACAGAATTGACTGAAGTGGCCTAGCTCTCCACACTTGAAGCATGTTCTAAATTTATAATCGGGTGCTCGGTGCCCACGTTTGCCGCATCTGCTGCAAGTTACTGCAGAAAAGTGACTTCGATTCTCAAACGTGTTTTGACGCTTTAGCACTCTCGATCCCCCGACGTCGTTAGGTCGTTTATTAAAATTGTTGCGGACGACCGACACGGCTCATTGCGACATGCGGCCAAAGATCCGCTCGCTATCAAGTGCGGCTTCATAGGATTCACGATAGGTTTTTCATCCCAGATTCATGACGTCCCGACGCAATTCGCGTTGAGGCCTTGTTGAAAACGCTCGCACCATTCTTCTTTGTTGTGAAGAAAGGCACGGGCAAATTTTGTAAGTGTTGAGAAGCTTGCTTCATAATATTCAACAGTCATATTCCCTTGCCTCAACATCATGAACTCATCCCCCTCCTGTCGACGAATGGCACGAGGAACGTACTGCTCAAGAAAGGCTGCCTTGAACATTTCCTAGGAAATCTTGGTGTTGGGATCGGTTTCGTAGATTTCCTGCTTCTTAGCTTGTAACGTCACCTCTCAAAATTTTATAAATTCATATAAACTCCTAAATCATTTTTTCTTGAATTTATTTCTTAAACTTATTATATATTTTTCTCTTTTGTTATTTTTTTAGCCATTAGTTGGGCCCTTTTCAACTTAACTAAGTAAGTTGCCTGAATAGCAATGGCCCATCTGGGAAGCCCACTTAGGAGGCCGTTTAGGAAACCATATATTTAATACACAATTCTCTTTCTGTTGAGGAGAACCCTCTTCTTTCTTCTCCAATGGCCAACAGAAGAGCCATGTGCTCTCCTAATCGAATTTCAACTCCCCAATTTATTTCCCTCCAATTCTTCTTCCTTTCAAATTTCCAACAATCTATAAAAAGGGGAGAGCACCATCTGTTCATTTACATTCTGTTACAAACTCCATCTTCCATTACTCTTCGATTCCTTCTTTCCAAATCGATCTCGAGAGCGGAGCCCATGGCAATGGCGGAGGCATGAGGTAGAAGACGACGACTAGTATTGAAGATCCTAGCAACAACAATGAGGGTATTCTTCATCGATCGGCCAGGAGTTCGATCAGTTCTGCGGTAAGCATCTAGGACTTCGATTCCTTGATTTGATCGATTCTCGATCAATCCTTGATTTCATTTCTGTTCGTTGATTCATTCGCTTTCATCCCCTTCGAAGGATTGATCGATCGAGACTGTTCTTCTTGATTAACCTGTTGAAATGCCGAAGGCTCAGACTCGATCGAATCCTCCATGTGCATCAACCAGAGGTGAAGAAGGTGAGTATCAAATCCTTCATTTGTGTTCAGTCGAATTTCTGAACCTTGTTTTAGATCGGATCTGATCTATTGTAAGAGTAGTGATAATCTAAAGTGGATCAGATCTAAGCAAGGTTGGGATGAGCAATTCAAATGATCATGGGATGTTCGATGCCCCCTTACTGTTTGATTGATCTCCTTGTAGTTCCTTGTGGCATCACATCAGGTTCTGAGATTGAGTCTTGAGCTTTTCAAATTGGATTTTAAGTAAGTTTTTCTAAATTAGTGATTCACTCTTTTTAAGGTGATCAATTGATTTAGTTTTGAACTGTTGTTCTCCTCTCCTTCCTTTGTTGACTCAGGAATTCGAGATCAGTGGTCTTGAGTCGTGTGTTCGACACAGAGTGGGTGTCGAGTCGCAACTATAGTTTGGCATCTTGAAGGTATTTCTCTTAAACCATTCTTTTCTATTTATTTTGTCGATACATTATGTTGAGTGCAGTATCCAGAGTATCAGGATTGTTAGGATATCTATGTTGATATGTTGATGCGAATGATCTTGTTGGATAGTCATTTTGAGATGTTGTGTTCATAACTGTATTTACATCTCATGATTGGAGTAATTGATATCCATGTCTTAGAATGATTTAGAGGGTTGTGTTACCAATTTGTTGGATGAGCACTTGTCAGTATCCTGAAGTGCAGTCGAGTATTTTAATTAGTAAACCTGTTACCTTATTTAACTGGGAACATCACCTATAGGTCTGTAGCCTTGTATTGATTATTTCCAGTTAGCTAATCCTGAAATTTTGACATACTTCTTTCAGTCAACTGAATAGAGGCCAAGTAGCTGTGGAATTGATGATGAAATCTCTTGCATTTTAGTCTTGTACTGAACTGTGTTGTGCAGTAGGATGGGAATTTCACCATTGTACAAATGCATAGTATAATGATTTCAAATTACAGAATTTTAGCAAGGTTATACAGGTTAGGTTCTCTTCTGATTTGTGCAGATATTTCAAGTGTCAATTGCTAGTATTAGATGTGTCTCCATTGTTTTATAACTGCTTGTTAGACTGATTTATCCCTTTAACCTGTAAATTATTTGGTTATTGACAGTTAGCTGATACTGTAGACTGAATGTATCATTCATACTTGAAGAAATCGAGCAATGGATGATGTGATTTAGACTGTAGGATGTCAACTTGAGTTCAGAACAATAGATTTAAGGACTGAGACTTAGCTTAGCAAGCAATAGCTTTACATTGTTGTTTCTATGACTTCGGAAAATATAGAAATCTAAATTTCAACCTGAATTGGATTTTCCATTCTCCTATCTTAGCTCAATAACCTTGATACTATATCCTGCTTAGACTGAACTGTCCCATGTCTCATGTCCTGTTAGACTGATTTGTTCAGTCCTAATTAAGACTGAACATCACCTGGGAATTGGAAACCAGGATTGAATTTTCGAATGGCTATAGACTGAACAGAGGATATCAGTCCCACTCTTGGACAAGGCTGATTTCCAGTATCCTGTCCTAGACTGATGCATCAGCCTGGAGTAAGAACTGAACTGTGGGTATCAATCCCACCTGTGGACTGGACTGTGTACCAGTCCTACCTAATCTGAACTATTCAGTGACCTGAAGACTGGTTTGTATCAATCCTACATTAGAGTACAACCTTAAGCACTGCTTTAAGACAATCTAAATCTTGGCTAGATGGTAAGTTCACTGATATTGAACTTGAGCATATGGTATAATAGATGGGGTTGTTCTGAAACAGATAACAGTATTCCTAGAGATAAACCTGAGACTATGGTTTGACTGATATAAGTTAGCATTGTATTTGGGGTTAATTCAGGCCATGTTCCTAACTGAACAGGATATTAGAATGCCAGGTTTTGATTGGTTCAGCACATTACTAGGCTGAATTGATTTAGTCTTAGTTAGAACTGTTATGCATAAACCTGTGGAGGGGGAAAACTGGTCTGTGACTAGACTGTGGGTTCAGTCCTATGGACTGAATTGTACTGTATCAGCCTACATAGGATTTTAACCCTAAATTGTCAAAACCTGTTTCCTTTAATTGAATATGGGTAGTTCATACCACCACGGTTAGGAGACCATGGTACCAAATTGATGGTTGGCCATTCTAGGAGCCATGGCATATATAGTTTTAGTAATGTATGATAGGAAATTAATGATAGATGGTCTCATATTTTAGGATATTATTTTAGTTGTATAAATTGTAAGGTTAGAAATTATGTATATAAAGATAGGTTTAATGTTTAAACCAAGTTATGTTGAAGTGACCTTTTAGACTAGAAATATCTACCTATATTGTCAACTTATCAAATTGTAATTATAAACAGGAGGATATCCAGCAGTACATCCCACACTTGATCACCCTGAGCAAGGCAAGTATACTCCTCGGACTTGTCCATTTTCTTATGTGTTGTATATTCATTCCTGTATCTTCTCGTTGACACGATGTATCACGGGATTGTCTTGTTTCATGTTTTTGGAGCTTACTTGTGTCTGGGAGAGGAAATACTACAGATGTGCGATCAAACCCATGTTACTATTCATGTGAATAACTTAAGCCCTGCATCGTGCATGCGGGACCAAAGCCTTACCATTTCATGTTCATTGAATCTACCCAAGTCGATTACACACTCTGGATGTATTTCGATATATTACACACTTCAGGATTCAGGTTGTATTTCATGTTCAGGACTCATTTCATGTTTCCTGTATTTATTTTCAGTATTCATGTTCAGGATATGTTGCAGGTGAGTTGGAGGCTATCTGTGACACTTACTACGGACAGGAGTCTGGAGGCACCAATGAGACAGTTGATGTTGCCTAGGACCTAGAGGCTGAGGAAGCCTAGTATTTTCTACTTTAGCTTTATCTGGACTTGTATTAGAGATATCAGTATATTTTGCATTTGCTGGAATGTAATAACATTTAGACTTGTATCTGAGATTCTGGGATTTGATATATAGATGCTGTGATTACTTTCATTCTTATATGGATTCATAGTTCTCCCTAGATATTGGTACAGCTTACTTCATCGTGTCTAACGACGAAGGCTGGGCGTGTCCGACTCGTATCCGATTATTCGGGAGCGGGTCGTGACATAGCTGTCCACCAGTCGTAAGCCCTCAGTTGTAGTTGTACAGTCACTCATGCTACCCTCTGGGACCCTTCGATGCCGAGAAGGTTAAACAAGTTCTCAATCTCCGCGAGCCATTCCACAATCACATTAGGCTCTACTCGGCCATTGAACTTAGGCACATTTATCTTGCGAAACTCCCTTGCTTTGAACATGAAAAAAGAGTTCATTGTTTGTGGTTGAACTTCTTCCTCGACTTCCTCTGGAACGTCTTCCTTTTCTTCGGATGCCACAACCGTTGCTTTGGCATTGCCCACCATATTGCTTACGATCTGCGTTAGGTCGTCTATTTGTTTCTGCTGCACACCAAATTGGGCTTTAATTTGTATCTAAAGTTATTGCTGCTGCAGCTCCATCAATTACAGCATTCTCTACATTGTAGTCTCGCTAGGGCTAGCGTCCTTTGAACTCGACGAACTATCCACAGCGTTGGTTGTTGTGCCGGGATTATTTTTATTTTTCTTAGTTATTCCTACAAAATAAAGTAACCCCGTTAGTATTTTTCAAAAGTATCTACGGGCTTACTTGTATGGAACTTTTATTTCATGCAGCATGTCGACAAGCATTCAATTGAGCAATCGCAACGAACATTCTAAAATGAAACATCTTTTGAAAATCTGAGGAAACATAACTGTTCTCTGATACCAATTTGTCATACCCCGATTCGACAAACCATTCGTCCCCGTTAGTATTATGCCGAATCGATCATCCTCGCTAAGGCGTGATGTCGTACGAGTCTGGAATTACACTCGTACAAGGCAACAACATTAAATTTGATCATTATATTGAAATACCAAGTTAAAAATTTACAAATTACATCAGAATTGAACACACAGTTTAGGAAGATAGAAATATGCTTTTCATTAATAGCTTGCAACGAAGTGCAAGTCGTAATTACATTGGATGCCGTTGTGGCTACATTGATTAAAACATAAGAAATATACTCGACAAGCTGCCTGAACTAACACTTGTCATTCCATACATTCGCCCTTTTATACATAAGCCTTCGATGAAATGACTTCAAAATACTTTAGAATATGAAGAGCTTCAAAATGCCTCTCCGAACTTCAGCTTCAGTTTATAGCTCCCACAGCACCTATGGAGTTGGGGAGGGGGTTAGCACACTTGCTAAGTGGACGGAACGAACCCACTCGTCTAAACTGACTCTGATTGTTAAGGTAGGCATGCTTTAGAGTTTTCTTTCTATTTAGAACTAAATGAATTGAGTTCATATCGATAGCCATCTTTGAAGTAATAAAGCGTACAATGAAACATAACGATTTATCACAATTTTTACCACGGCCGTGCTCGTCCTTGCATAAAAATAGAGATAATATTTACTACCTGCATAAGACAATAGGTGAGCATGCTACTATGTTATATGTGGTCATTGGCACCACTTGGAACATAATTGAATCGGCATGCGACGCTACCTTTTCTGCCTAGGTTGCAAGCTTTACTGAAGGTCCCGCATGCCTCATGCCTAAGCACGATAAACATTCCCCTTATGACGATTCGGTTCCGATGCCTTGGATACCGTTTCGAGGAAAACGAACTTGTGAACAAGTTGTCCATGACCATGCCAATGAATGATTATATGAGATCGATTGCATAGCGCGGATAGTATTAAGTAGGATTATCATTTTGACTCATGCGAGAGTTCGTTTCCTCAAAGCTGAATATTCTGATTTAACGTCCCATAGGCACCAAATTGCCCGAGGCATCACAAGCCAACATCGACGTTTTATATTATTTTGCAGCACGTGAAATAGTTTCTCTCTTTTCTGGAACCTTAAACTTTCTTATTTTGATGCGGAAGTTATATTTTCAGAGTAATTTACTCTAAATCGATACGTTTTTCCCGAGTTCTTGATCCTAGTGGAATGTCATGCATTTAACTTGGCATCGTCGATTTGAATAAGTTCGAGGCAAAATAATTTTGTTTGCGGGACAGAGTAGAAAAAAAGGGCCGAACCACCTACCAAGTATTTGATCGTGCCGATAGTCGGAGCGCTTTGCAACATTCAAGCTTCAGTTATGCGAGCTCCTACAATGGCACCAACACTTAGTCAGAATTCCTTCTTTAATCCTTTGTTTCAAAATTCGTAAAATGCATTCAGAAAACGACGCGAAAACACATTCATCAAAATCGTGCGACAAAAGCTCCAAGAAAACCATACAGCAGTCCGGCCCCATAGAAGGGACTCTTATATAGAGCTCACTCGCCGAGACGCAGCCTGCTGCATCTAGGACTTATTCTAAAAGAAGCCGTTCCATTAATTGGATCAATTCTCGTAACATCTGTCCAAATCGATTTGATCGATGCCATAAGGTGTTATCGTTTAGCAAGCTCAGGGATCGACTCAGATGGCCATCTGAGTTCCCGATCGATCTAACTTGGCGTAAGCATATTACGGAGTCCGTCGCCTATCGGAAGCGGGGTACTACAACGGGTCGCCACCTTCTCCTCTCCGAAGAGGAGTGGCTTGCTCGCACGAAGCAGAGGAAGCAAGGCAAGGCCTACTCCGACGACGGCAGAAGCAGTGGTCACGGGTACGATAGACAAAGAGGTCGTGGCCATGGGAACATGAACAATGACAGCGACAATGCGTCCGGCGGCGCGCATGACAAGAAAGGAAAGTGCCACAATTGTGGCATCTACGACCACAGGGCAACGGACTGCTGTAAGCCGAAGCACGATGAGCATGCCCATCTGACGCAAGCCGACGACGATGAGCCTACACTGCTAATAGTACAGGAGTGCACGCTCGCCGAGACCTCGTAGGCATGACCAACAAACGTCGTGCTCGACGAGGTGCATGCTCAGGTACATCTGGGCCTGAGGAAGACCACTACAGCGAAGCATGGTACCTCGATACCGGTGCCGACATGTCACGCCCCAGAACCAGAATACTGGAGAGCGGGGGCAGACATAGCTAGCTACGTATATTGAAATAGAATACATCTCAACTATACGGTCACGGCTGTCTAGATATGAAGGTTTACTACAAGCCAGCAGTCTCTTAAGGTCAAGCCTATTGTCTCAATCTCAAGCAATTAACAGAGTTACAAGATATTAGAGCATCAAATATATATATAAGGCGTCCCAAATATTACATATTGGATGATCATGAAGCTAGTCGTACAAAATGATGGGACTAGCAAGAGTTCAGTCATACATGATCAACCCTAGGATTTGTTAATCATGTTTATAGCCCGTAGGCAGACAATAAGTAAATGTGCATCGAGCTAACAGGTGCTCGTCGGCTAAACGTCTCAAAAGAATAAATTTACATATAAGTGGATGAAACAAAAAAGAAAACCCACTCTTGGCCCGGGTTCCGTCTAGTTGTCACCATTGGGCTGGAAGCTTGGTAGATCCTCGGGAGCTGCTCCGAAATCTGGCCACACAAAACCAGCTGGGTCAAACCCCAGAAAGAGCAAGTGCCACAAAGGAGGCCACAAATAAGAACAAAAGCCAGCATATCAGAACATAAAGAATAAAAGAAGTACAAGTAGTAAAGTACACATGGCGATAAACGACTAGGGACGTGGAACCATTCCGGGAGCCAGGTTACAATCCTTAAACCAAACAAGGACCGAGATTGTACCCCTTCGCCTGAATAGCTCACTGTCTCTACCCATTTATCGTTAGTGATAAGTAAAACAACATGCTCAGGAGATAGCAGGTACTGGAGCTAGACAAGACTTAGACAAGGCTGGACACCATCCATCCGCAATCGGCCAAACAAATACTACGGCTTACTACTTTAACTAACTAGGGTTATCACAAGCCTTAATTACTAACAAGATGCAAGTGAGAAACTCCCAGTCCCAATCCCTGCAGACCATCCAGTTATCCTTTCGCGGGTTGAGAGTATGGTTGGGTACATCGCCCAGGAAACGATATACCCTTAGGTGACTTAGAGGGTGCAACACATGACAGTGTGCTGGAAATGTGCTCTACTCGTCGGCAAGCTACAAGTCCATTAAAGCGCCCAGATAACGAGATTGCCTGTGACTGGGAATTCTCCATGTTCTAGTTTGATCTAATCGTTAGCCTAATGCAATTTAGCGCGAGTCCCTGGCCGTGGTACCCAGGGAGTCACGTCCTAGACATGATGCAAGACAAGACAAGTGGATTGTACAAGCAAGCAAGCAGGAACACCCACGGTGTCAAGTTGATTATACGAGTCAAGTTACAAGTTACAAGTCAAGTCAAGTCAGGAGTGCGCCGCCACGGGCCACTATCAAGTTATCAAGATAATTCATGTCAGGGTACTGTTAGGAGTGCACCACTACGGGTCACTGTCATGTCAGGTTGGTCATGTCAGGAGTGCACCACTACGGGTCACTGTCGTGTTATGCTAGTTCCTTTCCATACCGTGCCATGTACAATAGTCAATCCAAACGTACTAAGTAAAATCAAGTTCATGTCAAAAGGCGTAAGGATATAAAATGGGCATAAAATATCTAATAGAATACTAATATAAATAGGACTATAGAAGAGCCAAGCTTAAAAAAATAAACAATCATCATAGACAAGTAGGTTGTGCAAGGGGGGTCAGGGGTTGGTCTGCGCAGGGTGTGTACTGCGCATGGAAGAGCTGCGCAAGAGTTGCCTTGCGCAAGGGTTGCCTTGCGCAAGGGTAGACTGCGCAGGGGTGGATTGCGCGAGGGTGGATTGCGCATGGCTGGATTGCGCGAGGGTGGATTGCGCATGGCTGGATTGCGCGAGGGTGGATTTGCGCATGGCTGGATTGCGTGAGGGTGGATTGCGCATGGCTGGATCGCGCGAGGGTGGATAGCGCGAGGGTGGATTGCGCATGGCTAACTGCGCAGGGGTTAGTGCGCCAAGGGAGATGCGCGGTCCAGCCCAAGAGGCCGGGCGCAATCGGCTATGCGCAATGAAGGCGCTGGCCGAGAAGAAAGGTGCGCAGTTCACCAAAGGGTGAGCTGCGCAATCGGCCTTGCGCTAAAGAGCACAGGCCGAGAGGGCTGCTTCTCCAACCCGAGAAGAACTCCAAGAACTTCAAAACTTCAATTCTTCATAACTTGACCAAATCAAAACCAAATCTAGATTTTCAAAGTTCTATCTTGAGTAAAATCGAATTCTCTTCCACATGGAAGCATCAAAACATACAAAAATCGAAGTTTAATAGATCAAAACCAAGGATTTCCGAAAATGGTTAAAACCTAGATCTAGAAAAATGGAAGCTCCAAATCACAAAATGTCAAGTTCTAAAATTGTTCTCCATGGCCTAATCTAGCTAATGGACAAATAAAAAGTGGTGCTTAGTTGATGGCAAGGTGCACTTGCCTATGGTGTGGTGTTGTGTGGAAGAAGGAAGAAGAAGAAGAAAATTAATGGAGAGTAAAGAGGAGAGAGAAAGTTAGGTGGGGATATAATGAGGGTGGTTGTGTTGTGTTGAGGGTAGAGTGTAGGTTAAAGTGTACCAATACATGTTAACCCAAACCTAATCAAACCAAACCAACTAAAACTGAGCCGAACCAAAACCTGAAATACGAGAAAAACCCACAATTCCGCAAGTCGAGAAAATTAAAATATGTGCCAAAATCAAATTACGAGTACAAATACGAAATACAGGAAATGGGGGTGACAACTCTACCCACCTTCAAAGAATTCCGTCCTCGGAATTTAATCAAGGAGCTAGAGATTGCCACGACAAGCTATACTAAGCACAGACAAGCTACACTAAGCAGTTCAATCATACAATCATACAATGCAAGCAAGGAAGGGAAAGCGTAAGGCACAAGGAAGACATTATACCTTACGAGTCAAACAGGTAGGGATATCGCGATCGGATGTCGTCCTCACGCTCCCACGTTGACTCACCTAGAGAGTGATGACCCCAAGCAACACGGACTAAGTTAATAGTCTTGTTCTTGAGCGTCTTTTCTCTCCGGTCCAATATAGACACGGGCCTATCCTCATACGAAAGGTTGGTACCAACAACCAATTCCGAATGATCTAGGATATGGCTCGGGTCCGGGATGTACCGTTTTAATTGGGATACATGGAATACATCATGTACCTCACTTAGCGACGGCGGAAGAGCGAGACGATAGGACACATCGCCTACTCGCTCCAGAATATCAAACGGCCCTATATACCTAGGACTAAGCTTTCCTCGTACGCCAAAACGAATGACGCCGCGGGTAGGCGAGATCCTAAGGAATATATGGTCGCCGACGGCAAATTCTAAGGGACGCCGATGAGCATCGGCCCAATGGCGCTGGCGATCCTGAGCAACTCGGAGGTGATCTCTGACTTTCCTGACCACTTCAACCGTCTGAGAAATCAGTTCTGGACCGAGCATCTGCCCCTCTCCAACATCGTCCCATGCTAACGGGGATCTGCACTTCCTACCATACAGAGCCTCGAAGGGTGCCATCTGGATACTGGCCTGGAAACTATTGTTGTACGAGAATTCCACCAGGTGCAGGTGATCCTCCCATGAACCACCGAAGTCAAGGGTACATGACCGCAACATATCTTCGAGAGTTTGTATAGTGCGCTCCGATTGCCCATCTGTCTGCGGATGATATGCTGAGCTGAACTTGAGACGAGTCCCCAAACTTTGATGAAGACTGCGCCAGAAGTGCGATGTGAATCTCGTATCCCTGTCTGATACTATGCTGACTGGCACTCCGTGAAGTCTGACGACCTGCCTGAGATACATCTCTGCCAGCTGCACCGTTGACTGTCCAACTCTGAACGGAAGAAAGTGTGCCACCTTGGTAAGCCTGTCTACAACGACCCAAATAGCATCTCTGCCTGCCGGAGATCTGGGTAACCCAGTCACAAAATCCATGGTTATGTGTTCCCATTTCCATTCTGGGATCGGTAAAGGTTGAAGAAGTCCAGCTGGCCTCTGATGTTCAGCCTTGACTTGTTGGCAAACCAAACATCGAGAGACATACCGGGCTATCTCTCTCTTCATACCATTCCACCAAAAGTATTGACGAATATCTCTGTACATCTTCGTGCTGCCTGGGTGGATGGAATACTGCGAACTGTGAGCCTCTGCCATGACTTCCTGTCTGATATCTCCACTGGGTACACAAAGACGCATGCCGTGTCGAAGTGTACCATCCTCATGAATACATAACTCTGGCCTTCTTCCTGCCTCGCACTCTGCTCTGAGCTGCTGAATCTTGGAATCTGTTAACTGTGCTGTCCGGATCCTCTCAACCATGGTGGACTGAATCTGTAGGCTGGCCATCAAGGCCACATTGGAAGGGAGGACAACTTCAATTTCCATCTTCTGAAGATCTGCCAATAGCTCTGGTTGCGCCGTCAGGAAATAAACTCCGGCTCTCCGGCTCAACGCATCTGCTACAACGTTGGCCTTCCCTGGATGATACTGCAAATCCACATCGTAGTCCACCAGTAGCTCGAGCCATCTTCTCTGCCGCATATTAAGATCTTCTGGGTGAAAACATACTTCAGGCTCTTATGATCAGTAAATATCTCCACTCTGTCTCCGTACAAGTAGTGCCTCCATAACTTAAGTGCAAACACTACTGTTGCTAGCTCCAAGTCGTGGGTCGGGTAATTCTTCTCATGATCACGGAGTTGACGTGACGCATAAGCAATTACCTTCCCATGCTGCATCAAAACACATCCCAATCCTCTGTCTGAAGCGTCGCAATAAACTGTGAATCCTCCGGTCCCATCTGGAAGGGTGAGAATGGGAGCCGTTATCAAACCTCGCTTCAACTTCTCAAATGATTCCTGACATTCTGCTGTCCAAACGAACGGCACATCCTTGCGGGTCAACTGGGTCATCGGCGCTAAAATCCTTGCAAAATCAGAGATGAACCGCCGGTAGTAGCCGGCCAATCCAAGAAAGCTGCGAACTTCTGCCACTGAGCTGGGTACTGGCCATGCCTCGATAGCCACAATCTTCTGTGGATCCACTTCCACTCCTCCTCTGGTAATGATGTGACCCAAGTAAGAAATACGATCGAGCCAGAACTCGCATTTACTAAACTTGGCGTACAACTGGTGCTCTCTGAGAATTTGGAGGACAACTCTGAGATGCTGCTCGTACTCTGCTTCACTCTTGCTGTAGACCAGGATGTCATCAAGGAACACTATCACGAACTGATCCAAGTAAGGCATGAAAATACGGTTCATGAGGTCCATGTACACTGCCGGCGCATTGGTCGCTCCAAAGGGCATAACTAGAAACTCCCAATGCCCGTACCTCGATCTGAACGCCGTCTTCGGGATGTCTTGCTCTCTGACTCTGATCTGGTGATATCCTGACCGCAAGTCTATCTTCGAGAAAACTGAAGCCCCCTTGAGTTGATCAAACAAGTCATCTATCCTCGGGAGAGGGTATCTGTTCTTGATTGTCACTGAGTTCAAGGTACGATAATCAACACATAGCCTGGACGTACCATCCTTCTTTTTCACAAGAAGCATCGGGGCTCCCCAAGGCGATCCACTTGCACGAATGAATCCCTTGGTTCTGAGTTCTTCAATCATCTTGTACAAAATCTCCAACTCTGAAGGCGCCATTCTGTAGACACGCTCTGATACTGGTGCTGTCCCGGGAATCAAGTCGATGGTGAACTCGATCTCCCGCTCTGGTGGCATCCCTGGAAGTTCCTCTGGGAAGACATCTGGAAACTCTTCAACTATCTGGGGCAACTGCACTGCTGCTACTGCCATCCGCAATACTGGAGGAGATGGCTCTACTGTGCCTCTGGAAAATGAAAACTCTGGCTCTCCGGGAATACTAAAGACAACTCTGCCAACATGGCAGTCTATCCTAGCATAATGGTTCCTCAACCAATCCATGCCTAGGACTACATCATAGTCTGCCATAGGGAACTCTATGAGCCTAGCGGGGAACTCTCTACCGCTAACTACGATCCGACACGAGGAAAATACTCGATCTACTCCTACAAGACCATTACCAGTAAGTATATTAAGCCTCACTGATAATGACTCGGGCTCCAATCCTATCCGTGTCGCGAATCGTGCAGACATGAATGAATGCGATACACCAGAATCAAATAATACAGATGCTGGAAAGGTGTTGACGAGAATAGTACCTGCCACTACCTCACCTGGTGCAACTTCTTCTTCCATGGTCATCATCATAGCCTGACCTCTAGCTGCGGGTCCCCTCTGCTGGAAACCCCTCTGTCGGTTCTGTGCTGGAGCCTGGGTGAACTGCTGCTGGTTCTGCTGCTGAAAGGCCTGGGCCTGAGGCAACAATGGCCTCGGGTACTGCTGCTGCTGCTGCTGCTGGACTGGAACTGGGGCTGGTCCTCTCACCGAAGAACTAGAAAGGTTGGATGATGATGGACCTCCCCTATTCGGGCAGGTCCCTATCTGGTGGTCTGCTCCTCCACAAGCCATGCACAATTCTTGTGCCCTACGACACTCTGCCGCTACATGGCCCGGCTTCCCGCAATGAGAACATCCCACCGCGGAAGACTGCTTCTGCTTCTGCTGCTGCGGGTACGTCGGGGTCGAATGCTGAACCGACGTCACTGAGGCCGCCCGCCTCGGAGTTCCAATGGTTATACCCCTAGCTGCCGGGGCTGGAGCTGAAGATTGGTGCATCTGGTTGTGGGACCGCTTCCTGCCTCCGGTCCTGTCCACAATTCTCTGGGAGGTATACTCATGCCTCCTTGCTGCCTTCAACACTGCATCGAACGTCTGGTGCTCGAACTGCTCCACAGCCAATAATATCTCTAAATGCAGCCCCTGCTGGAACCGCTGGGCCCTATCGAATTCGGTTGCCACCAAGGTGGGGGCGAACCTACTCAGCCTGGAAAACTCGGTCGCATAGCCATCGACCGTCCTGCCTCCTTGCTTCAAGTTGGTGAACCGGGTCTGCAGGTCGTACCGTGCCACCGAATCGAAGTACTTTGTCTGGAACCTCTCTCTGAACGTCGCCCAAGTGACTGGTGCCGCTAACCCCATGGCCTGAGCTGCCCACCAATCGCGAGCCAAGTCTAACAACTGTAGGCGTACCACCGCCACCTTCTCATTCTCAGGTGTCCTAGCTGCTTCTAGAACTACCTCGGTATCCTGAAGCCAAGCGTCCGCGGCAATCGCATCTTCACTGCCGTCAAAGAAGGGAGGGTTCAAGCGCTTGAAACTGTTGGCCGCCTGATTCCCTTGGAGACCTCCTCGGTTTAGTGCATCATGAACTTTCTGGTGCAAGGCGTCGCCTCGACGATCTTGGGATGCAAGCAGTTCTCTGATAAGCCCTACCAAAGGTCCCTCATCCTGTCTAGCTGGTTGAACGGACGGAGCTGCCTGAACTGGAGGTTCCGAGCCTCCGGGAAGCATAACTCGGGAGGCTACTCCAGAGTGCTGAGCTTGATCTTCCTGGCGCTGGGGTGCTTGCTGAGCTTCCACTGGCTGGTTGGCAGGTCCGGGAGTAATGCCGCTGAAGAAGACGACATAGGGAACAATAAGGAAAGGACCAGGACAGATCAATGATACAAGCAATGTGATCAGGTCGAGATTCTCGGGGATTCGGAGATACGAGCAGAGATCAAGGACGAATATTGATTGAGATATCTATTCGGTAAACCCTCACATTTCTTGAAGGCCAAGACCTGCATGGGCCACCACTTAAACCACGTCACGCCCCAGAACCAGAATACTGGAGAGCGGGGGCAGACATAGCCAGCTACGTATATTGAAATTGAATACATCTCAACTATACGGTCACGGCTGTCTAGATATGAGGGTTTACTACAAGCCAGCAGTCTCTTAAGGTCAAGCCTATTGTCTCAATCTCAAGCAATTAACAGAGTTACAAGATATTAGAGCATCAAATATATATATATAAGGCGTCCCAAATATTACATATTGGATGATCATGAAGCTAGTCGTACAAAATGATGGGACTAGCAAGAGTTCAGTCATACATGATCAACCCTAGGATTTGTTAATCATGTTTACAGCCCGTAGGCAGACAGTAAGTAAATATGCATCGAGCTAACAGGTGCTCGTCGGCTAAACGCCTCAAAAGAATAAATTTACATATAAGTGGGTGAAACAAAAAGGAAAACCCACTCTTGGCCCGGGTTCCGTCTAGTTGTCACCATTGGGCTGGAAGCTTGGTAGATCCTCGGAAGCTGCTCCGAAATCTGGCCACACAAAACCAGCTGGGTCAAACCCCAGAAAGAGCAAGTGCCACAAAGGAGGCCACAAATAAGAACAAAAGCCAGCATATCAGAACATAAAGAATAAAAGAAGTACAAGTAGTAAAGTACACAGGACGATAAACGACTAGGGACGTGGAACCATTCCGGGAGCCAGGTTACAATCCTTAAACCAAACAAGGACCGGGATTGTACCCCTTCGCCTGAATAGCTCACTGTCTCTACCCATTTATCGTTAGTGATAAGTAAAACAACATGCTCAGGAGATAGCAGGTACTGGAGCTAGACAAGACTTAGACAAGGCTGGACACCATCCATCCGCAATCGGCCAAACAAATACTACGGCTTACTACTTTAACTAACTAGGGTTATCACAAGCCTTAATTACTAACAAGATGCAAGTGAGAAACTCCCAGTCCCAATCCCTGCAGACCATCCAGTTATCCTTTCGCGGGTTGAGAGTATGGTTGGGTACATCGCCCAGGAAACGATATACCCTTAGGTGACTTAGAGGGTGCAACACATGACAGTGTGCTGGAAATGTGCTCTACTCGTCGGCAAGCTACAAGTCCATTAAAGCGCCCAGATAACGAGATTGCCTGTGACTGGGAATTCTCCATGTTCTAGTTTGATCTAATCGTTAGCCTAATGCAATTTAGCGCGAGTCCCTGGCCGTGGTACCCAGGGAGTCACGTCCTAGACATGATGCAAGACAAGACAAGTGGATTGTACAAGCAAGCAAGCAGGAACACCCACGGTGTCAAGTTGATTATACGAGTCAAGTTACAAGTTACAAGTCAAGTCAAGTCAGGAGTGCGCCGCCACGGGCCACTATCAAGTTATCAAGATAATTCATGTCAGGGTACTGTTAGGAGTGCACCACTACGGGTCACTGTCATGTCAGGTTGGTCATGTCAGGAGTGCACCACTACGGGTCACTGTCGTGTTATGCTAGTTCCTTTCCATACCGTGCCATGTACAATAGTCAATCCAAACGTACTAAGTAAAATCAAGTTCATGTCAAAAGGCATAAGGATATAAAATGGGCATAAAATATCTAATAGAATACTAATATAAATAGGACTATAGAAGAGCCAAGCTTAAAAAAATAAACAATCATCATAGACAAGTAGGTTGTGCAAGGGGGGTCAGGGGTTGGTCTGCGCAGGGTGTGTACTGCGCATGGAAGAGCTGCGCAAGAGTTGCCTTGCGCAAGGGTTACCTTGCGCAAGGGTAGACTGCGCAGGGGTGGATTGCGCGAGGGTGGATTGCGCATGGCTGGATTACGCGAGGGTGGATTGCGCATGGCTGGATTGCGCGAGGGTGGATTTGCGCATGGCTGGATTGCGCGAAGGTGCGCAGTTCACCAAAGGGTGAGCTGCGCAATCGGCCTTGCGCTAAAGAGCGCAGGCCGAGAGGGCTGCTTCTCCAACCCGAGAAGAACTCCAAGAACTTCAAAACTTCAATTCTTCATAACTTGACCAAATCAAAACCAAATCTAGATTTTCAAAGTTCTATCTTGAGTAAAATCGAATTCTCTTCCACATGGAAGCATCAAAACATACAAAAATCGAAGTTTAATAGATCAAAACCAAGGATTTCCGAAAATGGTTAAAACCTAGATCTAGAAAAATGGAAGCTCCAAATCACAAAATGTCAAGTTCTAAAATTGTTCTCCATGGCCTAATCTAGCTAATGGACAAATAAAAAGTGGTGCTTAGTTGATGGCAAGGTGCACTTGCCTATGGTGTGGTGTTGTGTGGAAGAAGGAAGAAGAAGAAGAAAATTAATGGAGAGTAAAGAGGAGAGAGAAAGTTAGGTGGGGATATAATGAGGGTGGTTGTGTTGTGTTGAGGGTAGAGTGTAGGTTAAAGTGTACCAATACATGTTAACCCAAACCTAATCAAACCAAACCAACTAAAACTGAGCCGAACCAAAACCCGAAATACGAGAAAAACCCACAATTCCGTAAGTCGAGAAAATTAAAATACGTGCCAAAATCAAATTACGAGTACAAATACGAAATACAGGAAATGGGGGTGACACGACAACAACATAACGGGCTGTAAGGAGGTCTTCGCCGAACTTGACACCGCGGTCACGGGCTCCATTAATTAAGTTTGGTGGCAGGTCCATCGTCGACATCCGTAGGCATGGTACGATGATGTTCAAGTGTCAGAACGACGAGCACCACGCCCTCTTTAGCGTTTATTTTATCTCGAAGCTATGAAGCAATATCATCAGCCTTGGGCAGCTCGATGAGAATGGCTGCCAAGTTTTGATCGAAGGCAGCGTGCTCTTAATTCGCAATCGTCAACGACACCTTCTCGCCAAGATAAAACGGGCCCAAAACCGACTGTACACTCTATCTCTTGATATTGCACAACTAGTGTGTTCAGTAGCACGGCTCAATGATGACGCATGGCAGTGGCATGCATGGTTCGGCCACCTCAACTTTGAAGCACTCGGGAAGGTAGCTCGTCGCAACCTGGTGCACGGGCTACCACAGATCGACCACGTCGATCAGATTTGTTATAGTTGCCTTGCCGGGAAGCAGCGGCGTGCACCATTTCCGCAGGAGGCCAAGTACTGCGCCGACAACCTACTAGATCTCGTGCAGAGTGATTTCTGTAGGCCGATCATACCGACGACACCCAATGGCAAGCGCTACTTCTTGCTCTTCGTCGATGATTCAGTCGCTACATGTGGTTGACACTACTGAGTTCGAAGGATGAGGCGTCGGCAGCCATCAAATACTTTCTGGCCCTCGTCGAGGTAGAGGCTAGATGCAAATTGCGCGCTTCGAACTGATCATGGGGGAGAGTTCACATCCGTAGCATTTGGCGAGTTTTGTGCGGGCTGCGACATCAAACGATACCTCACGGCGCCGTACTCGCCGCAACAGAATAACGTTGTCGACCGTCGAAATCAGACAGTCGTCGCGATGGCGTGCAGCCTTCTGAAGGAAAAGACTATGCCCGAAGAGTTTTGGGGTGAGGCGGTCACGACGGTCGTCTTCATCCTCAACCGCTTGCCGACACGGAGCATCGACGGTAAGACACCGTACGAGACGTGGCATGGACACAATTCAAGCGTGCACTTCCTCCGCACCTTCAGCTATTTCGCACACGTAAAGGTGGTCAAGCTGAACTTACAAAGCTAGAAGATCACAGCAAACACATGGTCTTCATAGGCTACGAGCTCGACACCAAGGCGTACCGGGTGTACGACCACACCGGCAAGCGCGTGCACATCACGGGCGACGTTGTCTTCGACGAGGAAGCCAAGTGGGACTGGGGAGTGCAAGACAATATAGGTATGACATTTACTGTTGAGTATACCATGATTCCCATACCACATGTTGAACATGTAGGCACGCCGGTGCACGGAGATGGCGAGCCATCAACACCAGTAGCTCCCAGTCCAGGGCCGTTGACGCCAGCGTCCGGAGGAGAAATATCTAATTCGGTGGCACAAGGTGGGGTGGAATTCGTCTCGCCACCCACCAACGTCTCGGCCATGATCGACGCTGATGACGATAGGCCGCACAGGTTCAGGACCTTGGTGAACTTGCATGACACGACCACCGTCCGCGAGCTCGATGCCGACGAGCTGCTCCTCATTCTTGGCGAGGAACCTGCCACTTTCTTTGAAGCCGAGAAACACCAATGTTGGCGCTAAGCAATGCTCGATGTGGTGAGCTCCATGGAGGAGAATCTACTTGGTGCCTCGTCGATCTCCCACCCATCCACCGTCCGATCGGTTTAAAGTGGGTCTACAAGCTCAAGAAGGACGAGCACGACGTCGTCCTCAAGCACAAGGCGTAGCTCGTGGCGAAAGGCTATGTACAAAGGCAAGGAGTAGACTTCAAGAAAGTGTTCGCGCCAGTTGCTCGCCTCGAGTCTGTCCGCTTGTTGATCGCACTCGCCGTGCATGAGGGGTGGGCGGTTCACCACATGGACGTGAAGGCGGAGTTCGTCAACGGTGACCTCTAGGAGGAGGTGTACGTCGCCCAACCTTCCGGCTTAATTGTCAAAGGTCAGGAACACAAAGTGCTAAAACTTGACAAGGCACTGTATGGGCTGCGGTAAGCACCAATGGCTTGGAACACCAAGCTTGACAGTTGCCTGTGTTATTTCGTTTCCACCAAAGTTCACAGGAGCGCGCTGTGTACGCACACGGCAAAGATCCAGCTCGTCTATTTGTGGGAGTGTACGTCGATGATCTCATAATCATTGGGACGGACCCATATGAGATTGCCAGGTTCAAGAAGGAGATGAAGCCCTTGTGTCACGACCCGGTATCGAAATACAGGGACGAACATAGGCCAGCTATACCGTATAAGGTACGAAGACATTATACGGCGATGACTGCTGTCAATCTTGTTGGGTATCCTAGCATACAATCAATCTATGGCCTAAATCTGATCTCATATCCACCGACAATAATCAGTGAAGTAATAAGCAAGAGAGAGCATCATATAGAAAGCAGGAAACACTCATATGATAAACATGAAATCTATGGTATTGGATAATAATATAGACGAGTATACCTTCCCACAGTTCCTAACATGATCTGGAACTGAAGCACATCCTCCAAGTCAAGTCTGAAAGATCCACAGGGTCGGTCACTGGCAATCTGGGAACAATCCAGGGTTGGTCAGGCCAACAGTAGCAGGTACCAGAAAGGAAGGCTCAAGGACGGACGAAGAAAAGCCAACAAGATAAAATATAAAACAGGAGAACATATATGAACAGTAAATGGAGTAAGAATCGTGTGGTACCAACACACGATAACAATCCACAACTAATGTAGCTAAATAACCAACAATCATCAAAGTGTTCCTAACATCCACTAATGCCTGCATCGTCAACTGAAACTGGATATCAGCCAGCTTTGCAAGCAACAAGCCAAACAATTTAAGTGATTAAGCGGCCACTAAAATGCCTACAGCTTTCTATCTGTAGGTTGGGCTACCCTAACAATGCAATGTATAATGTAGAACCAGAAACTGTACCTATCTAGTGAGATAAAATACTACTTCGACATGTAAACGGCTAAGGGTAAATTCAACACCCCGTACATAAAATATGTGACTGCTATCAGACACGAATAATAGATCCGATACCCTGCACGTGAAGTGTGCGACTGCTATCAGACACGAATAGTTTTTGGTTTGTTTACATGTCTAGAGTATTTCTCCGCCCGACTACTACCAACGGATCCAAGCAGGTCATAAACACGAAAACATACATGAGTCACAAAAATAATAATCACGAATAAAACATGCAAGGGATCCATACTACATCGCATAATCATCATGTCGAGACTCGATAGAAAATCAATGTAGAGCAATACTAATACATGAATCATAGAATTTATCAAATATGAAAACTATAAGAAATGTACTCGCCAACTAGCAAGGTACCCGTGCAGGTAATCACATAATATAGCTAGAAATCAGGATGGCACTGCAGTGCCATATAATCAGGAAAGTAGCACCTCAAGTACACATGGGAGCCTACAACACTAATCATCAAGTCGGTCTCTCCACCGGATCAATCTATCAGGAGTCTCCTATCTATGATGAGATAAATATCATATCAGGAAAGACGATCACCAGATACTAAGCTAATCACAATAAACAATGCTAGGCCCTCTGGCTCACAAGAATCCTCTGAATCATTGATCACAAACTATCAGCAAACAAGTCCCCTAACTATCGGGATACAACAAAGATATTAGGTTTTGGGCGTTTGGGAAGTTTGATAAAAATCTTACAATGATACCCTCGATATTCTCCTCGTTCCGCGAAGCACTCGCACAATCATCGAAATCCAGGAATCCACATAGTCATATCTGATCAAATTAGAACATCATCAAAAAGGAAATCACAATAATATCCAAGAATCTATGCGAGTCTATCTGATCATATTCCATATCAACCCTCCAAATTATACTCAATCCTCTAATATATCCAAAAATACAATTCCGATACATAACAACTCTCAGCCCTATCTGGCTAGACTAGGATAACTCCTAGAATGAATGGTCAGGGGAGAAGAGTTTATTAATAAATGCCGTCGAAAATGGCAAGGATTGTATGGACCGCTCTCCTTATGCTGTCCGACGGACAATACATGTTAAGGGCGAGGCGACTAATCTAGTCAGGCGTCTACCTAGCAGGTACTGGGATCAAGTATACTATACCACGATAAACGTGCATGGGGCTGGTTCAGCAAACTAAAGGAACGATTCTGCCAAAATCTTCAAACCAAATTCCCGATCGGGAACTCTGAAAAAAATTGGCAAAATATCATCTGTATTTCTGAACGTGAGCTCCCAGCGAATTAGGGCTAAATCCACTCGACGCAACCCATCGTAGAATTACAAACTGAGAAACTAAGTCTCAGCTTCCAGTAGCACTACAATGCGTACTGGGCACCAACCATAGCCGAGAACACTAAGTCTCGGCCTCCAACATCACTACAATGCGTGCTGGGCGCCAAGCCAACACGTGCCACAAGAACCGCTACATAGGGTACGTCACAGACCCAGAGTCATGTCCAAGCCACAAGACACAGAAAATAGTTAGCCAAAGCCGTTATCCGACCGCGAGTCAGAAATGGGACATATGGGGACATTCCATATTTGTGAGTCATGTCGTGTCCTCGGAGGTGTGGATGGCCCATCCGAGTTCGTTCGATACGGCTTAACCCGGTATCGAACCAAGCTATCCTAAGTTATCATCATGACAGTTCTACTACTATGCTACACTACTCACAATTATACATTTACAATTATAATTTACAAAAGAATTAAATATAATTAAATTCAGAAGAGAGGACAAGAGCCGTCGATGAGCAAGGGATACTTTCCTAGAGGGCTCGGCTAGGGAAGCAAGTCTTTCGCGATCGGGATCCAGGTAGCACGTCCATCGAAGTCCTCAGAACACACAATAAACAATCATTAGCATTAAATAATAAATTAATGGAATAATCACAAGAGATGGCAGGAGGGTATACCGCGTAGGCCCCGCAAGCAGTACAGGGATCTGGACACGCAAACCGAGATACGCGTGTGCATCGAGATACGTACGAGAATCAAAATGACATGAATATCGAAACGAAGGAAAAATAGTATGTACACGTAAATCGATACGTGCACACAGATCGATACGGGATGCAAATCGAGACGTGTACGTATATCGAGAAGACACAAGACATGAATTGGTATACAAATCAATGCGACGCGCAAATCGGTGACTGCACGCACCTCGAAGCAACACGAATCACAAAGTGGGCATAAAGGTTGAGATACAAAAATCGAGGCAATATGCAAATTGAGATGGCACAGTGCCCGAGGCAGCGCGGAGCTCGAGGCATTCTGCTGCCCGATGCAACACGTGAATCGATATGGCACGGAGACCAAGATCGCACACACACCAAGGTGTACGTATATCGAGACGCAGGGGAAATGAGAAGATGCATAATTCGAAGGTATGCTACCCGAGGCAGCACACTGCACGAGGCAATGCGCTGGTCGAGGCTGCACGCAATCCGAGGCATACAGAATGTGGGGCTCGCTCCCTGAGGAGCATGCTGCCTAAGGTCGACTCATTATTCGAGCAGAGCAGGGCTCGAGGTGTCCCACAGCTCGAGACGGTGCTGCCCTCGAGGCACGGCAGATATCCGACGGGGAGGAAGAGAAGAGGGAGGCGGAGGAGCTCACTGACGGTATGGCCAGGTCGGGATGGACTCCACGACGGGGAAGGAAGGACAGCAGTGGCAGTTCTACGCCTGCTGACCGGAGAAGATGGCAACGATGACGAGAACGGCAGTGACTGTGGCTCACGACGACGAGAGAAAGGAGGAGAGAAGATGGTGGTTAGAAGTGGTGGTGGTGGTGCTGAAGATGACGATGAGGGTGGCGGCGCTGGTGAGGTTGATGGTGGTGCTGGCGTCCATGGGGGTGGTGGTGGTCGACGACGCCCAAGGCGGTCGAGAGAGAGGGGGAGTGAGCGAGGGAGAGACAAAGGGAGATCGTGAGAGACGGATAGTGAGAGCTGAGCGGAAGAGAGGGGGAGAGGTCGAGAGGGAGGGGAGATGGGGTTGTGCTCGGGAGAGAGAGTGATAGTGGGAATGGGCGGCTGATGGTGAGGGAGAAATGGTGAGGTTAGGGTTTATTTAGGGAGGGGTAAATATAAGAAAAAAATAAAAATAATAATAACAATGATAATGATACTAATAAAATAGGAACAATATTAATAAGCTAACCATATCAACTCCACTAATAATAATAAAATAACCTTAGTAACAATTCAATAGAAGCAATAACCAATTATCTGATCTAAACAATCGAGGCCAATCCTAAATCAGAAAAATAAATAAAATTTAGTCAAATAGGGAATTTAATAAATCACCCGAATTTTAGAAATACGGTCATATACCTATTTTCAAAACATGGAGATAACACCTTGTTCAAAATGAGTGACTTGGGGTTGCTTACTTTCTACCTCGATATTAAAGTGCAACATTCCAATGGCTTCATCACCCTCAGTCATGAGGCATATGTGTAACGACCCGCTCTGCCCTAGCGAAATGTCGACTCAAACGTCGCAAGTACAACGACTCGAAACTCGTCTTGCTCATGACTCGCTTAAGGCAAAGATAATGGACTTGGCCCTTCAGGAGGATCTAGACCTAGACTTTCAAAGGTGCGCTCGGAGTCTCACTCAGTCGATGCGATCATCGCTAAAGTGGGTGGCTCCGATGAACCTGTCTTTGCTTAGCCTAGACACATAATAATACAAACACTATTGCTAGAATCGCTAGGCGATAACACCATGCATGCTAACAAAATGACTCAACGCACCTAGCTAAGGGAATAATCCCATCTTGTATGCTTGTATAGAACATGGAAAAGAACTTGAAAAATATGCGAACTCTCGTACTGCACTCCACGCTCGTGCAAACGCACAGCTTAGTTTTTGAGTAGAATTAATTATGCGTTCAACTATGAATGAGATGCTTGTTACTTAGAATCGTATCACAACTTGAGACATGAAATAATAAATGGTTCACTAAAATGAGGAAGACTATCAACATAGTCATTTCGAATATGGTACTAGTAATATTGAAAGGCTTCGGGACCGATGGGTCGCCAAGGCGGTTCCCGCACAGGGAGTTGCATAATGTATGAATGAACGAATGAACGAATAAGTGAATGAATGAATCAACGAATGAATAAATGAATACGTGAATGAATCAATGAACGAATGAACAAGTAAAAGAAAGACAAGAAAGAAAAGAATAGTTAGCGACAGGTATGACGGGAACGTGCAACGGGGCGCGCTACCCGCGCTGCACGGACGCCGCTGCCAACCTGGTCGATAATGCATTATGGCTCTAGACAGCCTGGTAAGTTAATTTATTGGCTCAAGACATCCCAACAAGATAATTGGCTCATGACAGCCCGACAATTTAAACTAAAAAAAGAATACGAAATGGTCACAGACAACTTGTGCACGAGTGATGGAACAAACGATTCCAAGGCAAGGATCACGACATCGTGGCCGGCCTAGGTGGAATCATGGCTTATGGACGGCTTGTGTGCGAGCTCAGTCACACAAGAGACGTAAGGCCGGGTATTGCATAGACTATCAAGGTGTACCAGCCATCACGCTTGATAGATGCAAATACAAAGAGGAACATGTCCAAATGGATTATGGTGCCAGCGATCGATGTATATAGATTAAGTTGGCTCGATTGTGGCAAATTTGCGTGTGAGACTTTGCTTTGAAACAAGTAAATCTGACTAGTTGAACATGTTAAGTTACTGAATGAAACATATCTAAACAACAGTTGAGTACAACACACCCTGATAACTTGAGTAAGCTGAACAACTGTGGAATTGAACGAAGCACTTTCTGAACAGGCTTGAGTATAACACAACAAATGAACTAGAGTACTTCGTACAAATCAGTTAGAAACATGCCTACGACGCGCTACCACTTGAGGCAAGAACACGCCCTTGACACTTTTGAATACTTATGCAAACCTGTCAATTCATAATGCATATTATGTTGGCTAACTTGGTTTACTTTGGACATGGACGATCATACGGTAAGTATGGTAAGTTGCACATGTTTTACTTATGCGACACTTGAAAACGATAACAGGGGATAGGCTTTGAATGTTATGCCATAAAAATGATCATAAGGCAAGATTAGTAAGACAATAAATGATAGATGGAGCACAAAAATAAAATAAACGTGTTTGGTAATGATAGTGAGTGGGCGAGCTAGCCTCACCACCAGTGCATAATAATATACTGATAGCCACATAGTCTGCTTGCAGGGTGCGGAAGAACTACGTCAGGTGCGGAGACTTCCCTCGAACGAGCTAAGGTGCTGTTTGCCATGAAATATAAAAGAACAGAACAATTATCGGAGGAGTGGACTTTTACTTCACAATACAAACTCGCTTGTACAAAGAAAGCCTAGGGACGAAAACCTAGGTACAGCAATCTAAGTACAATTGTTTATTTTAGATTCTGGAGGGTGACGGTAGAGGCTCGGGAAAGCGACGGCAGCTCTGCCTTACTCCTTGGACGATCGGATGCAGCCTTGACTCCGGGAAAGATCTACTTGGCATTGAAGAAATGCTCTCTTGTCTCTCTCTCTTTAAGTCTCTTCAGGTACTCTGGTGTTCTTCTCCAAAAAAGGGTCCTCCTCGCAAGGGAATGGCACCTTACTATTTATTGGAGTGGGATACAATCATTAGGGTTTGCAATGGTTACCTCCTTGATATGTCGGCGGTTAAGGACCAATTAATCTAGGCCCTTTATTCTGATTGTAGCAAATCTAGGTAATTAATGTAGATTGCATCAAATTTCTGTGGGCAATAAATGTTGATTGCCATGAATATTCACGACTTGTAGTGGCCTGCCACGTGTCCAATTTGCTCGATTTGACTTGATTTGGGCAATTATGGTGATTGCATTAAATCTGATTCCAGGAAGATACGACTGCCACGTGTCTCAATCGTCGTGACAAGTGCCACGTGTCCTCCATTGGGTCGTCTTGGCAGAGCCGCAGATGAGTGGGCCGCATGAGGATGAACAGCCGTATGAAGATGGGCAGCCGCATGGTGATGAACAGCCGCATGAAGATGGACAACCGCATGAGGATAGCCAGCCGCATGCTGACGGATGGCCGCATAAAGGATGCAGCCGCATGAAGATGGTGGCCGCATGAAGGGGGCAGCCGCATGGGGATGGGCGGCCGTATGAAGTGGTCGGTCGCATAAATGCAGCGGCCGCATGCCTCAGAATTTGGTGGATTCTGCCAACTGTGAAAGGATTTCTTCCTCTTCCCTAGGAACACGCCTTTATGTCAGTCATTATTGCGCCTTTATGTCAGAGATGTCATTTGTCAGAGCTATCAGCCGTCAGGGCATTAATTGTATTAAAAGACGAAGAGAAAAGCTGTCGAAGGCCACGTGGCTCTGGGTCTACCCGAGCCGCATAGACGTGTGAGCCGCATAGACGCGTGAGCCGCATGGACTCTCTGAACCGCATGGGCTCTCTGAGCCGCATGGGGATCCTTAGCCGCATGGATCTTTCTTTATTCTTTTCCATGCTTCTACAAGACCCCCTTTAAAGTTTTCAATTTGCAAAATTGAAATACTTTGAATAAGAAGCATGGCTATGTATAAACTCCTCTGGCCGCATATGATGTTCTGGCCACATGGATGTCCCAGCCGTATGGCCTCCTTAGCCGTATTGGCCAACCAGCCGCATGGACTTTCTGGCCGCATAGGCTGTCTGGCCGCATGTGCTTCTTGCCACGTCATCCTGCCACGTGTACAAATCTTGTGCATTAATTGCTGTTGATTTGCTGTCAGTTTTAAGGCCACTTTTTGGGGCAGGATCCCAAGAGTTTAGCCTTAATTTCAGTCGGCTCGTCTCGATAACCGAAGAGTCAGTTTTTTAGGCTGTACGTGGATCGAGGCGCCCATCTATAAATATAAACGTGTTCAGTCGGAGAGACTTCTTTACTCTCTTCTTCGTCTTCAACTCTTGTTGCTTTAATTTTCTCCCTCTTTCTTCTCCGACCGTCGGACGATAATGACCCCCAAGTCTTCCAAGGCTGCTTCTGCTGCTGCAAAGGGCAAAAAAAACGGCTTCCTTATCGGCCCCTATGCCTGAAGTGCACCACGACGTCCACCCTGCTTTTAAGGGTAAGGATTGGATGGAATATTGAATGCTTTCAGCCCTAAAAACCCTGGCTCTGTTGCATAATTTATGCACAAGCCTTCATCCTAAGTTCAATCATGATGAAACTGCATACGTTGTGTGGGCCGTATGACCTTCTTATGTTCGAGCCGCATGGGGTATACCCTGTGTTTGAGCCGCATGGGAAGGACTTGAGCTGCAGGAGCACTTCTGGATTTGAACCGCATGAAGTCCCCTCGAACGGGGCCGCATGTACTCCTGATGAACTGGACCGCATAAAGCTTCGCTAAGTCATGCCGCATCAGCTCATCTGTTGAATAGAACTGCATAAGCTCAACCGAACCACATAAGCTTTATCAGTGCCGCATGAAACCCAACTGAATTGGGCCGCATAAGGCAACGTTGAACCGAGCCGCATAGGCCCGTGGGAGCTTTTTAAGAAACTCCAAGTGTTTTTGTTTTTAACCATCTTTTAATCCTATTTCTTTTGTTCTTTCTTCAGTGAATCTGCCACTCAATCCAGCAGGAGAGCTTTTGGTGGGTTCAGCCCAATACGCCATGGGTATGCGGCTCGACGACTTGGTTCGACGTGTGTCAGATCAGCTTCCCGCCGATGAGCCTTTGGAGAGGGTGAGCGTCATCAATAACCAGCCTTTCTATTTTCTTTGTACTATGATGAACTCTGGAAGGCTGGAGGGGGAGTATCTGAAACTAGCCTTTCTCTTCGGGAATGCTCTATCCATAAAGAACACCCGAGTGCTGGACATTTCTGAGAGCTGGGACTTTACTGTGGATGATGTGGAGATCCATATTCCCAAAATGGAACGTCATTTTCCCTTCTCGTGGTTCAATATGGTACCGTTGAGCAGGCAGATGGTGGGCTCCCTAACTCCAACCCAATCGGGGATGTTCGTGGGCAGCATCCATTATAATAGGAATGTTAGGTCAGCGCATGCGAGCAGGGACTCGGTCAGTCGAAGCGTGATGGGACTGATTCCGGGTACATTTATAAACGTATTTGGTCCCAACTTTACGTTTACTCTAGCCGATACCTTCCTGAATCAGCTCGCTCGCAAGGGGTCTTATCCTGTTGGAAGGTTGTCGCTGTTGAACTGGATAAACCCCATCCCTACGTGGGCCAACCTGACCTCATGGATCCTGAAGAAAAATAAGGAATTCCTTCGGGAGATTGACCTCTATTATGCCATCTGGGGCACCTGTTACGGGTTACCCATTAACAAGCCGTTGTTCATGACTCTTTTGGAAATGTATAACCGGCGGACGGGAACTTTCTTCGCTCCCGGAGGGGAGTTGGGACTTGCTCTCCATAAAATGTATGCTGTTTCTAAGCTGCCATGGGGGGGCGAGGCCTTTGAAGTATACACCCCGACAAACGAGGAATTTGAGGATCTGGATCGACGATTCCCGGGTTTCGTTGCCGTATACCGGAAACTGCTATGCCACCACAGTATTTTCACCAAACGGCTATCAAGAAGAACAATAGCTCAGAAGGGAACGCTCCCCATACCACGTCTTAGGTCTCGTATCTTTTCCAATTTAGTCCCTCTGGCCGGGTTTCTTCTCGAGGTCCTCAGACCCAGGAGGAGATAAAAAACCTGATGTCGACTGCCAAGAGGTCGAGGTCCACCGGTGACAAATTTGGGAGTCGCACTGACTCCTTCAGCTATTTCTACCACGGTACTCGGCAGATGTCTGAGAAAGCGCTCTTGGCCGGATTCTTGATGGTGTGGCTA
Organism: Iris pallida; assembly: GCA_029216955.1. Taxonomy (NCBI): domain Eukaryota; kingdom Viridiplantae; phylum Streptophyta; class Magnoliopsida; order Asparagales; family Iridaceae; genus Iris; species Iris pallida. Next base: position 12,283,773 of record JANAVB010037417.1, read on the forward strand.
CGGAATTGTGTAGTCTCGGGAGGGGCAGGTTCCATTGAAAGGATCAGCCGCCACTTCATCCTCCCGGCCGTGAAGCTGGTCTTCAGAGTCAGGCTAGCCCTTCTTCCTGCTATGGTGTGTAGCATACACCACGGTCTCTGTGCCTTTTCGTCCAAAGTCAATGCCCGCGAGACGACACTGGACTTTGAGCGAATAGAGCTACCCTACCATTATCAAATGGGGTGGCTATTGATGCATTATCGGTCGTTGATGAGGCCCGGAGCGGAAGATGGCATTACCGCTGATGACGCTTTCCTGTTCCGATACTGTCGTCAGCCTTGGGAATATGACACCATGCCAGCCTGTCGGAGGGCGTTGGCGAGAGTAGACGGATACGACTTCTTTGTGTTTGTTCCTCAATTTACCACTAGAGAAGTGAGGAGTGTACATGTTGATGGCATTGAACCTTCCCTCCTCTTATCTGAAAAAATGCTCCTCTGGCTGCGCAATATTCGTCCGTCGCACTTAGTGTATCGTTACCGCAATAACGTATACCTGGAGCCCTATTTCCCCAGCAGGTTCTCCCGCCAGTTCGGGTATAGCCAGCTGTTCCTTGATTGTACCAGTGCTTGCCTAGGCTTTGAGGGCAGTGTCCTTGATGGTATCAGGGCTTGGCATTATTATAATGCGGTTCATACCCAAGCTAGCTTCTCGGTCCCCGATGCTAATACCCCAGGGGAGATCTTGTACATGGCGGCCCTCTATCATGTTACGGCGAGCAAGCCTCCCGTTAATTTTGACATGAGTACCAGCTTTATCGTCGGTACTGGCTTGGCAGAGAAGCCCGAGGGGTCCAAGAAGAGAAAGCAAAAGGCGAATATGGTTCCTGTGCCAGACTCGGAGTCTACGACGGCGGACGAAGAGGATGACGGGCAGGATGCCGATGATTCGTTCCATCCCTCGGACGAGGAGGTGAGGGACCAGCCACCTATTGTGCCGGATGACATGGTGGCGGGGCAGCCACTTGCTGTGCCCGGTCCTTTGCGTAAGCAAAGCAGACATATGTTCACTGATGACGGCAAGACCTACTCCATGAAGCGAGCTGCGGTACGACACCGCAGGCTGTTTATTGATGATATTGACGCTGCTTCTGAGGTGATTTGAATTTCAACTGCCTCCTCCTTGTTTTTCCTAAACTATGGCCTAATCATTTTCTTTTGCTCTTTGTAGGCGTCAGAGGAGTCTATTTCTCGGGACCCGACTGCCGAGGTCGATCTGGTCCTGACCACTGGGGTTCTTCCGGAGGCGGCCGAGGAGTCCTACCTTGTCGAGACCTCAACCCATGGGGACGGGGGTTCTACTGCACCTGTCCCTGAGACAACTGAATTTCAACGGGATGATGCTGACTTGGCTGGTTCTCTTTCGGAGGTGTCTGGGGTGGAGAAACCGGTTGAATTCAACTTGGAGGTCGCGGGTGAGAAGACTATGCCGGCTGTGAACGAGCTGCAGCTTCCATGCTCCTCCCCTGGTAAGATAAGCCGAATCTTAACTTGTGAGGAGTCCTATCTGCTCTATTATTATATCCTTCGGGTTACGTCGATTGATGGTTGCTTTGGACGTACAGGTCCCGCCCCTTTATTGCCGACGACGGACATTGTCAGGACGGACTCTACCGGAGGGGATTTGATGGAAGCACGTGTGCCTCCTTCTCTTCCAACCTACATTGAGGGACCTCCAGCTGGGTCGAGTTCGGGTGCTCAAGTGGCGGCACAGCCGGGGCAAGAAACAATGCTTCCTGCGTCCTCCTCTGCGAATATGGTTTTGGGGGTTAACCATTCCGCCTTGCCGAGTATCCAAGCTCTTCGGGCGGCGGAAGAGGAGCTAGCCGCTATTCATGCCTCTTTTCGCACAGAATTTGTTTCCCTGGTGGCAGGGATGGCAAGTTCCGATGCTACTCCTTCGACATTGCCAGCCACACTCCCTTTGACGCCGTCCTCTACAGAAGTTTTGGATGAAGTGTCACAGGATGTGGTTGACAGCTTTTACCACCACCTGAAGAGAGGGATCGAGGCAGCTGTGGAGAGGGGGACACCCTTTGCTATGGCCCGTCAGTGCGCCGGTGGCCAAATCGACATCCTTAGAACACTTCCCGGTGGGGCAGGGCTAGCTGTGCTTTTGGAGCCCAAGTTGCTAGAGGCTGATCGTCTTGTGGCCCAGTTTCACGTGCTGCGGCAAGCTGATTTGTCCGCGACAATAGATCAAGAGCGCACTTTCCTCATAACCGCGGTGGAGAAGGTGAGGCTCGCTCGGGAATCGATCAAGCCGACTATACTGAAGAATCGCGATCTATCCCAGTTATATGATCAATTGAGCCGTAGAAATGAAGATTGCATGGCTCGGGAACCGACCGTCTCCCGCGGGGTAATTGACACCAAGGAGCAGATCCTCGAGCTCCAGAGAAAGCTGGCCTTTCTGGAGTCCGAGCTCGAAGCTGCCCGTACCGAGAAGGGGCTTGTTCTCCAGGAGGCTGACAGACTTAGTCGAGCTTCTGCCAATCTGGAACTCGCCCTGAAGAAGATGGAGGATGACTGGCGGGCACATATGTACTTGGATGGCGCGGAGCGGTTGTCCCAGGAAGCCGAGCGTAGAGTTAGGAAGCGGCTTGAACGGGGGACCACCTTGGTGAGAAACCGCCTCCTGGAGTTATGTAATGCCGAACCATAGTCGGCCCTCTCTTTTTTTTTGTTCTTTTCCTCTATTTAAGTAGGACACTGTCCCTAGAACATGTAGTACTTTCGCCTTCCAAATAAAAGAGTATGCTTTATTCTATCCTTTATTTGTACTGCTTGTTGTGCTTGTGGTATTATGGTGATATTTACCCCACATGGGGGACTTGTTTGTGGACCTGTTATCCTTGGCATACCTTGGTTTTAGGTACGGATAACAAGTTTGATTGGGGATACCTAGAACAGTTCCACGGTAAGGTGGTCATGGACGTTCCTGGTATCGAGAGAAAGAATTCCATGGAGCAGCTGGGCTCCCGGGGCATGATGAGAAATGACGGGCCTGTACTAAGAGACTTAGCAAAGGACATTTGTGGGCCTATTATCCTTGGCGTACCCTGGCTCAGGATACGGATAATAGGATAAAAGGGAACCAACATTCTTACTCAGAGGTAATGAGGACATGGCAAGCATGAGGGTTTTACCGCGGAGTCTTCCTTCTCAGAGGTAATGAGGACATGGCAGGAGTGGACTCAACGGAGGATATTTGTGGACCTACTATCCTTGGCGTACTCCGGTTGTGGGTACGGATAATAAATCGAAAGGGAATCAACATACTTACTCAGAGGTAATGAGGACATAGCAAGCATGAAGGTTTCTTCGACGGAGCCTTCCCACTCAGAGGTAATGAGGACATGGCAGGAGTGGGCTCAATGAAGGGGGTACATAGAACGACTCAGAGGTAATGAGGACATAGAAGTTCTATGTAGAGGGGTGATTTATTTTTGGCGGGAGTGAAACGACTCAGAGGTAACATCGACATGGTCGTCTTGGAAATTTGTGGATCTGTTACCCTTTTTGTGCACTAGGAGTGCGGGTAGTGGATCATGAGGAATGAGCTCTTTCAGGAAGAAGGTTCAGAGGTATAGTCATACATGACTTACTATCTGGAAGAGTGACCGGAGTGTGAGTTCAGAGGCACCTGCGGGTACATAACTCGATAATCTGGGAGATTGTGAATGTGAGTTCAGCGGTACCAACGGGTACATAACTCAATAATCTAGAATTTGGAGTATGAGTTCAGCGGTACCAGCGGGTACATAACTCGATAATCTGGGGTTTTGGAATGTGAGTTCAGCGGTACCAGCGGGTACATAACTCAATAATCTGGAGTTTTGTGAAAATGAGTTCAGCGGTACCAGCGGGTACATGACTCAATAATCTGGAGTTTTGTGAAAATGAGTTCAGCGGTACCAGCGGGTACATGACTCAATAATCTGGAATTTTGGAATATGAGTTCAGCGGTACCAGCGGGTACATAACTCAATAATCTGGAGTTTTGTGAAAATGAGTTCAGCGGTACCAGCGGGTACATGACTCAATAATCTGAAAAATATCGTTTAGACATAATATTTCTTCAGGAACTTGCCGTTGACGGGCAGCATGAGCAAGTCTCTGTTTTGTTTTGCGAGGCGGTAAGCACCGTTGGAGAATACGGCCTCGATGATAAATGGGCCTTCCCACTTTGGTTGGAACTTGCCGGCGGTCTTGTGAGTCATAACCATCGGCCTCCGAACTGCCAGAACGAGATCGCCCACTTAGAATGTTCTGATCTTAACCTTCTTGTTGAAGGCTCCGGAGATGCGTACTTGGTATAGCTCGATCCGTTGCTGAGCCAGGAGGCACTTTTCATCTAAGGCCTCCAACTCTTGTAGCCGGCGACGGTAGTTATCATCCATCGTCAATTGGTAAGTGAGAGCGACACGGAGTGAGGGGATTTGAGTCTCCAATGGAAGAACTGCTTCACTCCTGTACACCAGGGAGAATGGCGTGTTCCCAGTGGCTGTTCGGACTGTGGTATGGTATGCCCATAAGCACTCACCAAGCTTCTCGTTCCAATCGCGTTTGTTGGATGATACGAACTTCTTGAGGAGTTTGATGATTGTTTTGTTGAATGCTTCTGCCAACCCATTCGCTGCTGGGTTGTATGGCATTGAAGCAATATTCTGGATGCGGTACTTGTCGCAGAACCGATAGAAGGCGTAGCTTGCAAACTGCGGACCATTGTCGTGGATGATCCTTCGGGGCAGTCCAAAGCGATAGATGACATGATGCTTGAGGAAGCTGATCACGTTTGAAGTTTTTACTTCTGCAAGCGGAACAGCTTCCGCCCATTTGGAGAAGTAATCTGTAATGGCGAGTATGAAATGATGTCCTCGGAAAGAAGGTGGAGCGATCGGGCCGATGATATCCATTCCCCATGCTTCGAATGGCCAGGACGCCACTGTCGAATGTAGAAATTCGGATGGCTGGTAGATGAAGTCCGCGTGGATTTGGCAGGCTTTGCACTTTCTTGCATAGTCTATCGCATCTGCTACCATCGTGGGCCAGTAGTAGCCCATTCGGCGAAGACGGTCTTACAATTTAGGACCAGGCTGATGGGCCTCGCAGACACCGTCATGAGCTTCGCGTACGGCTTCTTTGGCTTCTGCGTTTGACAGACATCGAAGCAGTAATCCATCGTAGGATCGGCGGTACAGAATTTTCGTCTCTGTATCGTAGAAGAATCTGAGGGAACGCCTTCTGATAGAGGTGGCTTCCTTCGGATTCTCCGGCAGAATGTCGTAGACTACGAAGTCAATGAATGGTTGTCTCCCGTCTGGCGCTTCGTCGATCGTCTGTGCGGAATAAGTCGCCACGAATTGAACATTGTTCTTGGGATAGAACAGTTCATGGCCTATCACATCCACCGATTGATGAGCATAGTTTGGAACCGCTAGGGAAGCGGCAAGGCCAACTAAGGCATCGGCTTCGATATTTTGGAGTCTTGGAACGTGTTCGATGAAGAATCCCTCAAATGACGAAATAATGTTAATCGCTATTTGGTGATAGGGGATCATGTCTTCATGGCGGACTTCGTATGAACCCCGGATCTGATTGACAATTAACTGCAAATTGCCGTATGCTTCAAGATATTCTACCCCCAGCTCTCTTGTAAGTTGGAGGCCAATGACCAAAGCGTTGTACTCGGCCACATTGTTAGAGCAGGGCTCTGTGAGGGAGTAAGCGCGATTGATCACCAACCCGGAAGGAGAAACCAGCACCACCCCGACTCCGACGACGATGTTGCCCTTAGGTCCGGTCCTTGAGGCGTCGTCGAAGAACATTCGCCATATATCATCGTGAGAGGTTGCATGCGAGTCGGCGACCTCATCTGGGATTCCTTTATATATTCTGGACGGCTCCGAGCCTGGGTGGGCTGCTAAAAAGTTTGCCAGAGCTTGACCTTTAACAGCCTTTTGCGGGATAAAAATTATATGATAGGGGGACAGTAATATTGCCCATGTAGCGAGGCGAGAGCTGAGTGCCCCCGGTTTCGTCATGAGGATCCTGAGAGGGTTGACTCGTGAGATCACATGTATGGTTTATCCTGTGACATAGTGCCGCATCTTTTGAATGGCGAACACCAGGGCGAGGCATTCCTTCTCCACGACGGTGTATCGGTGCTCTGGCCCAATCATCATTCGGCTGAGATAATATATAGCTTGTTCATGGCCCGCATCAATGTTTTGTGCTAGCAGAGCATCGAGAGAATGCTCCATTGCTCATACATATAGCAAAAATGGTTTCCCAGCAACAGAGGCCACCAGGACTGGTGGGTTTGATAAGTATTCTTTGATGTTGTCGAAGGCACATTGGCATTCTTCATCCCATACGAACGAGACGCCTTTCTTCATGAGATGGGTGAATGGCCGACATCGCCCGGAGAGGTTAGAAATGAACCTCCTGATGTAAGCTAGCCTCCCTTGAAGGCCTCTGAGTTCGCGGAGATTTCTCGGGGGCCCCATCTCCATAATTGCCTTCGTCTTCTCTGGATCTACATGAATTCCCTAGGCAGTAATAATAAAACCCAGGAATTTTCCGCTAGATACGCCCAAGGAGGATTTTGTGGGATTCATCTTCAGGTTGTGCGCTCGCATCAGGTCGAATACCGTCCTCAGATCCTGCAGATGGTCTCCCTTATAGCGACTCTTGACGGCAATGTCATCGACGTAGCATTCCACAGTCTTGCGCAAGTGGTCTCTGAAGATGATACTCATGGCTCTTTGATATGTGGTGCCAGTATTCTTTAAACCGAAAGGCATGACTGTGTAGCAGTATGTGCCAATCGGTGTTCAGAATGATGTATGTTTTTCGTCGTCAGGAGAGATCTTGATTTGGTTATACCCCGAGAAGCCATCCATGAATGACATGCGTTCGAAGCCGCATGTGTTGTCGATCATGATGTCTGTGATAGGGAGGGAGAATTCAACTTTGGGACATGCCTCGTTCAGATTGCGGAAGTCGATGCAGATTCGAATCTTTTCGTTCTTCTTGAGGACCGGAACTATGTTGGAGACCCAGTCTGGATGTTGTTCCTCACGAATGAAGCCGTTAGCTATTAGTTTGTTGACTTCGGCTTCGATCGCATCCATCATGCCCGGGCGAAAGCGTCGCTGTTGTTGTTTGACTGGCTTTGCATCGGGACGAATGTTGAGCTTGTGAAGGGCAACCTCAGGGTTTAGTACTGGCATGTCTTCATAACTCCAGGCGAACACATCGATATATTCTTTGACAAGTTCCAGTAGCGATTTTCGCTCTTCGTCTGTCAGGCTTTTACTTACGAAGATTGGTTTTGGAGAAGATTCGCTGCCAAGGTCGACCTGTATAACCTCATCTTCAGTAGGAGGTTCTCTCTGTTCGAACCGCTTTTCCTATTGTGCATCCAGCTGTTGGGCCCATGGCTCTAACTCGAAGATTTCAGGAATGTCTTTATCTTCTTCGTAGGCGTCGGCAAATGTCATATTGACGGACCAGGCTTGCCTGAGCATGTCCCCGATGCTGATATCTGAATCGGAAGTGGGTGATCCGGTTGAGTGTGAATGCTAATCGCATTCCTCGTCTGAGCTTTCAGGGGTTGTCGCGGGTGTGACATAACCTAGCCCACATCTGGTTTTGTTGTAGTAGTCTCGTGGTTTCCCAGCCGGGACTGGTGGCTTTAAAGGTAATCGTCGACCAATGCCGTAGTTCAAGCCTGGCGTAGTCTCCAGATCATGCCCCTGTTTTTGCATGAGATATTTGGATTGGGGGCTATACAGATAAAGAGGCAGTCTCCTGGCATCTGATTCGAGATCGACCTTTTCTATGGTGAAGGGCTGTGGGTCGTCCTTCCGGCCGAAGATGATTGGATGGTCCCCTCCCTCGATTATGCGGTAAGCGTCTTCCACTGGAGTAAGCTGGTGTGCAGTGTAAACATTTGTCACCTGCGTGTGTAGGTGAGTGCCTATACCGTGTTCCATAGCATACATTGTACAAAGCTTATTAAGCTCGAGGTAGTTCAAAGATAGCCCTTTATTGATGAAGTAAGGTATCTATTCTAGCAGGATTACATCATCTGCGGAGGGAACATCAGTGTGGGCAGCCACATACTTGGCCAGTTCCGGTTCTTCTTCGGCCACCCCCTGTATAAATGAAGACTGAGAGGATGACTTGGGCAACTTGATCATCAAGGGTTCTGCTGGTAGAGCAGAACGTGGAGTCGTTGGCAAACTAGCGACCCCTAGTTTGGTACTCGATACTGGGCGGGGAGTTGTTGGCGCGCTAGAAGCCCCCGACTTTGTATCGGGATGACGATTCTTCTTGGGAAGGCGTATCGTCATTGGCTTGTCAGAGGGATTGAGCTTCTCTGTTTGTGGCTGGCCGACTCTCGATAGTCTGATTGTCAGTGGCTCCGTTGTGGGTCTCGACGCTTGGCCGGACCTTGGCAGCCGGATTATCATTTGCCTTTTTTGTGCCGAGAGGCTGATTGCGTCCTTACGTAGAGCGGCCGTAAGGGGTGCGAACTTGCCAGGTTTGCGAGCTTGAAGATGGATCGTCAGAGGTTCTTCTGATCCTGAGGCCGTCTCAGTTCGAGCTTGTACATCTTCATCCAGGTGCCTCTTCGACTTATCGTATAGGCAGGAGTCTGAGTAGTAGGACTCCACCCCTTTGAAGGGATCGATGTCGGCAAATTATGTCCTCACGAAGCCGTGTTTGTCGACATATTTGAAGCACTGGTGCAGCGTAGAAGGCACGATCATATAATCGTGTATCCAAGGGCGCCCCAAGAGGATGTTGTAAGAAGTGTCCGCATCTATGACATAACAGGTTACTTCTGACTGGAGATCGCCAATTTGGCACTTCAAGCGAATCTTTTCGATCGGGTAGCTCTTGCCCGAATTGAAATCGCTGATGGCGGTGCTTGTTGGCGTCAGGCGATGCATAGGGATGCGGAGATGATGTAACAGACCCTTCGGGATGATGCTTATGGAAGAACCCGGATCAATGTGCATCCGATCCACCTTTACGTCACCGATGTATCCAGTGTAGTATAACGGACGATCATGCAGGTTGGTCTTAATGAGCATATCTTACGGAGTGAAGACAATGTTGGGCATCGCTCCTGTGTAAGCGCTGTCTTGGAGATTTGCAGGCGGGTTTTCTCCTATGAGGTTGACCTGAGCCAGATAGGCGTCGGCATTTTGGAGTGCATCGCTCAAAGCCGTACGAACATCCTTTGAGAGTCTCAGGAGCTCGTATAATGACAATTTGGCCGGTGTGTTGGCCAATTGTGCCAAGATGTCGAAGTTGTAGGGCCTCTCCAGCCCCTGAGGTGCCTCTTTTCGGAGGGATTTGTCAAAGCGAGTCTCCTTCGGCCTAGGCTTGTCGGTCGTCGGAGGCTGAGAAGGTCCTGGAGTGTCAGCGGTGGCTGGCTGATGATCTTCAGCCGAGTTATCAGCCACAGGTTAGGATTGTGTCCCAGACCGAGTAACGACAGTCGTGACTTCTTCGACATCTGCTGAGATTGTGCGGCAGGATCTGTAACACCTAGTTTTCCAGATGAGGATATTTTTGAAATTTTGTAATTATAATTATTATTCATTGATATTTATTTCACATTATAATTTTTGGTAATTTTTAATAATTTTTAAATTATTTAAAATTGCTTTAAGTCATGACTTGTGATTTTGGTGTGCAGCTAGTGAAACCTGAGAGGCTGCATGACCTAGAGCCTAACCATGTCATTAGGATGATTTATTATCATTTTTAGCCTAGGGGTATTTTGGTCATTTTGACTTATTTGAATTATTTGGTGATTTGTTGAATTGGTGAATTCTAGGTTGACTTGACTTGTTGAGACTTAGTGAACTAGCCTAGAAGCTAACCCTAGCCATGGTGACCCTAGTTTAACTTAAGTCAACTCAAGTTAGGACACTTAGGATCAAGTTTGGAGTAGGAGGATTGATGAATTGGTCCATAGGCTTGAGACCTAGAAATTGGTTCCATGACTAGTGCAACTTGGCCCATAGCCATTAGACTAAGCCCTAACCCTAACCAAACCCTAAATGACCAGCCATAGGGATCCCCACCCTATATAAACACTTATTCTCTTGGGCTTGCCTCCTTCTTTCATTCATTTCTACATTGGAAAAAGAAAGGTATTGTCCCTCTTCCAAAATTTCCCATAAATTCATTTTAATTCCTTTTTAATCCTAGTTTCTTGCATTAGAACCTAATACTCTCATACTTTCTGATTTTGGGGTTAAATCCCGGCTTTGGGTCAATTTGGAGCTTTTGGCATCAAGAGGAAGAATCCCCCATTTGAAGCTTTTCCAAGCTTTTTGCACACATAGGTAAAACCCTTTAAATTGATTTAAATTTCAGTTTTCATTGCATGTAGGGCTAGATATAGGAGTCCCCTAGGTGTCCCCGAAATTTGGGTGGATTTCGTGTCCGTTTGGTGTCCGTATCGGACACGTGTCGTAGTGTAGTGTAGGTGTTTGTTGAAATGCCTCTATGGAGTGAATGTTATTATTTTTCGAAACAAATTTCAGTTTTGGGAAGCCTAATAGGTGGGGAATTGATTTGTAATTGATTGAGTCGATTTTAGGTAGGTTTGGACACGGTTATTGGGTTCGGACATGCAGCACGAGACACCGCACGGGGCTCGTGCGGCTGCCCTGCTGCTCGACACTCCTAGCGGACACGACACTAAATATTATGACACGAAAATTTATGGACACGAGCGGGCAATGACTGACACCATGCCCAAGAAATTTCGTGAGCTCTCGATCAGTGTGCACAGAGAAATCGCGTGTGTACTGAATCGAGCCTTGCGCGCACAGTCGAAAATCGACACTGATACGCGTTCCAAACGCGGACACGAGGACACTTAGACACGATTCAGGCTACCATAACCCTAGACCTAGACCTAGGCTACCCATTCGACACAACCACTTGGTGTCTTAGTGAACACACGTGTCCCTGGACGAGTCGACATGCGTGCACGAGACAGTGCACTGCACTGTCTCTGACACCAGTTCGACCAGCACTGGGACACGAATTGGACACGATTGGGACACTGTAGGACACGACTAGACCCACCCCTGTGTTGGTATATATTTTTCCCTTGTTTTTGAATGAATTAATCAGGTTTTCAAATGGTTTTGGTTTGAATTATTTAACTGTCTGATGCTTCAGTTTTCCTAACTTAAAATCCTATTTTAATTTGAATTCCAACTGTTGTTTTAGTTAGCAACTATTTCCCACATAATTTTTTGTTCATAAATGATTCAATTTACATATTAGAATGAGTTTTATGGAGTGGAATGGGAATTTAGATGTTCAGTTGGGTTTCGACAGTAAAGTGACTGATACTTTGTTTTGTTCATTCTGAAATTTGCTCTATTAACTAAGGTTGACCTCTGATTTTGAATTTCCATATCTAAACTGATTGTGATGATTCAAATGTATGATAGATTCAATTCATGTGTTAATTTCCCATGTTTAATCCATGAAACCGAAACCTGAACACTATGTCATGTGGACACAAGCTCACACACAGGAACTGTCATTGACAGTACACACACTGAGAACAATGTGTTTTCCCTACACACACCCTATCCTAAGTCCTGCACACACATAGACACATGTCCCTACACACACAGTACACACACACACAGGAAATGACATTGACACTGTGATTTAAATTCCTGCACTTGGCCATGTCTGCAAACATCCTTTCTTCACTACAATTCCATATACACCACCTGTTGACATTTTCCTGATACGAAAGGTATCAGACAGTGGGCATTCATTTAGATTTGTGGATTGGTTTTAGAGTTAGGATATTGGGTATTTGGGTCGATATGCACAGGTGATGATGTACTAAAACTGAATGTAGGTTCTAGAGATGTAAAGGTCAGGTTGGAATGTTGAGAGGTTTAGCCCTGGATGGCTTGGCCTGCTATTGTCAAGCACAGAGCTATAGGCATGGCAGCATTGCTTGCCTTGGATGGCTTGGCCTGGCCTTGCATTTTAGCTGCTGCATTAGCATTTGCAGTGGCATTGCAGTAGCTAGCATCAGTAGTAGCATTTCAATGTCAGGGCAGCAGGCTCTTGGCCTTTAGATATAAGTAGGAGTGTGGGATTCAAGGTGAGCATTCTATATTTATATGAGTTTGAGTGTGGTTTGGTGTGTCAGTTAATTAGTTTTGGGGACTTGCTGTGAGGGTCTAAACAGTAAGCTCTTTGCTGTACAAGACATTAGTTGATTTGCATAGGTGCACAGGACTTGTGAACATTAGGAAGGCTCTTGTGTGTGAGTATGTGTCTAGAGTGGGTGAAGAGGGTTGGTATATCAATGTGAGATGCTTATGGAATTAGGCATGTGTCGAGTTGGTATAGTGGATTGTGTGAGTATTATCAAGTATAGTTAGAATGTTGGGTATGTTGATAGATGGGGTAGGGTATAGAAATATAGGTTTGTATGTATGAATATATGAGTATGTATGATTGACTTTAACATGTACACTAGAGTGTGGCCCTCCTTGTGGGTATGTATATATACATAATTCTGGGATGTGATGTGCAGGTGGACTTGGAGTGTGTATGGGAAGGGAAATTTGGGAACAAGGATTGAGAAGGGTTAGTTGAGAAGGGAGTATAAGTATTGAGAAGGGAGAGGAGTTATAGTATAGTGACATATAGATGGTATGTATATTGTGCTATATATGTATATATATGATATATGAATTGGTTAGATATGGTTTTGTTAAGCCATGAGTGGTTGTATAGGTATTGGTATAGGTTTAGTCTTATGGTATGGTTATATAGTGTCACTTCTTTATAGGCTTTGGTATAGGAATGTGGTTAGACTGGAATGACTTGTTAGACAAAGTTGACCAGGAGTTGACCTAGCTTGACTAGGTAGTTGACCCAATAGCCTAGAGTTGACCTAGTTTGACCTAGACAGTTGACCAGGTTTGACTTAGAGTTGACTTTGACCTAGAAATCATATAGTTTGCATTGTAGCCTTTATTTTTCTTATATTGAACATGGCATAACCCATATTACTCTGTTTAGGACATTGTGACTCTGGTGCAGGCATCTGATATTATACTACTCTTCTCAGAGTAGCAGGCGAGTACATTCTCTGATAGTTCTCTCATTTATTTATCAATTACTGTATTTCAGTTATAGTTAGCTGTATGTGATTCTCTGTTACAAACACGTACTATTATTTCTGAATTCATGTATACGACACACATTTATTTTCTGGCCTCTATTACTGGTATCATCATTCCTGTCTTCTATTACTGGAATCACTTACTGGAATCATTTACTGGAATCATTTACTGGTATCTTCATATTATTGGCTGGACTCATCTTGAATCATTGTGTCGGAATTCTGGATTCACTTGCTGGGAGGGGAAATACTAGAGTAAGACATGTAGACATACCCCATTTCTGGAATCACCCTTTTGCTGGAATCATACTGGAATGATAGCCATCTCACACCCGGCCAGGTGTGTGATGTGCCGGATTACCCATAGCCGTTTACATGTCGATCTCGGTATTTTAAAACACACTGCTAGAGTATAGGTTGGACTCACCCTGGAATCATTGATCACTATAACTTGAATCGTCCCTTACCGGATTCATCTTGTATGAGATTCATCCTGTATTGGACTTACATTGGAGTTACACTTGCCTACATTGTTGTCTGGACTTTATATCATATTACCCTGGTTCAGCTAGTTCTATTTTTACAGTCTTCATTGCTATGATTCTTCTCTTGTTTAGTTATTTTTTTTCCTTGCACTTTATTTGTCTTTCTTACCATCACCTGAATATAAACTGCCATTTTCATCAATACAACAGTCTATAACTGCTTTATAGTTCTCTGTCATTTACTTGGGTTTTCTAGATGAGATGTGCTCGTTCCTGTTCTGACTGGACCTGTTGAAAATTTTACAGATGATTGCCCTGAGGACACATGCCCTATATTTTACTGAGGAGATGGCCTAGCTACCTATGGCCCCGACACTCAGGAGTGATCGAGAGTTTAGTTAGTCTGTCTTGTTTTAGTTTTCCTGTTTAGATCTGGAGTTGTATATAGAGATTTGGGACTTGAGATGTATTTGAGATTGTTTGAGTTTGTTGTTATTTTTATTAGTAGTTTTGTTGTCTTCAAATTCTTAGTTACATTTCTGGTTATCTTATCGTGCTTAGACTGTGATTGAGTTACACCATATCTTATACTTGTCCTCCATTCAGAGTTGATCATGATGAGTACATTATATACTGCATGAGTTGATGGTTAGTTAGAGACTTGGAACAGCGATCTACCGCTGACACTGCGGCGTAGGCTGGGCGTTGTTACGTACTCGTACCCTCACAGTGGGTGCGGGTCGTGACACGTTTTTAGTGGTGGCCCATGCAGGTCGAGAGTCGCATTAAGTGCGATATCGTGGTAGTACGGCGACTTAGTTGTACTGTTGCGAGGCTGCGATAGGACTGAGAGATAGGCTTTACCGGAGAGGCACTCAATCATAGTTAGGAAAATTCTGCTTTAAATCATGCCATCTACATATCGTACTGATTTGCCTTCTTTGAAATAACTGTCCTCCTTTGATATATCGATTCCTGCTCAGTATTGACTTCCTTGTTCGATCTGTCTTCAGGATGGTGGAGACACGATCACATCGCTCTGGTGCAGCAGATATTGTAGAGGGGACTGCCACCTCTCAGCCAGATCAGCAGGGTCAGGAGGCTGCAGCTCCTGCCACCTCTACTCATATTGGGACATCGGCAGCAGCAGCTAGGGGTATGCCTCCACCAGCTCGGGGGCAGGACCCGGTCATCCCAGAGATGGAGTTCCAGCAGCCGCTGCCTACAGGACACGTAGATGCGGCACAGATGTTCGCTTACTTCCAGCAGTTTATGGACCGGCAGCAGGCCCGACAGGACAGGAGCATGGAGTTGGCCCTT
This sequence comes from Iris pallida, assembly GCA_029216955.1. Taxonomy (NCBI): domain Eukaryota; kingdom Viridiplantae; phylum Streptophyta; class Magnoliopsida; order Asparagales; family Iridaceae; genus Iris; species Iris pallida. The sequence goes on from JANAVB010037417.1 coordinate 12,298,826, forward strand.
ACGACGGTCGCAGCTTGACCAGTGATCCAGCAGCCGAAGATACCGGGAATAGAGCAGTTCCAGAAGATGAGCCCCAGAGACTTCATGGGGACAGAGGGGATTTTATATGCTGATGAGTGGATTGAGCATATTGAGGAGATCTTTCGCCTGGCCCGGATACCGGCAGATCTCCAGATAGAGGCAGCAGCTAGCCGGATGCGAGATCTTGCTCGCACCTGGTATCAGTCTGACTCCAGGGTGGGGGTAGCTGGACAGACTTTGGAGGAGTTCAGGGGCTTCTTTAAGAAGAAGTTCTTTCCAGATTCAGCGCTTCGAGCCTTGGAGTCGCAGTTCGAGAGCTTGGTTCAGGGGAGCCTGTCAGTGGAGGAGTACGTTGGGGAGTTCGGCCACCTCGGCAGATTCGTAGAGGGTTTGAGCGAGACAACGAAGGCCCAGAGGTTCCGGAAGTCTGGTCAAGGAAGTCAAGTCCTTGACTAAGGGCAACAGGGATGCCACTTTTGAGGAGATTTTGATGGGAGCTTTATTGGCTGAGGATGATCTTGAGCTGAGGCTCAAGAGGGGACGGGACGCTCACGGTACCAGCAGCACCGGAGGCCAGGCCAAGAGGCCTTATGTGCAGATTCAGCAGACACAGGCACCAGTGGGAGTTCAGTAGGTGCAGCATCAGTACCGGGGTCAGGACCCGAAGGCGATCAGTTGTTCCTACTGCAAGAAGCCGGGACACATTTGGGAGCAGTGCAGGAAGAGGTTGAAGGTTTTCTATTTCTGTGGGTCAGCTGCCCACCAGAAGATAGATTATCCCATTGTACCTCCTTTTGAGGGAGCTAGGCCACCTGTAGCTCAGCACCAGAGGGGTGGAGCTTTTGCGATGGCAGCCGAGGAGACTGACGTCGCAGGTGATGGATTAGCAGGTTTGACCTTCTTGTTCTTCCTTCCCACTTTCATGTGTGATTTCCTTTAGTACCTGCCAGGATATTTCTTGTGATTGCTAGATAGTGTAGCTACCCTGTTCGAGACTGTGGAATCACGACCAGTAGGATTATGTTGCTTCGACTTTGATTGATTGGGGGTTTGACCTAGGAAAGGTGCGATCATCTTAATTTCGAGGACGAAATTTTTATAAGGTGTGTAGGATTGTAACACCCAGTTTTCCAGATGAGGGTATTTTTGAAATTTTGTAATTATAATTATTATTCATTGATATTTATTTCACATTATAATTTTTGGTAATTTTTAATAATTTTTAAATTATTTAATATTGCTTTAAGTCATGACTTGTGATTTTGGTGTGCAGCTAGTGAAACCTAAGAGACTGCATTACCTAGAGCCTAACCATGTCATTAGGATGATTTATTATCATTTTTAGCCTAGAGGTATTTTGGTCATTTTGACTTATTTGAATTATTTGGTGATTTGTTGAATTGGTGAATTCTAGGTTGACTTGACTTGTTGAGACTTAGTGAACTAGCCTAGAAGCTAACCCTAGCCATGGTGACCCTAGTTTAACTTAAGTCAACTCAAGTTAGGACACTTAGGATCAAGTTTGGAGTAGGAGGATTGGTGAATTGGTCCATAGGCTTGAGACCTAGAAATTGGTTCCATGACTAGTGCAACTTGGCCCATAGTCATTAGACTAAGCCCTAACCCTAACCAAACCCTAAATGACCAGCTATAGGGATCCCCATCCTATATAAACACTTATTCTCTAGGGCTTGCCTCCTTCTTTCATTTATTTCAACATTGGAAAAAGAAAGGTATTGTCCCTCTTCCAAAAATTTCCATAAATTCATTTTAATTCCTTTTTAATCCTAGTTTCTTGTATTAGAACCTAATACTCTCATACTTTCTGATTTTGGGGTTAAATCCCAGCTTTGGGTCAATTTGGAGCTTTTGGCATCAAGAGGAAGAATTCCCCATTTGAAGCTTTTCCAAGCTTTTTGCACACATAGGTAAAACCCTTTAAATTGATTTAAATTTTAGTTTTCTTTGCATGTAGCGCTAGATCTAGGAGTCCCCTAGGTGTCCCCAAAATTTGGGTGGATTTCGTGTCTGTTTGGTGTCCGTATCGGACACGTGTCGTAGTGTAGTGTAGGTGTTTGTTGAAATGCCTCTATGGAGTGAATGTTATTATTTTTCGAAACAAATTTCAGTTTTGGGAAGCCTAATAGGTGGGGAATTGATTTGTAATTGACTGAGTCAATTTTAGGTAGATTTGGATACGATTATTGGGCTCGGACACGCAGCACGAGACACCGCACGGGGCTCGTGCGGCTGCCCTGCTGCTCGACACTCCTAGCGGACACGACACTAAATATTATGACACGAAAATTTATGGACACGAGTGGGCAATGACTGACACCATGCCCAAGAAATTTCGTGAGCTCTCGATCAGTGTGCACAGAGAAATCGCGTGTGCACTGAATCGAGCCTTGCGCACACAGTCGAAAATCGACACTGATACGCGTTCCAAACGCGGACACAAGGACACTTAGACACGATTCAGGCTACCATAACCCTAGACCTAGACCTAGGCTACCCATTCGACACCACCACTTGGTGTCTTAGTGAACACACGTGTCCCTGGACGAGTCGACATACGTGCACGAGACAGTGCACTGCACTGTCTCTGACACCAGTTCGACCAGCACTGGGACACAAATTGGACACGATTGGGACACTGTAGGACACGATTAGACCCACGCCTGTGTTGGTATATATTTTTCCCTTGTTTTCGAATGAATTAATCAGGTTTTCAAATGGTTTTGGTTTGAATTATTTAACTGTCTGATGCTTTAGTTTTCCCAACTTAAAATCCTATTTTAATTTGAATTCCAACTGTTGTTTCAGTTAGCAACTATTTCCCATATAATTGTTTGTTCATGAATGATTCAATTTACATATTAGAATGAGTTTTATGGAGTGGAATGGGAATTTAGATGTTCAGTTGGGTTTCGACAGTAAAGTGACTGATACTTTGTTTTGTTCATTCTAAAATTTGCTCTATTAACTGAGGTTGACCTCTGATTTTGAATTTCCATATCTAAACTGATTGTGATGATTCAAATGTATGATAGATTCAATTCACGTGTTAATTTCCCATGTTTAATCCATGAAACCGAAACCTGAACACTATGTCATGTGGACACAAGCTCACACACAGGAACTGTCATTGACAGTACACACACTGAGAACAATGTGTTTTCCCTACACACACCCTATCCTAAGTCCTGCACACACATAGACACATGTCCCTACACACACAGTACACACACACAGGAAATGACATTGACACTGTGATTTAAATTCCTGCACTTGGCCATGTCTGCAAACATCCTTTCTTCACTGCAATTCCATATACACCACCTGTTAACATTTTCCTGATACGAAAGGTATCAGACAGTAGGCATTCATTTAGATTTGTGGATTGGTTTTAGAGTTAGGATATTGGGTATTTGGGTCGATATGCACAGGTGATGATGTACTAAAACTGAATGTAGGTTCTAGAGATGTAAAGGTCAGGTTGGAATGTTGAGAGGTTTAGCCATGGATGGCTTGGCCTACTATTGTCAAGCACAGAGCTATAGGCATGGCAGTATTGCTTGCCTTGGATGGCTTGGCCTGGCCTTGCATTTTAGCTGCTGCATTAGCATTTGCAGTAGCTAGCACCAGTAGCAGCATTTTAATGTCAGGGCAGCAGGCTCTTGGCCTTTAGATATGAATAGGAGTGTGGGATTCAAGGTGAGCATTCTATATTTATATGAGTTTGAGTGTGGTTTGGTGTGTCAGTTAATTAGTTTTGGGGACTTGCTGTGAGTGTCTAAACAGTAAGCTCTTTGCTGTACAAGACATTAGTTGATTTGCATAGGTGCACAGGACTTGTGAACATTAGAAAGGCTCTTGTGTGTGAGTATGTGTCTAGAGTGGGTGAAGAGGGTTGGTATATCAATGTGAGATGCTTATGGAATTAGGCATGTGTCGAGTTGGTATAGTGGATTGTGTGAGTATTATCAAGTATAGTTAGAATGTTGGGTATGTTGATAGATGAGGTAGGGTATAGAAATATAGGTTTGTATGTATGAATATATGAGTATGTATGATTGACTTTAACATGTACACTAGAGTGTGGCCCTTCTTGTGGGTATGTATATATACATAATTCTGGGATGTGATGTGCAGGTGGACTTGGAGTGTGTATGGGAAGGGAAATTTGGGAACAAGGATTGAGAAGGGTTAGTTGAGAAGGGAGTATAAGTATTGAGAAGGGAGAGGAGTTATAGTATAGTGACATATAGATGGTATGTATATTGTGCTATATATGTATATATATGATATATGAATTGGTTAGATATGGTTTTGTTAAGCCATGAGTGGTTGTATAGGTATTGGTATAGGTTTAGTCTTATGGTATGGTTATATAGTGTCACTTCTTTATAGGCTTTGGTATAGGAATGTGGTTAGACTGGAATGACTTGTTAGACAAAGTTGACCAGGAGTTGACCTAGCTTGACTAGGTAGTTGACCCAATAGCCTAGAGTTGACCTAGTTTGACCTAGACAGTTGACCAGGTTTGACTTAGAGTTGACTTTGACCTAGTTTGACCTAGAAATTATATAGTTTGCATTGTAGCCTTTATTTTTCTTATATTGAACATGTCATAACCCATATTACTCTGTTTAGGACATTGTGACTCTGGTGCAGGCATCTGATATTACACTACTCTTCTCAGAGTAGCAGGCGAGTACATTCTCTGATAGTTTTCTCATTTATTTGTCAATTACTGTATTTCAGTTATAGTTAGCTGTATGTGATTCTCTGTTACAAACACGTACTGTTATTTCTGAATTCATGTATACGACACACATTTATTTTCTGGCCTCTATTACTGGTATCATCATTCCTGTCTTCTTTTACTGGAATCACTTACTGGAATCATTTACTGGAATCATTTACTGGTATCTTCATATTATTGGCTGGACTCATCTTGAATCATTATGTCGGAATTCTGGATTCACTTGCTGGGAGGGGAAATACTAGAGTAAGACATGTAGACATATCCCATTTCTGGAAAATTACCCTTTTGCTGGAATCATACTGGAATGATAGCCATCTCACACCCGGCCAGGTGTGTGATGTGCCGGATTACCCATAGCCATTTATATGTCGATCTCGGTATTTTAAAACACACTGCTAGAGTATAGGTTGGACTCACCCTGGAATCATTGATCACTATAACTTGAATCGTCCCTTACCGGATTCATCTTGTATGAGATTCATCCTGTATTGGACTTACATTGGAGTTACACTTGCCTACATTGTTGTCTGGACTTTATATCATATTACCCTGGTTCAGCTAGTTCTATTTTTACAGTCATCATTGCTATGATTCTTCTCTTGTTTAGTTATTTTCTTTCCTTGCACTTTATCTGTCTTTCTTACCATCACCTGAATATAAACTGCTATTTTCATCAATACAACTGTCTATAACTGCTTTATAGTTCTTTGTCATTTACTTGGGTTTTCTAGATGAGATGTGCTCGTTTCTGTCCTGACTGGACCTGTTGAAAATTTTACAGATGATTGCCCTGAGGACACATGCCCTACATTTTACTGAGGAGATGGCCTAGCTACCTATGGCCCCGACACTCAGGAGTGATCGGGAGTTTAGTTAGTCTGTCTTGTTTTAGTTTTCTTGTTTAGATCTGGAGTTGTATATAGAGATTTGGGACTTGAGATGTATTTGAGATTGTTTGAGTTTCTTGTTATTTTTATTAGTAGTTTTGTTGTCTTCAAATTCTTAGTTACATTTCTGGTTATCTTATCGTGCTTAGACTGTGATTGAGTTACACCATATCTTATACTTGTCCTCCATTCGGAGTTGATCATGATGAGTATATTATATACTGCATGAGTTGATGGTTAGTTAGAGACTTGGAACAACGATCTACCGCCGACACTGCGGCGTAGGCTGGGCACTGTTACGTACTCGTACCCTCACAGTGGATGCGGGTCGTGACAGGATCTGACTTTTCCACTCTTCTTCTTGCGAATAGAAGATGGTGTGGACTGAGTCACTTCAAATACCAAGTATGGATGGACCCACATGACCTCCCCTCGTGATGTGGTGAGGGGCACTAGACCAGCTGTCTGATCTCGGGGAGGTGGAAGATTAGCAATCTCCATTGTTGCCAGAGGGATGGGTACCACACCGTCTTGAGCCTCGGTTGGAGGGAAGCTGCCAAATTGTACCGACACCATATTGGCTGCCACGGTTACCTTTTCGAAATCAATGGCCAGTGCGTTCGAATCGATGAGATGTTAGATGTATCGTTTCAGTTGGTAGTAGTCGTGTGTAGCATGGTGGACGTAGCGGTGGTAATGGCAGTACTTTGGGCTCTCCATTTCTGCCGGCCGAGGTTTTCGTCTTGGTGGAGGGAGTTGGATTTTGTCTTCTTGTATGAGCATGTCCAAGATGGGCTTGACGTGGCCGTCTTCGAAGGAGTAGGTCATTTGCGGCCATTGTTTGTCTGCCGGTTTTGACTCAGGCTTCAGTGCTGTGTCGGCCACCATAGCCTGCTTGCCCTTGTTGTCCCGATTGTTGGAGGAGTTACCACCATTATTGATGTTGGTATTAGGGCACTTGCCCTTGTCCTCTCCTTCTGAGATGTGCAATCCCAGTTGGCGAGCCTTCTTCAACCGTTCTTCGGCGCTAGTGGCACTGATGATAAACGTCTTCCAATCCTTAAATTGACTTTCGCCCATCCAGAGATTGATTGTTGGGAGCAATCTCTTTTGGCAAATTTCAATCAAGGAGGAATCCGGGTTACCAGACGGCAATTTCATCGCGGTTTGGCAAAACCGCTCAATATAGTTCCTTGTCAGCTCCTTCTCCCCTTGGACGACGTCCATGAGGGTGGACATTGTGACGTCCTGTCCTACTTCGTAAAATCTTTCCAAGAACATGCGATTGAAGCTGGCGAAGGAATGGATGCAGTTGTCTGGCAGGTTGCGATACCAGTCGAAGGCGACCCCTTCCAATGCCCCAATGAATAATCGTGTAAGGATGGCATCGTTATGGGGCAGATGGTCGGTGGTGACTTCGAAGTAAGTGATGTACCGACTTGCCGAAGTCTTGCCATCATAAGGATTAATGTTGAACGGCTTATATCTTGGTGGGAAGGGGACATCCATCCATGCAGCAGGATATGGTTGCCGTATTCTGAGGTCTTAGAAAATTTCTCGAGCGTGAAACATGGCTCGGAGCTCCTGGACCTCTCTTCTTGCTTCTCTGGCCTCATCCGCAGCGGTGGGAGCCGACGTTTCAGGAGGATTATTGCCCGGGTTTGGTGTCGCTGAATTTGAGTCCGCATTGACCGCAGGACCCGCGCTTGTTTGGCCAGGCATCCCTCCTTGCAGAGTTGGGAGGGCCGCTTTGATCTCGTCTACAAACTTGACCAAGGCGTGCAGTATGGCCTCCAGAGTGTCGATGCGTTGGCGATCACTGGAAGCACCTTGATTGCTGTCCGTCATGAACACCGTCCTTACATGAGGAGAGATAGAAGGAACGGTGGAGGACGTGCCCTCCGAATCATACCCCTGTACCGAGAAGTCATCAGGGTATGTGGGAATGTTCTCCTCTGGTTCGGACTCAGAAGGAATAGTACCCCCAGCTTCAGAGCTTGCTTCATCTTGAGAGTCGTGGACGTCGTCGGGGACGTCGGCACCTGCTGTATCTGATGGGAGAGTTGTTTCCTCGGACTCATCTTCTTGGAACATCGGATTATCGTAGATGTTCTGAGGAGTGCTACCCCCAGTTTCAGTAACCCCCAGTGGTGTGGATGATGAATCTCCTACTGTAGTAGATTTCGTCTTCGAACGGGTACCTTGGAAAACTCCGATGGTGGACAGCCGTTTAGACGACAGTTTCTTAGTCACAGTGGTTGAGATCTACGGGCTGGAAACGTTTATCTTCTTCCCTCTCCCATCGGCGGAGATTTTCTGAGTGGAGTTGCAAGAGACGACGGGTGGCACCTCATCCTCTGAGCTCGGCTGTTGTAATCTTTGGAAGACGGACTGCCGGTCTTCTCGTATTGTCGCGTTGTTGCAACAGCAGTTGACGATGATTTGGGTGCAGTGACATCCGTGGGAGGACTCTTTGCACCCCGAGGCCCTCTCTCTTTCCTTGTGCTTGTGGAGGATAGCCTCACGCAAGTCCGATGGGTCCGGAACGACCATGTTCGCTCCCGGGGTTTTGGGAGACTTTTGGGAACCTTTCTGTCCGTTTGCCGCCGGGGGCTGGACTCAAGTGGTTCTGTACAACTTTCCATCAGAGGCCCGCATAACAGTATATGGAGCGCTCGGATGGTCAGAGGTTGGGACAGCCGACTGAGCTGGCCGAGCTCGTGCTGCCTTGGACTTCTTCACTCTAGTGCGTGAGGGCACATAGTAGGAAGAGTCTAAGTGGTGCTGGAGAGAGTCAGACATGTCTTCTCGGGAGTACGAGAGATCAGGACCATAGGAGAGACGATCGAAGACTGAACCGCGTGGAGTAGGCGACATGCGGCTGGAGTCAATAGTCTTCATGCGGCTGGAAGTCTCAGCCGCATAGGTCTTCTCCATGCGGCTGGAAATCCTGGCCGCATGAGTATTATGCATTTGGCTGACAATTTCGGTCGCATGGGCATCATTCATGCGGCTGGCAATCTTGGCCGCATGAGTCTTCGTTTTGCGGCTAGTGCCTTTGTTCGGCTTCTTCCTGGAGCACATAGAATCACTCTTTGCCCCTGCAAGTCCAGCATCGTAGTGCTTTCTTCTGCCTGACTTGGGGACGGCAGAGTCCTCTATGGCTTGAAGTGGAGCCGCATGAGGGTCGCCTTCACCGTCTTGGGTAGCAGAGAGTACTCCGTCGAGGGCCTGGGGAGGAGCGAATGATTTTGGCCTCCACTCCTTGCGAGCCTTTTTGTGCGGGTGCGCTTCTGGACCGGGCCAGCGCTTCCTTCGGAGAGCATTTCTTCGAACGCCTGTTGGTCGAAGCGGACGACCATCTTTTGTTGTGTGGAGCCAAGTTTGGCTGCATCCGATTGCGTCACCAACTCCTCAGCCGTGGAGAAGTTTGTCTCCAGCAGAGTCGCCATCGTGTTTGCCATGAAATATAAAAGAACAGAACAATTATCGGAGGACTGGACTTTTACTTCACAATACAAACTCGCTTGTACAAAGAAAGTCTAGGGACGAAAACCTAGGTACAGCAATCTAAGTACAATTGTTTATTTTAGATTCTGGGGGGTGACGGTAGAGGCTCGGGAAAGCGACGGCAGCTCTGCCTTACTCCTTGGACGATCGGATGCAGCCTTGACTCCGGAGAAGATCTGCTTGGCGTTGAAGAAATGCTCTCTTGGCTCTCTCTCTTTAAGTCTCTTCAGGTACTCTGGTGCTCTTCTCCAAAAAAGGGTCCTCCTCGCAAGGGAATGGCACCTTGCTATTTATAGGAGTGGGATACAATCATTAGGGTTTGCAATGGTTGCCTCCTTGATATGTCGGCGGTTAAGGACCAATTAATCTGGGCCCTTCATTCTGATTGTAGCAAATCTAGGTAATTAATATAGATTGCATCAAATCTCTGTGGGCAATAAACGTTGATTGCCATGAATATTTGCGACTTGTAGTGGCCTGCCACGTGTCCAATTTGCTCGATTTGACTTGATCTGGACAATTATGGTGATTGCATTAAATCTGATTCCAGGAAGATACGACTGCCACGTGTCTCAATCATCGTGACAAGCGCCACGTGTCCTCCATTGGGTCGTCTTGGCAGAGCCGCAGATGAGTGGGCCGCATGAGGATGAACAGCCGCATGAAGATGGGCAGCCGCATGGTGATGAACAGCCGCATGAAGATGGGCAACCGCATGAGGATAGGCAGCCGCATGCTGACGGGTGGCCGCATAAAGGATGCAGCCGCATGAAGATGGTGGCCGCATGAAGGGGGCAGCCGCATGGGGATGGGCGGCCGTATGAAGTGGTCGGTCGCATAAATGCAGCAGCCGCATGCCTCGAAATTTGGTGGATTCTGCCAACAGTGAAAAGATTTCTTTCTCTTCCCTAGGAACACGCCTTTATGTCAGTCATTATTGCGCCTTTATGTCAGAGCTGTCATTTGTCAGAGCTATCAGCCGTCAGGACATTAAATGCAGTAAAAGACGAAGGGAAGAGCTGTCGAAGGCCACGTGGCTCTGGGTCTACCCGAGCCGCATAGACGTGTGAGCCGCATAGACGCGTGAGCCGCATGGACTCTCTGAACCGCATGGGCTCTCTGAGCCGCATGGGGATCCTTAGCCGCATGGATCTTTCTTTATTCTTTTCCATGCTTCTAAAGGCGCGGAGCTAACTCTGGAGCCTTGGAGCGTTGTAAAGGAACTGAAACACCATATACGGAACATAATGTATCGAACATCATCATGAATCATTCCATCTTGTAAGCCACTTGGCACACCTCTTATGTTTCGAGAGAGAGAGAGCTTGAGTGAATTGTAATCTCGGCATAACGCCGCTTGTACTACTTCTTGAATATCAATAAAGACTATTGAGTTTGTTTCAATTTGTGATCATTTACTTTCCGCTATAAACGGGGACACTCTGTGTGACTCTGTGGCCTAGCTTCAAACGGCCATTTCTGGACTTGGCCTTGCACGAGCGCAACCTAGGGTCGTGCGGCATCACGCCTTAGCGAGGACGATCTCTCCTTCGGGAACGGGACGTGACAATATGCGCACAATATCTTGGAGAAGAGTGGCATGGTAGACTGCAACCCATGCCACGTCCCCATGGAATCGATGTTCAAGCTAAGCAAGGTGAGTTCAGCCCCGCCGACCGACGCCACATTGTACAGAAGCATCGTCGAGAGCCTCCGGTACCTGGTACACACGCGCCCAGATATCTCGTACGCGGTGGGCTACGTGAGTCAGTTCATGGAGAACCCGACCACTGAACACCTTGCTGCTGTCAAGTGCATCCCCTGCTACGTCGTCGGCACACGTCACTTTGGCTGTCGCTACGGAAAGAAGGTGGAGGAACCATGGCTGATCGGCTACAACGATATTGACATGGCAGGTGACATTGACACTCGCAAGAGCACCACTAGCATGCTATTCTTTCTCGGCCGTTGCCTTATTAGTTGGCAATCTCAGAAGCAGAAGGTCGTAGCATTGTCCTCATGCGAGGCCAAGTACATTGTCGCGACAACGGCAGCATGCCAAGGCATTTGGCTTGCAAATTTCCTTGATGACTTGAAGAACGAGGAGGTCGGCAGCGTCGTGCTCAAGGTGGACATCAATTCTGCCATCTCCCTCAGCAAGAATCCCGTTTTCCATGACCGAAGCAAACATATTGATGCAAGGTGTCATTTCATTCGGGAGTGCATCGCAAAAGGGAAGGTTGAGATCGATCGAGTACATCAACACTGAAGTACAACTCGCGGACATCCTTTCCAAGGATCTCGGGTAAGTTAAGTTCATTAAGATGAGACAAAAACTTGGCATCGTAGAGGTGAATTCCATACAACAGGATTAGGGGTGATTTGTTGGACTTAATCCCGTTGTTTCCTTTCTGTGTCCTGGTCTTTAGCACTTGTGTGGTGAGGAGACACTTTTCTGTTTCCTGGTCTTTAGCACCTATATGGTGAGGAGCCATTTGCTCCATTTCTTTAGTTGCTACCATTTCTTTGTTTGTAAGCTATTTAAAGGCTCTTTAGTAAACATCAATAATAGTAAGTAGCAGTTGCAAATTCCAGAAGCTATCTTTCCTTCCCTTCCTCTTGCTCTGTGAGTGTGCGCCTTCTAGTTCATTTTCTGGGCCGAAAAAGTGCACAATTCATGTGCAGTATCTGATGGGGATCGATGGCATGATCGTCGACCGCGGAGAGTATGAGAAACCAATGCTCTAAACAGGACGGACAAAATTCTTGTGACATTAGAAAGTAAGACGTTCTCGAACCGACAAATAAAAAATATCTGGTTTTCTAAACTTGAATATTATTTGGAAAAAAAATCGGACACCAATTCTAACAATCAATTTAATAAATAATTTTTTTCAAAAAAGTAATGTATTAACAAAAAAAAGATTATAAAAAACTGGTCTATTACTTATTTACTTTTTTTTTTTATCGTCAAACAAGCCTTAAGATCTTTTGAAGATAAAATGACAAAATAATTGTTAGCGTAATAAACAATATTTGAAAAAAAAATTAGTTGTTCTCCTAGTAATGACAATCTTAATGTACTACTCAAATTGGTTTGGAGTATGTTTGGACCTTCCCAAAGCAGGATGGACTAGTAAGTAACATCCGGTCCTGTTTGGAGGTCTTGTTTACTGAGGGATCTAGAACGGTTCCTCAACTTGCTCACGGCTGACCCTGGCTGTAGACTCATAAAATATTCTTCTTGCTCCAACTTGTACTTGAGATTTGCGAATGAACATGCGTCTTTTGGGACATGTAAGCAAACATTAGGACGGCTTCAAATTTTCAAACATTTTATTTATTCACATGTCTGAATAATCTCTTAATCTTTAATATTATAAAATACTTGGAAGGGGCTCAAAATAAACCGTGTAGGTCCTATGTATATACTTAGGTAGGGACCATCATTGCGTCTGAGGGCAATGGGTACCCGAAAAGTTCGTCCGGTCCGATGGACCAAAGTTCGAGACAGGCCGACCACTAAGGTAGTCATGTCCGTTATATATTAGTATAGGACAGAACTTAAACTAAGCATTCATCCATCAGAGTCCGTCTCGAGGCCTGCCCAATACAAGTCCGTCCGAGCCCAATCCTAAAAGTCCATCTATGTCCGGTCCGAAAAATTCGATACATTCCTAATTATACGATATATATATTTCAATTTAATTTGGAAGCAGAAATGTGCCTGCAGTAAAGTAGCACTGTAGGAAGTGTACTGTCAAAAAATATCTACTCAAGTTTGCAGGGAAATGTTGCAATGAAAATTAATTACGGTCTCTCTAACAAAGCTAAGCCTAGTATATCAAAATGAGTCCATTTTTATTCACCCATCAAAACTAGAGTGTTTGTTCTCCCTCCAATAGAAGATTGACACGTGTAAAAAAATTTAGTCAAAACAATTTTAAATGTTTACAAAACTACTTTCAAAGTAGTTTATGTTGAGTGAATTTGACACGTGTCAATTTTCTATTGGATGATAAACTGACATTCTAGTTTTTGATAAATGAACAAAAATGGACTCATATCAAAATACTCTTATATCTTCAAAATTAATAAAATAAAAAACTCGAGATACTATTTATAGCCTCGATATTGTTTTTAGGCTGAGCTTGACATGTGGCTTATATTTGGATGCATCAGCTAACCACCTTCACCTCTACATGAAAATGTGAGCTTCAACAGTGATAGCAACGTTGCTATTAAATATTAATTCTTTGGGATGAGAACACGGTTGGTTAGTTCAGCAAGATGCTACGTATATCTTTCTAGGCTCTAGTATGCGGTTAAGGTAGAATCTTAAAACTGCTATACTCACATTTGTGTCTAATGATGAAGAGTGTTCGTCGTTGCTTAATTTTAGGGGATGTTTGGTTACATGTAGGTGGATGTAGGTGGAGTGAAAGTGAACATCTTTTTTCATTTTTCACTGAAAGTGAACACAGTTACAGCGTTTGGTTGAACGCTGTAACTGGAATGTAATTGTTGATCTCTGACAGAGCAGAGTTGTTGTCCCCCACGTTTTCTTCCTCTATCACCTATATGGAAAAAGCACTGCAAGTGAAGAGTACGAGAGGAGGCCCGAGGCTGGGACGCGTTCTCGCCATCCTAGCCGTCCTCGCCGTCGGCTTTTGAGCACCAACGCGAGCGTCTGAGGTAGTCGAGGCGATGCTGGCGCCGAAGTACGCGGAGGCGACCACCGGCAACGAGCTCGAGCCACCCGCGGCGACCTCGACGAGCCACCGGCGACGAGCTCGAGCCACCCGCGGCAACCTCGACGAGCCTCGTCCTCGTCGAATCCGGACGGTGGAGGACGGAGGGGGACTCGTCTTCTTCCTCGAGGCGCTTGTGCTGTCGATGCCTCCTCCGCCAATAGAGAGATCCCTAAAAAATGACCTAATCTAGCACACACACAATCATAGCCATTTATTTAACTTCACTCATCCCAACCACACATCTATGCATGACAAACCCTTTCCCGACACTCCTAGCAGCTGGCCCTAATTCCAACACAATTCTCTCTATACTTTTTCTAACACAAATTCCCCTTTATTTCATAATACTCACATTACTCTCTCTCTCTCTCTCTCTCTCTCTCTCTCTCTCTCTCTCTCCTTCTTTTTACTTATAGCAGCAATATGCTTCATCCTCCTCCCTCCTTAAACCAAACAACAAACCATGGCCGAACCCATCCCCCTTCCAACTTACCTTCTTCTTCATCACCTCTTCCTCAACTCGATCCCCATGGCCAACATCCACATCTCTTCCTCCTCTTCATCCTCATCATCACCATCTCTACCTCCTAACCAACCACAATCCCGTGCCCCCAACTGCCGCCACTGGCTGGCCAACCATCGCTGACGACTTCGCGTGACCCCGACAAGCCATTTTGTGGCTGTGCACGGCCAGCAGCATCGGCAGCCATACAGTAGCAGCAGTCGCCATTCACTAGGCGCGTGCGCAACACCGTATGGCAACGACAGCAACCCCCTCCCTAGGCTGTCGCGAGCCCGGAGATCCTCTCCCATGGTCGGGCGAACCTCCGGCGAACTCCCCCATGGCAGTCACTCTCCTCTCCGACGAGCCATGTAGTCGATTCATGCGTTTGGCAGGGATCCCGTCATGACGTACGACTTTTGAACTCAGAATTTGTGTTTCGTCGCAGCGATTTCGTGCTTATTTTCTGGAAAATTCGGCCGTTGGATCGTCGGTCCGTTTCTTCGTTCTCTATTTCGGTATATAACCCTTCATCCCAGTCATGTTTTAGCTGTTGATTCGATTGTTTGATAGATCAAAACCGGCCGCAAAGTTGATCATTTAAATTATGTTATTTTTGGACAGTTTTGTAGAACCAACTTCTTGTAACATCCAGTTTTCTAAATGAGGGTAATTTTAAAATTTGTTATTTTAATTATTTATTTATGATATTTAAAACGTTATATGATTTTTGGTAATTTTTAATTATTTTAAAACTATTTAAAACCATGACTTGTGATTTTGATGTGCTGCTAGTGAAATCCTAGAGAGTGTCAGACCTAGAGCCTAACCATGTGATTGGGGTATTTGTTTATCATTTTTAGCCTAGGAGTAATTTGGTCATTTTGACTTATTGGAATTAATTGATTAATTATTGGATTGATGGTTGTTAATTTTTGACTTTTACTAGTTGTGACTTAAGAGACTAACCTAGATGTTGACTCTAGCTATGGTGACTTGAATAGCATGGTGGGACCCTAGTCGAACTTAAGTCAACCCAAGTAAATTCATTTAGAGTCAAGTTTTATATAGGGGATAAATGGTTAGGTTCATGGACTTTTGACTTAAGGAGTTATTTTCCTTACCATTGAAACTTGGCCCAAGTCCATTAGTCATAACTCTAACCCTAATTTTATCCTTTTATGACCAGCCACCTAGGGATTCCCAACCCTATATAATATCTCTTCCTTTGGTTCATGCCTCTTTTGTATTGAATCAACTTGTGGAAAAGGAAAGGTATTGTCATTCTTTTCCAATCCATAATCATTCTATTTTAATTCATTTTTTACTCTAGTTTCTTGCATTAGAGTCTAATACTACTCTATTTTCTGATTATGGAGAGAAATCTCAGCTTTTGAACAATTTGAAAATTTGGGCTAGCAAGGAGAATCACTCTATTTTGGGGCTTTTCTTGCCATTTGACAAACTATAGGTAAACCTTCTAAATTGTGTTTTAATTCCGATTTCTTTGCATGGATGTGTAGATCTAGGTGTCTCCTAGCTGTCCCTTAAGTTTGGTAGGAAATCGTGTCCATTTCGTATCCGTATCGGACACGTATCAATGTGTCTATGTATGTGTTTGTTGAAATGCCACAAAGAACTTTTTATTCATATTTTTGAAAACTATTTAAACAAAAATGTAGATCTATAGGTGTGTTTTCATTCTTCCTAGGTATGGACACGAATTCGTGTCATTTTTGTGTTGAAATTGGACACGCACGCACGCAGCACGAGCCCGTGCACTGTGCCCTGCTACCCGTGTCCTGTTACTCTGTGGATACGCCACGTGCACACTTTATTTTCGACACAGAGGTGGGGGCCATCACTGACAGACCCTCCCTCGAGTCTCATGGACTCTCGTGTCGTGTCGGACACGAAATCTCACGTGCACTGGTTTTACACAGGCATTATACAGTCGAGTTTCTTCGACTGTACTTCGTGTCTCGTCCTGACACGACGAGGACACCAAATGAGGTGTCGACCACATAACCCTAGACCTAGTCTAACACTGGATACGAGCATGTGGTTCTCGTGTTGTGTGTCGAGTCCAATGTGGCTCGACATGGCCGCACGAGACATGTCTGCACACACACGAAATTGGCTCTGATACGCCTCTCGTATGAAGACACAACATGACCCCTACTTAATACAGACACGTGTACACCCTCACCTATATCCCCTCTACCCTCTGACATGTGCACGTGACACTTGGTGCACTGTGTCGTGTCCACGAGGACACGAACACACCCCACGAGCCCGTGTGCACTCTGTCGACTGATACTGTGTTCGAATGTGGATTGATATGTTTTTAACTGAAATTAAATTTGTTTAAATATATATGGTACATATTATAAATACATTGATAGATGTGTAGATAACTGGAAATTTGAGTGGAATGTGTTGTATTCGAATTTCACAAGTTGCATGACTGAAACAGTAGGAAACCTGAGAAATAATTCAAATATAGAAAACTGAGATTTGCTTATGCATGAAAACTGAGAATGTGAAAACTGAGATTTAAAAGCATGGTTTCAAGTACACGACACTGCTTTGATGATTAATTTAAGGGTTAATCAATTCTATGATTCGAATTTTTGGGTTTCCTTGATTTCCTGATACTACATTCCTTGTTTGTATATTCTGAGATTTAAATGCTTATTTTTAAAAAGATATAAATGTTAATTTTAATGTTGTGCATACATACATATCAGAGATGTATGCCTACATGTCTGATATGTATTCCTATTAATGCAAGTTTATTTCCTTAATTTGATTTCGAAATCTACATTCTGAGTTGGTTTCGAATTTTCAGTTATTGGTTGATGAGTTAATACCAGGAATTGGTTTACTTGGAATTCATATATTGAGTTTTGGGTTTGTTTTGATAATTAGTTGATGTATACTAAACTGAAATTGATATATAAATCAAAACTGTAAACTGAAATTCTGAGATTAACACAAAGTATGCAAAACCTGAGATCACCTTGCTGTCACACACACACACATTCACACTTGCATCACTTGTTGACACCTTCACATTTCACATGACACTTGAACACTACAATCTGAACTTATATACACACATCCTCCTTGTACTAATACCTAAACACACACACACATGCACTCTAAAACTGAAATGAGTTTTGATTTTGTACTACACTCATCACACCATGTATACACACACACACAAAGTGAACTGAATTTGGAGAATGTTGGGTTTGAATATGAAAACTGAGATTTCAAAATGCTAAGCTAACCTGAGAATACATGTGCACTAAACTGATACCTTGATTTGTGTACACTGATATCACTCACACACTATGACACACGCTCTTAGCCCCCTTTCTACCTCTCTATGCATTATGAATGTGAATGAATCTAAATAGGTATTTATATGTAATGCATATGTAATGCAACATTGAGATAATGAATGAATGCATGAATGGATGATGAGTGAATGCATAAATGGAAATATATATATATATATATATATATATATATATATATATATATATATATATATATATAATGAATGATTGAAAACATGCAAGTTGTGTGTAAGACTAATGAATGCAAGCATGAATGTAATGTAATAATGGATGGAATGTATGCAATATACAAGTTAATGAGATACAATGTTCTATGTTAACACAAATCCTATATTACCTCATGTACTTTCCTTACACTATGTTGACACTATCACTATGACACAAGTTCACATTGATGCATGTTGCACTTGGCACTTACCTACATGTTCACTCACCCCTAATCCCTATATATATATATTGTGTATGATTAGCTTAGCTTGGTTTGGCTTGTGCTTGTATTCGATTGCTAGTCTAGGCTTGGTTAGGCTTAGTGAGACTTGCTGGGTTAGGAATTGACCTAGTTGACCTAGTTTGACTAGTGTGGTTTACTAGAGTTGACCAGGTATTGACTATAGTCTAGTTTGACCTAGACAGCATGCAAATGCATTATACATTTTAGTTATCATCACCTGTATACTTCTTAACTTGTGTTGCTCTAAATAGGAGTCAAATACCTCATCTCTGACAGTATATTCTCACAAATATTTATATCGCAGGCGAGTACATTATCTGATCATTTCATAACTTGCTTAGGAATATATTCCTGCTCTAGATTACCTTATTTGATGCTGTCACGATATTATCACGGATTGGTACTATATGGATCCCTACATTGAGATGTTATCCCCCTCGGGAGCATCGGATACTTCATGTCATGTGTTTCATGTACATCATGTATTCCTCGCTCTCATGTTATTCATGTTTCTCATGTGCTTCATGTACGTTCATGTACGCTCGTGTACTTTCATGTGCTATCATGTACGGTCATGTTTCTCATGTACTTCATGTGTAACCTATACTTCATGTGTACCCTTCATGGGCCTTCATGTGGAATTCATGTGCACTCAGTTCTGAGCCCTAATGTATGCTTCATGTACACCCATCTATGAGCTTTCATGTGAAAATTATGTGCGTAACATAACTTGTCTGGATCCTTGTGTATTGATTGGGGTATGGGGGAGTATAAATAGTCATGTGAACAATACCAAAGTAGTATAACCATGTGAGCCTCTTTAGTATATTCATGTGCAAATCCAGCCGTTCACATGTCGACCTTGTACTCTACATCACTATTCACTGATAGTTCTCTACTTATAATAGATATTTTCATTACAGTTCTCTCTTTTACATCATGTACATTCTTTCAATTTTCTTGTTTCGTACTCTTTTGCATGTCTATATTTCCTAACCTGCTATGATCTGTGTGAGACGTATTGTGCTCGCTCCCGTCCTGACTGGACCTGTTAAAAATATTATAGAGGATGATGAGGAGCCCTGCACCCCTTACTATGGAGCTTGCCTTGATGACACTCGCGACCTGGACCCCTGGGGAGGTTCAGGCAGCTGCTGAGGATGATACCCATGCATAGTATAGATAGTCTAGACTGTTCTTTCTTTTCATGTTATTTGTTGTCTTTGATTACAGAGTTGTATTATTTTGGAGATGTTGAGACTTGTGTTTGTTGACTTTATTTATTTCACTTCTGTTTGTACCTCAGTTTTGAGGACTTCCTTATCTATTCCATCGTGCTATATTCTACCTCTAGATTGTGATTGAGTTGTACCTTCTGTGACTTGGCCTCTAGTTGGAGAGTATTTCATATTGTGTTAGTTATGTTCATGACCTAGAACAACGTTCTACCGCCGACACGGCGGCGTAGGCTGGGCGCTGTTACGTAATCGTACCCTCACAGTGGGTGCGGGTCGTGACACTTCGAGGACTCGTATCTCCGCCGTCATAGCTCCGTTTGATGTGCCACCAGTTCCTGCGCATAGCTGGTATAACCATCGGGTTGGAGGATTTTTTTGAGTTTTTTAGGAGACATTTTTTTGGTAGGCTGCAGCTGAGCACATTTTTTTTTTGTGTAATTATGTATTTAATTAATTATGGGTTATCCTATCTTCAATCCAACATCCACTTTCAACAACCATCCAAACAACCAAACTTCTTTTCTCTCCATTTTCAACAACCATCCAAACACCAAATCCATTTTTCTTCCACTTGCAGCAGACAAAAAATACTCTATCCAAATACATTTTGGAAAGTGCCACTTGCTGCAAGTGCCCTGCAACTCATCATGATGTAAGTGCAACTTTTACACTTTCAAAGAGTTACATCTGTCCAAACAGCCATTGTTCCAGTTTTCATTTACCTATGCATTAAAGAGCATGTGAACACTGTTAGTAAGTCCCAAAAGTCTATTCGTTCTACTTGTGAACATATATAATAATTCAATTGGAGAAAGTCCATTTGAACCTTTTTATAGGACTAGTCCGGTCCAACCAGACTTGGTCCAAAAAGTCTGACTATTGTAGACAGGTTTGGGTTTCATAGCAAATAATTAAATCCGACTCGACCTGTCTCGAAATTTCTTTAGGACCAAAAAAATTCGGCCAATGTCCAGTCCGAACATGTACTTTATGGGCCTGGACGTTCCGACCTGGACCAATGCCAATCCCTATACTTAGATAATTAAAAAAAATCTAAAATTCTTTTGACTACCTATGCATGTATATCCCTAAAGTAGAAAAGAATGTAATTTTTTTCTAACTCAATCAAACATTTATATAAAATCATATAAACATACTAATAACAAATCTAAATTAAAATATATTTAATTTTTAAATTATATTTAAACAAACTACTTGGTATTAGTTAAATATATATCTGAAGTTCTAAAAACATAATTATAACAAATTTTAATTTAAATATATTTAAATTATATTTAAATTATTTTAATACAATTTAAATTCTTATCTAATTTTTTAATAATAATAAAAAATACATGAATTGCACGTGAAGATGATTAATTTGAGTTAATAGCGCCCTCATCTTAAATAGAAAAACCGCCATTTTTTTTTTTTTTGGAAGCTTTTCTGTAGGCAACCTTTACCTGCAGTTTTTTTTTTTTTTGTCTTTTAAACGCCACTTTACCTGGAGTTTTTTCCTCTCTTTTAAACGCCAATTTTCTATTTCTAAATTCTTTTATTTTTCAAATACTCTTTATTACTTGCAAATTCTTTTTCCAGAATCAATCAATAAATTTTTTTTTTTGAAATAATTTGTTTTTCTTCCAATCGCTCTATTCTTTTATTATTTTTATTTGCTTCAGCCACAGCAGAGAGGAGGAGGAAGGATCCAAGAGACGGAAGTCTTGTTAGAAAAATATATAATGAAAATCCTGATGGAGGTCAGTACTGACTTTATGTATATTTTTTATTGATTGCTTATTAGGTTTTTATTCTTGATAAGCTGTTCATTGAAAACGCAAACCAGCTATTTTATTTAATTCTAGTCATGCTCAACAGTTTTTTTTTTTTTTCACATAAGAGCAAAAGGTTGTATGAAAATGCACGTAGAAAAAAAAATACTTTTAAAAATTTTAATTTGAGGGATGGATCACCAAATTAATTGGCTTGAAAGTACTTTACGTTGAGTTGACAAATTTTTTTCCAAATTTTAGCCCAGTGAATTGGCTTGAGAAAAAAAAATTTGCCAACTCACTCAGCTTGAGAGTATTTTTCGCCAAGTGAGTTGGCTTTGAAAAATAATTTCGCCAACTCACTCGACTTGGGAAGGTTGACATGTGGCTTGAGAGGGATGATATGGCTGTGGATTAAAGTTTCGCCAACTTAATTGGAGAATAAATTCCAACGACTAATTTTTTGTCCGTTGTATTTTTCAGCATGTCTATAAAACTCTTAATATTTGACAACTTACTCTCTTCCAAATCATTTTTCTGCTCCCTTTACTTTGAAACCATAAATTTCTTTCCAATCCTAGTTAATGTCCAAATATAATAGTGTAGTGACAAAAAATAGATTTAGGATGAACTTTCAGCGGATTTTTAAAATTTTGAATCCATTTTAGAATTTCAAAGTTCGGATTTCCTCCAACAGTCATGACAAAGAAGACTCAGGACTGTAGAAAATTTTCTACATGAGTCCTGACAACATACATGACTATAATAGAAAATTTATACGGTCGTTACTGGATCCATAATTTATTAATGTTATGAAATGTTATGATACGTGACACGTGACATAATATTATGATAAGTGACACGCAACAGAATGTTATGCTAAGTGACACGCGACATATTGGAAAGACTGTCAATTTTTTTGACAGCCCTACATATTGAAAGGGTTGTTACAATTTTTGATAGTCCTAATGAACATAATATTTTTTCTAGAACTGTAAAAAATGTGACACTCCAGTATACTGGTAGGAGTGTCAAAAATTGTGACAGTCGTTATGAAAATATGTTGTTCATATAGGACTGTCAAAAAATTTGACAGTCCATTATGTATTTTAGACATCCGCGAGTAAATTTTTGATGACAAATTTGTAAATAAAAAATGGCTAATTAGTGTTTAGACCCTGGATTTTATACCAGTTTAGAGTTTATTCCCTGACATGTCCAACTAGATAGTTTAAACCCTACATTTTTATTTTTTGTTTACTTTTTCCTGTTATACCTATAGCTGTCAAGACGGGCCGACGGGGCGGGCCGGCCCGTAACCCACCATTTGGCGGGACGGGGCGGGGCGGGCCGACCCACCATTTTGGCGGGCTGAAAAAATTCCAACCCAGCCCAACCCACCGGCGGGCCGCGGGCTAGGCGGGCCGGCCCGCTTAATTTTTTAATTTTTTTAAATTATTGTTTAGTTTCTTGAAAGAAAAAAAAAATTATATATATAATATTTTCTACTCACTCTCATATGCATCAAATTACAAGTAAAATACAAGAAACATTATAATAGTAGATATTTCTTTAAAACACCTTCATTTATGTAAATAAATGACCAAATTTAATATTTTATACGTCATTACTTGCATTAAATGAGAATTTTTATCATTTATAATACATATCTCATATATGTGCTAAATAAAAAAAAATTAAAAAATTTATAAAAAAATGGCGGGCCAACCCACTTGGCCCGCGGGCTAGCCCACCGCGGGGTTGGCTACTAGCGGGCCAGCCCACCTAGGCCCGCCTGTTTGGCGGGCTCCTAAATGCTCGACCCAACCCAACTTTTTGGCGGGCGGGGCGCGGACCGGCCCAACGGGCTTAGCCCATTTTGACAGCTCTAATTATACCCTCCCTTTTTGACAATAAAAATTCCATATATAGGTTAGGAGAGTATAATGGGAAAAAAAAATTTGGGTCTAAACTCTCACATTGGACATGTGAGGGATTAAACTCTAAACGAGTATAAAATCCACGGTCTAAACACTAATTAGCCCTATGAGTAAGTTTTGTAGTGTCTTTATAAATACTCTTAAAAAATTTATCATAAACACTTCAATTATTTTGGATTGCATCCACTACTTAAAGGGGTCGTTTGGATGAAGGTTTTGTATTTCTTGGAATCTATTTTCTATTTTTTTCATGGAAAATAAATTCAACATTTTACACCCATGTTTGGTTAGGTTGAAAATCTATTCTACTATATAATAGGAAAACTTAGATGGTGAAACTTTTAAATTCCGAAAATACCCTTACATACTTATACTAATTAAAAATATCTATTCTACTATATAATAGAAAAACTTAGATGGTGAAACTTTTAAATTCCGAAAATACCCTTACATACTTATACTAATTAAAAATAGTTCATTAATTTTAATAAAGATAACTTAGTAATTAGGAAGACTACCCTTTGGTCTTCCTAAACTAATTAAGAAATATTAAAATACGTGCAAGGCACGTGCACATATGTAAGCCCCCTGAATTTTCCGAATTATTTTTTTGAATTTTCTAATGAATTATTTTCAATAATTCATTTCTATATAATTAATTTCGATTTGATTAATTTTGATTTAATGCTCTTTACCGTGACTTGGATTTCTAGAGCATCAGGGATGCCAGTCTCTGGAAACTTTCTTCTTGGAGTTTGTAGTAGACGAGATTATCTTCACAGTGATATTTCGTGTCCCACTCGAACTTGTTCCCTTGTGCTCTATTTGATTCGCGCAACTTCGGGTCAATTTAGACCAATTTATCGTCTGCCGTAATTCGTGATTTAATTTCCAACTTAATTTCCGGGCCCGACATCGGTCCAATCCAGTCGACCCAAGCCCTGCCTGTTTTGAGCCTACTATGCACGTGCCACTTGCGCGCTATCAAATTGATCCCTCTTGTGCCCCCAATTCATCCATGAATTAATTGGTTTAATTTATAAATTAATTAAATCCTTGGCTTCGACTTTGTCCAAACTTGGCCCAACGCCCAACCCAGTTTAGTGTGGGCCCGGTCACGACTACCCGCACACCCCACTGATATTTTCTCATTTTTCCTCTACCCAAAAATATCTTTTTACTTAGAAATATCTTTTTCTCTCTCTATTATATATATACCTACATATATATATATATAATACTATCTCTCTCTCTTCTTCCATCACTCTCTCTCTTCCCTTTACTACACTTACACACAAACTCCCCCCCCCAATCACAGCCGAACACCCTCTCTCTCTATTTTCACTTTCTCTCTCTCTCTCTCTCTCTCTCTAAATATCTAACTTTCTCTCTCTCTCTAAATATCTAACTCTCCCTCTCTCTCTCTCTCTCTTACACACCATCACCATTATCATCAACACCACACCACCACCACCGCCACCATTATCATCACCATCCACCCTCCTCCACCTGCTGGCCGTCGTGCGCCACCACGTGGCCGGCGCGCCACCGTAGCAGGCGCGCAACAGCAGCCGCAGCAGGCAGCAGCGCAGCAGCGCACACGTGCGCGCGCGCGCGGGCCGCCGTCGTGCGCCGCCGTGCCGCCGCACGGCGCTGCCGCCGTCGTGGTCGGCCCCCTCCGGCCAGGCGACCCCCGGCGAGCCCTCCCGGGTTGCGTACCAACTTTCCCGACGTGCCACGTAGGCTATTCGTACGTTTCACACGGGTTCCCGCCGTAACGCGCGCGGGAACGGTACACAGAATTTGTGTTCGGAACAGCAACTTCGTACCGATTTTCTGGACAATCTAACCGTTGGATCGGCGATTTCTTCACTCCGTCTCAATCTCGATATATACCCCTTCATTTCTCTCAAATTTCGTCCGTTAATTTCGTCGTTTGATACATCAAAACTGGCCACCAAGTTGACGTTTTAATTTGAACTGTTTTTGCACAGTTTCGTGACGCCAACTTCGCGGGTTCGTATCTTCGTCGTCGCAGCTCCGTTTTGTGCACCACCAGTTCCGGTGCACAGCTGGTATAACCCTCTTCCTGCCCCCTTTAGATTTTATTTCAGTTTGAGCTCGTTAGGTCGGTCGAATTCGACGCCAAAGTTGGCCGTTCGAATTCTTTAATTTGTACTAGTTAAATTCTATTTTTGAACCCGGGACTCCGGATTCAATTTCTGACACCACCAGTAGACTCGTGGCGTCGTTCTGGCATGTTTTCATATAAAGTTTGCTTGATTTTGAGAACGTGGGCCCTGGCACGCATTTCGGTGCAAAGCGGGTCCCACTTTCTGGGTCAACGGGTCATTTTGAGTTCGACTCATCGGAATCCAACTCTGGATATACCATTGAGTTCGTATCGTCATTCTGGACTCGTTGACATATAATTTGCTGAGTTTTGAAGACATTTGCTCCGGCACGCATTTCCGTGCAAACCGGATTCCAAATGTCCGCGTCAACGGACCATTTTGTGATCGGGACATCGGAATCCTATTTCGGACATACCGTTGGGTTCGTATCATCATTCTGGATTCGTAGACATATAATTTGTTAGGTTTTGTAGACTTCTATCCCGACACGCTTTTCGGTGCAAAGTGTGTCCAACGGCGGACATCATTTTGGCCCGAAATTATCGTTTTTGCCCCTGTGTCCAAAATGGACTTTTGGACAGGCTATCCTAGCTGATTTGACCATTCTGGACACGTTGGTGATATTCATTTTATCATCCGACAACATCTGTAGGTTTTCACCCTATTATTATAATCCTTCTCCTTTTGTGGTATTTTGAGTTCCATCGATTCCGGTGATTTCACAATCACTGAAATTGAATGTGTTAACCCCATAGATGTTTATAGAGACTAGCCTTGACCCTGTTTGACCATGGTTGACTGCTTTGACTGAACGTCGAAGTAGAGTCAACATTTGACCTAGTTTAACCTAGAGTTGACCATAGTTGACAAATTGACTAAAAATCAACTGTAAGTCAACCATTGACCCAATTTGACTTAGTTTGACTTGGTTTGACTTTTTATGACCTAGTTTGACCTAGTGTGACTCAGTGTGATCTAGTTTGACTTCGTTGACTGAGTCTGACCTAGATTGCGAAGCTTATACTATAGAATCAAGCCTAACACTGTTGAACCCTAATTAGCTTATATATATCTTATCTTTAGGTCTGTGGCATCACTCTGAGCATCGACCCCATTTGACAGCTCAGGACCGCAGGCGAGTACATTCACTGATAGTTTTCATTGTCTTGATATCTACTATATCCGATTCAGTTGTAGTGTCTTACTTGATTTCCGACACGACGGTTCACGGACTAGTATACGTCGGATCCTGGCATGAGGTGTTATTCCTGGACTTTCTTGGTATATGGGTATGAGATATTTTCGTGTTTCCTGTACTTGTATAGACATGGACTTGGGAGTGGGCTGATCACCTGCTTTTGAATCCTGTGTCATGACGTGCCATGTCCGGATCCGTGATACTATTCGGGGGATAGAGGGGAATTATTATGGGTTATGTGATCAAAGCCTCCGTGATGATATTTCCGTATTTTGCTGGCGCCACCCTCACCTCACGTAGGGTGTAGCAGATATCCCCTTCCGGTTATCCAGGTTGGCCGGCATGACCCTCTTCGGAGGCCCTCGTCAGAGGTTCCGTGTGATTGTCGAGCCAAGTGGATAACCGTTCCCTTGTTTTCCCAGCCGATCACATTTCGCCCTAATAATTCAAATCACTTTTTATTTATTTGTTGTCATATCTTACATTCCAGTTCACCTTTACTTACTGTACTTTCACCATGTTATGACTCATTTCTCATATGCTCTACCTGTCTTTTATACTGTACCATGATGATAGGACTAGGTTCTGTCCGGAAGAAGGGTTACAACCCCGGTCCTTGTTTGGTTTAAGGGTTGTAACTCGGCTTTTTGAATGGTTCCCAAGTCGCCTATATCTTTATCTTGTATTTCATTATACTGTCTCTTATAGTATTTGTCAATTCACATGGAACTGCTGTTAGTGTTTGTACTTGCTCATTTTCCTGACATGATACCGTTGATAATATTTTAGGAGTTGTTATACCATTAGTGGGCTTCATGATGTTGCTAGCTGAGGTGGATCTCACTATTCTTCTATGTGAGTTGCCTGGTAGTTATCCTTAGTTTGTCTTGTTTTCCTTCTTTATTTCCTGTCTTATGATTTCTTCTAGTAGTTTCTAGTTGTTCTTGTGCTTTAGTTATCTTTCTTGTCTTATCATCCCTAGCTGTTGTGATGTGACTAGAGTATATTTATAGTTATAGGCCTTCTAGATATAGTGTATATTTATTGGGTACTAGACAACGTTCTACCGCCGATACTGCGGCGTAGGCTGGACGTCGTCTACGTATTCGTATCCGTATATCCGGGTGCGGGTCATGACACGTTTTTAGTGGTGGCCCATGCAGGTCAGTCTTTGCAATTAATGCGAAGTCGTGGTAGTACTTGAGCTTTTATGTACTACTGCGAGCCTGCCCTAGGATTAAGGTTGAGTCATGGAATATTTTAGAAAATTGGTACTCAGTCACATATTAGGAACTCTTGGTAGATTCTAGCGATGACCCCTGGGAATCTTATTTCGAACTTTTCGAAACTTTTTCCATTTGTTCTGCCCGCCCTGATTTCTGAAACATCTATCCGTTATCAACTTCATTCTTTCTTGGAATGAGTTTGTGGACCCCAGAGGGAAGGTATAAGTTGAACTTATATATCTCCTAGGTCGAGACGAGAATATGATTCGCCAGTCTCATATCAGGTTGAGATTGTTTTAGATTATATTCCAATGATTTCCTTTATCTTGACCTAGATAGTACCTTTGGACATCTCCTCAGAATTTTATTCTAAACTCTACCTCGGGATCTGTTTCCGCTAGTTTCCATCTACTTATCCTTGATCCGTTGTTGAAAATTTTAAATCTTGATGTTCGTTCGTTGTTGACTTCGATTTTGATTTTGTTTGAAGATAAGTTTCTCTGGATTGAGTTAAGATATTCTGATAAACATATTTTATGAGGGCGACGGGAATGGTAAATGTCTACTTTATTCATGGGGTTTAAAATTTATCGCAGCCATATTAGCTAGCATGACAGGGACATGGAGCCTGATTTTGGATATACTATCCTAGTTATGGAATTTAGATTCTCTTGCAGCCATACCGGTTGGCGTGGTAAGAAATCTAGATGACATGATTATAGGGTGTACACCTTAGTTATGGACTCTATCGTTTATTGCAGCTATGCTTACTGGCGTGGCATAAATTCTGGCAGCATGGTTTTGGATAGACGTGTATGGTTATCAGATCGTATCTTAAATTGATTCACTTCTTTTGACCAAATGATGAGGATAATTCATACCCTTATTGTCGACTTATCATTCGTTTTTTTCTCATCGTATGATGATTTCCTCATCTTGCCATCATTTTCTTGACTTGTTTAGCTATGTCTTGATTACACCAATCAGCTATCTCATATCTACAACTGTCATCTACACTTGAAAACTCTGAAATTTTGAAATTTTCATATCTCAATTATTTCTTAATTTTCGGTACTGTTAAGATTTTGATTCCCTTCTGTCCATGACCAATCAGTTTTCGTCGTCTTGTTTATCGTGCCAAAGAGCCTTGGTTGCTGACTAAACTCTAGATGACTTCAAATTCCTTTGTGACTTGGATTTTCATCCTTGGATTCTCGTGCCCAGCCTTCGTTGATCTTATTCTCCATCTAGCCCAAATTCTGATTTACTCAAGGGTTGATCAACTTAGATCGTGTTGAGACAAATTTCTTTATCCTGGTTGGATTTCAATGCGATTAACCCTCGTGCATTGCCTTTTGATTCTTATCATGTTTGGATTTTGAATACTCGTGCCTAAACTCTTTTCGACCTTGATTTGATTTTTTCTGATTGTATCTGAAATTTCCCTGTGCTTAATCACGCCTATCTCAAATCCTAAATCAAATTTCAGTAAGCTGAAATCCTATTATCAATATTTTGTTGATTGTAACCGGATGAAGCTCAAGTTTTGATTTTGTCGTCATACCTCTATCGTGCCAAGTGATCTTTTAGACTATTTCCAATTTTATTCACGCTCGAACTTGGAGCGTATTCCATGATTTTATTAATCATACTCTTCAATCTTGATAAGGTCAATAAGACCTTGACTTCGATTTTGTTGTGTCTGAAACTCCAGCTCGATCATACCAAGCCTTGTTTTGGTCATGATTATCTCTCATCTTGATCAAGCATGTGTGACTTTCAGGCTGATTATCCGTTAACCCGAGTGCTACACGTCACCTCGTACGTGGACTTCATCTATAACTTTCGTTCTCCTAAGTCATTTCTGAATCGTGTCCCAATGACTTAACTTATCTATAATTGTGCCTATATGATTCTGTTCCTATTTTGATTCTATCGTGCGGAAATTTTTCATCGTGCCTGAATAATTGTGAATTGATTATCTTAATCGTGCAAACTTGTCATTCTATGATCGTGCCTAAGTTTTTTTCCTAAAAACTTTCTATCTTGTTTTACCCCTACTACAACCTTAATTTCGAGGACGAAATTTCTATAAGGTGGGTAGGATGTAAGCCCCCTGAATTTCCAGAATTATTTTTTCGAATTTTCTAATGAATTATTTTCAATAATTCATTTCTATATAATTAATTTCGATTTGATTAATTTTGATTTAATGCTCTTTACCGTGACTTGGATTTCTAGAGCATCAGGGATGCCAGTCTCTGGAAACTTTCTTCTTGGAGTTTGTAGTAGACGAGATTATCTTCACAGTGATATTTCGTGTCCCACTCGAACTTGTTCCCTTGTGCTCCATTTGATTCGCGCAACTTCGGGTCAATTTAGATCAATTTATCGTCTGCCGTAATTCGTGATTTAATTTCCAACTTAATTTCCGGGCCCGACATCGGTCCAATCCAGTCGACCCAAGCCCTGGCCTATTTTGAGCCTACTATGCACGTGCCACTTGCGCGCTATCAAATTGATCCCTCTTGTGCCCCCAATTCATCCATGAATTAATTGGTTTAATTTATAAATTAATTAAATCCTTGGCTTCGACTTTGTCCAAACTTGGCCCAACGCCCAACCCAGTTTAGTGTGGGCCCTGTCACGACTACCCGCACACCCCACTGATATTTTCTTATTTTTCTCTACCCAAAAATATCTCTTTACTTAGAAATATCTTTTTCTCTCTCTATTATATATATACCTACATATATATATATAATACTATCTCTCTCTCTTCTTCCATCACTCTCTCTCTTCCCTTTACTACACTTACACACAAACTCCCCCCCAATCACAGCCGAACACCCTCTCTCTCTATTTTCACTTTCTCTCTCTCTCTCTCTCTAAATATCTAACTTTCTCTCTCTCTCTAAATATCTAACTCTCTCTCTCTCTCTCTCTCTCTTACACACCATCACCATTATCATCAACACCACACCACCACCACCGCCACCATTATCATCACCATCCACCCTCCTCCACCTGCTGGCCGCCGTGCGCCACCACGTGGCCGGCGCGCCACCGCAGCAGGCGCGAAACAGCAGCCGCAGCAGGCAGCAGCGCAGCAGCGCACACGTGCGCGATCGCGCGGGCCTCCGTCGTGCGCCGCCGTGCCGCCGCACGACGCTGCCGCCGTCGTGGCCGGCCCCCTCCGGCCAGGCGACCCTCGGCGAGCCCCCCCGGGTTGCGTACCAACTTTCCCGACGTGCCACGTAGGCTATTCGTGCGTTTCGCACGGGTTCCCGCCGTAACGCGCGCGGGAACGGTACACAGAATTCGTGTTCGGGACAGCAACTTCGTGCCGATTTTCTGGACAATCTAACCGTTGGATCGGCAATTTCTTCGCTTCGTCTCAATCTCGGTATATACCCCTTCATCCCTCTCAAATTTCATCCGTTAGTTTCGTCGTTTGATACATCAAAACTGGCCACCAAGTTGACGTTTTAATTTGAACTGTTTTTGCACAGTTTCGTGATGCCAACTTCGCGGGTTCATATCTTCGTCGTCGCAGCTCCGTTTTGTGCACCACCAGTTCCGGTGCACAGCTGGTATAACCCTCTTTCTGCCCCCTTTAGATTTTATTTCAGTTTGAGCTCGTTAGGTCGGTCGAATTCGACGCCAAAGTTGGCCGTTCGAATTTTTTAATTTGCACTAGTTAAATTCTATTTTTGAACCCGGGACTCCGGATTCAATTTCTGACACCACCAGTAGACTCGTGGCGTCGTTCTGGCATGTTTTCATATAAAGTTTGCTTGATTTTGAGAACGTGGGCCCTGGCACGCATTTCGGTGCAAAGCGGGTCCCACTTTCTGGGTCAACGGGTCATTTTGAGTTCGACTCATCGGAATCCAACTCTGGATATACCATTGAGTTCGTATCGTCATTCTGGACTCGTTGACATATAATTTGCTGAGTTTTGAAGACATTTGCTCCGGCACGCATTTCCGTGCAAACCGGATTCCAAATGTCCGCGTCAACGACCATTTTGTGATCGGGACATCGGAATCCTATTTCGGACATACCGTTGGGTTCGTATCATCATTCTGGATTCGTAGACATATAATTTGTTAGGTTTTGTAGACTTCTATCCCGACACGCTTTTCGGTGCAAAGTGTGTCCAACGGCGGACATCATTTTGGCCCAAAATTATCGTTTTTGCCCCTGTGTCCAAAATGGACTTTTGGACAGGTTATCCTAGCTGATTTGACCATTTTGGACACGTTGGTGATATTTATTTTATCATCCGACAACATCTGTAGGTTTTCACCCTATTATTATAATCCTTCTCCTTTTGTGGTATTTTGAGTTCCATCGATTCCGGTGATTTCACAATCACTGAAATTGAATGTGTTAACCCCATAGATGTTTATAGAGACTAGCCTTGACCCTGTTTGACCATGGTTGACTGCTTTGACTGAACGTCGAAGTAGAGTCAACATTTGACCTAGTTTAACCTAGAGTTGACCATAGTTGACCAATTGACTAAAAATCAACTGTAAGTCAACCATTGACCCAATTTGACTTAGTTTGACTTGGTTTGACTTTCTATGACCTAGTTTGACCTAGTGTGACTCAGTGTGACCTAGTTTGACTTCGTTGACTGAGTCTGACCTAGATTGCGTAGCTTATACTATAGAATCAAGCCTAACACTGTTGAACCCTAATTAGCTTATATATATCTTATCTTTAGGTCTGTGGCATCACTCTGAGCATCGACCCCATTTGACAGCTCAGGACCGCAGGCGAGTACATTCACTGATAGTTTTCATTGTCTTGATATCTACTATATCCGATTCAGTTGTAGTGTCTTACTTGATTCCCGACACGACGGTTCACGGACTAGTATACGTCGGATCCTAGCATGAGGTGTTATTCCTGGACTTTCTTGGTATATGGGTATGAGATATTTTTGTGTTTCCTGTACTTGTATAGACATGGACTTGGGAGTGGGCTGATCACCTGCTTTTGAATCCTGTGTCATGACGTGCCATGTCCGGATCCGTGATACTATTTGGGGGATAGAGGGGAATTATTAGGGGTTATGTGATC
This sequence comes from Iris pallida, assembly GCA_029216955.1. Classification (NCBI taxonomy): domain Eukaryota; kingdom Viridiplantae; phylum Streptophyta; class Magnoliopsida; order Asparagales; family Iridaceae; genus Iris; species Iris pallida. The sequence continues at coordinate 12,331,693 of JANAVB010037417.1, forward strand.
AAAGCCTCCGTGATGATATTTCCGTGTTTTGCTGGCGCCACCCTCACCTCACGTAGGGTGTAGCAGATATCCCCTTCCGGTTATCCAGGTTGGCCGGCATGACCCTCTTCGGAGGCCCTCGTCAGAGGTTCCGTGTGATTGTCGAGCCAAGTGGATAACCGTTCCCTTGTTTTCCCAGCCGATCACATTTCGCCCTAATAATTCAAATCACTTTTTATTTATTTGTTGTCATATCTTACATTCCAGTTCACCTTTACTTACTGTACTTTCACCATGTTATGACTCATTTCTCATATGCTCTACCTGTCTTTTATACTGTACCATGATGATGGGACTAGGTTCTGTCCGGAAGAAGGGTTACAACCCCGGTCCTTGTTTGGTTTAAGGGTTGTAACTCGGCTTTTTGAATGGTTCCCAAGTCGCCTATATCTTTGTCTTGTATTTCATTATACTGTCTCTTATAGTATTTGTCAATTCACATGGAACTGCTGTTAGTGTTTGTACTTGCTCATTTTCCTGACAGGATACCGTTGATAATATTTTAGGAGTTGTTATACCATTAGTGGGCTTCATGATGTTGCTAGCTGAGGTGGATCTCACTATTCTTCTATGTGAGTTGCCTGGTAGTTATCCTTAGTTTGTCTTGTTTTCCTTCTTTATTTCCTGTCTTATGATTTCTTCTAGTAGTTTCTAGTTGTTCTTGTGCTTTAGTTATCTTTCTTGTCTTATCATCCCTAGCTGTTGTGATGTGACTAGAGTATATTTATAGTTATAGGCCTTCTAGATATAGTGTATATTTATTGGGTACTAGACAGCGTTCTACCGTCGATACTGCGGCGTAGGCTGGGCGTCGTCTACGTATTCGTATCCGTATATCCGGGTGCGGATCGTGACAACATATGCTAGTATGTATAAAAAAAAATCATTCCCACGTTTGGTTCAGACATGGATATGAATATTATTTTATTTAGTTTTCCATAAATATCCATTCATTAATTTTATAATCATAAAATTACCTAAATTTAGTTGGTGTAATTGAGGGTATTACCGTCAAAAATATATATATAACTAATGCACTCAACTAACATTTTCAGTAAAGAAAAAATATTTTAAAGGAGGACTTGGATTTTATTTTTCCACATATGTAAACATTTTAAGTCCTCTGTATTCCCTCTCAATTCATGATCCTACACTTACCAAATATGGTAAGAAATCAAAACACATTTAGTCAGAATCTGCTTGATAATTATTAAAATACTTGTTATCAAGTATTTTTAAAGTGCTGATTATGAACTATTATGAGAAATTTGATTTTGAACATTTTTTAAGTAATAATTTTCAAACTAATCTAACACATGTTTAATTCGTTTAATTCTATACGGCAACTTTGAATAGTATCCGAATGAATTGAGCAAAAGCCCGACTTTGAACAACCACGTGCTGAAAAGTATGGACGTCGCCTAGTGGTCAAGTGGGGTGTAGAACCTTCCGGTCGGCAGCCCCCTCGAGCCAACAATGTCTCCGTTGACCCAATGTATCGACGTGTTCGCATGCCCGTACTGCCACGCGTAGGTTACCAACATTACCAAAAGATCACAAACACCCAAACTTTGATTCCACGCTAAACCCATTAGGACTCCTAATTCCATACATGTTTGATTTCCTTTGCTGAATTAAGAAACCCACCTCCCCTTTCCTTTCCCCATATCCTTTCCCTATATATAGTTCTATAGCTCCCTCCGCAAAGTCATCAATAATCACAGGTGGTCCATATATAACAACTTGAAGTAGTTAAGCTAATTAAGCTGTAAATTTTCTTGGTTCTTGGCTATGGAGAAGCTCTTGGCCATGTCGATCCTCAGTTCAAGTCCTGGAGAGATCTCCGGGTCGAGCAGCTGGATGAACTTGACAATGATCAGGAAGATCAGTTGCAACAAGAAGCTCGAGGAGGCGGAGAGGAGCTGCAATAAGAAGGGCGGCGCCGCCGATTGTTGCAGAGGAGAGGAGAAGACCAGTTCGCATCGTCAAGAGAGGAAAGTGCCAGCGAGGTCTTGTTTCGCTCCGGAGTTCGACGGACTCAACTGCTTCGAAACCATCGTCTCCCGTTGACGACCAATATTTCTTGTTCTCGTTTTTTTTTTTCCTTTCTTTTCTTTGTAGCCGGTCCTTCTAGTTTGTAAATTCTAAAGAATTATGTACAAAAACTTTCCGATTCATTTTTTTTTTCCTCCAAATATCAATATACGAAAATTTATTTACTCTTTATGATGTTTTGAATAATTTAAGTATCTGTCAAGGGGCATGGAAGAATGATATAATGAAGTGGCCGAGAAGCAAGCTGGTTATAAGGGTGTTGGGTTGTTCTATCATAAGCTAGTTTAGTTGTCTTTCATCTTTATTGTAGGCCGATATGAAGTCCAATCATGAAGGAACATCCACAACTCGAACCTCTATTAAGATTACGCTGAAATTGGGTGTTGTCCTGAGCAAAGGGGGTGTCCAAGCCAGTCTTGTTTTCTTATCTCTGGGCTCTTGAAATCTTCCAAGGAAAATGCAGCTTTTTGGGGAAGAAGTTGACAAATGCGGAAGAGAGACGTAAAACACTGAAATTCTGTGTTTCTTGTTAGGTTAGAACAGGGACGGCAAGACATAACTAATAACCATCCTATCTTTGGCCGCATAGTTTAACAATTCAAAATATCGAATTTTGATCTTTTGATTTTGCTTCATATGATTAGCAACATAATGACTGATTTTTAATATTTACTTGTTAATAATTGGAATTCAAAAGTTTGATTAGATGGACAATTCGGATTAAGGAATTCTTTGGCAAATTGAGACTATTCCACACACAGGTGGTTACGTACGGTCAAAATGATGGGGTCTCTTTCTGCTGGGCCATGAATTGGGAAAGAATGAGATTAATTTGACATAATACTGGACTATATTGCAATGTAATTTAATGGAAACTCAAAATTTGGGAAAATAACTAGGGTTTGCTTAATTAAAAATTGGGGAAGTAGAAGACTACTACAATGTACTGTAATTTCTAAGAACAGAAGAACTAATGAAAACTAAAACAATATTCTTCACGTCGTCCCTATCATTCTTCCCTATTTATAGACTATAGAATGAATGAGGTATTAGCCTGACCAACTAGCTGACCTGGATAACCAACTTGCTGACCTGGTAAATAAGTCTGCACACCACCAACGGACACTCACATGGCCACTGCCGAGGTATGCTGACTCCACATCCGTTTATTACTGCAATTTGAATATGAACCTCTGATACGTCCCGTCCCCGTTATACTGCTCTTCCCTCCTACTGCTACATGTAGGAATTTCAAATGCAATGCAGGAAACAAATACAAGAAGCAGGAATACTCGAATTACTGCTGCTTGCTGCTGTATGCAAGGACGGACCCAGAAAATTAAGTTGGGGCGGACTAGAGTATGTTAGGATGGATTAGATGTGTACTAATCCATATGATTTTTTTTTTACAAAAAATCATAAGAGAAAAAAGAAGCTATTTTTTTTGGGGGTGAGCCCACCCCAGCCCTTGCTTGGTTCCGCCCATGCCTGTAGAGAAGATACTCTGATACCGGTAATGATAGATTGCATCATTGGCTTGCAGCTGGTAGAAGGAAACTGGAGATTCAAATATCTTAGAGCAATAACTTTGTGACCTACTATTGCTGTCCATACTCTGATCCCTCTTTACTGAACCTCTTCACTGGTTGGATTACATTCAAAGAAGAAGGAAATCAATTTCCTCCCCTTAATTTGACATTGTCCAAATGTCAGCTGTTCTTTATTTAAAAAAATTATAGGAATTTCCTCAAAGAGCTCATCTGCAACCATCAATAAGAGTTTTGTTAACACACTGGTATCTTTCCTGATTGATTGTTGCTGACCTTGCTGCCTCTACATCCTCCTCCTCCTCATCTTCTTCAGCTATTTCTTGAATACTTAAAGAATAAGAAAGTGAATCATTGCTTGAATAGATGTAACCAACTTTTTTCAAAAAAATTTCTACGAAAAATTATTTTATTTTCACCTTTATTTTTGGTATCTTATGATTTGCGAACCAAACAAGACCCTAATGAATTCTCAAGACTTTTTCTAAAGATACCTCAACTTTTACTTAGGCTAGTCCAACTTTTTTGATAAATTATTTACAAGTTTGTCACCCAAAAAATTGTTTCTGGCTAGTCCAATTTTTTTCAGGACTGTCAAATAATTTGGCAGTCCTCCCAATAGAAAGAACTGTAAAAAAATTGACAGTCTTTTCTATTGGAAGGTCTGTCTAAGACTGTCATAAAATTGACAGTCCTCCTCCTCCCGATCCCTGGCCGCACCGTTGCCGCTTCCACGAACCCCTCGCTCGTCCTCCTCCACCCTCTCCTCTCCTTCGCCTCCTCTCCTTCGCCTCCTCTCATCTCCTCCTCCTCCGCCTTCTCCACCTCGATTGTCAAAATCCACTTGTCCGCCTTCAACCTAGCCGGCGGGGAGCGCTCGACCGTTGTCGACTCGGCGGAGAGCCTCGCGGTCCGGTCGGCCAGAGTTCGACGGCAACGCTCGTCCGCGCTCCCGCATCTCCGTCGGCATCTGCACCAACGCGCCCATACGGGTGTCCTCCCCCACGCGTCCCCGTCGGCGTCCGCGCCTCCGTCGACGTCCACTTCCTGACTCTGGTGATGAAAATTTGAGAGTTGGATAGTCCAAAATAAAATTGAGACTGTTCTGAATAAAAATTTGCACCAAATTGTAGTGTCATATAGTAAAGACTCACCCCCAAGTAAATTTTGAAATGTTTTTAGAATTTTTCATTCGCAAACAGTCCAACTTCGAACAACCAGTGCTGAAAAGTTGAGGACGCCACCTACTGGATGCAGGTCATGGCGGGTCTCGACCCTTCTGGTAGGCAACCCATTCGAACCAAAAATTTCTCCGCAATGTCTCCATTGACCCAATATATCGAAGTGTGTTATTGCTGGGGCACAATTTTTCGATGGAAAACTGAAAAGATAAAACAATTATAAAAACAATGTTCCAACGCAACACTTCTAGGAAGGTTGCGCAAGTATAACGAAGATCTAAAAAGATCTCGTTTTAGTATTACAAGAATCTAAAAAGATTTCGTAATACACAGCAATCGATCGTAGTACTTCTAAAAAGAAGATACAATCAGAATTACTGGCAGCAATAAAGAAGGTGAGTGGCGAAAGATGGAAGAACTCCTGCTGGGATGAATAATCACCATTGCTCAAAGCTTTATTCGCCCTACACGAACAGCTTCCAGGAACCAGCAAGTTCGTCGGAGAACTTGGAACACTCCTGCTCTTCTGACTTCTCGGATGGACACGAACTCCCGTGCAAAAGCAATGCTGGTGCGGCGCCTTTCCTCTCTCTCAAAGGCTGCTGGAATTAACAAGCAAATTCCGATCAGAACTGTGTTAAAGAACACTTCTAAATTCTCTGTTTACTTGTGTTAAAAAATACTTCGTAAACATTCTGTGGTGGCTTCTATTACTTGTATCTATTTCGCCTTGTGAGAGAGAGGATGCCTTATATAGGCCCTGCAGCAACTGCTCGGTTGCCACAAAGTTAGGGTCATGGTAAAAATCACTGCGAACATGTAGCAACCGCCCAGAACGTGCAAACGCATGTTCTGCTGCAAGTTGCGCCAACTGCGCGCACCCTGCGCTCCTTGCACTCCGCGCGACATAGCGCGCACTGAGCTGCGCACACTGTACGAATTGCGCACGCAGCGCACGCGGCGTGTCAAGTCCTAGAACCAGAATACTGGAGAGCGGGGGACAAACACAGCCAGCTACGTACATTGAAGTGAATCTCACCTCGTAATACGGTCACGGCTGTCGAGATGCATGAGGGTTTACTACAAGCCATCAGTATCTTAAGGTCAATAACAAGCCTAGTGTCTCAATCTCAAGCAACAAGTAGATATCACAAGATGGTAGATCATCAGACATACAAGGTAAGGCGTCCCATACATTACATATTCAGATGATCATGAAGCTAGTCATACAAAATACGAAGACTAGCAAGAGTTTAAGTCATACATGATCAACCCTAGGATTTGTCAATCATGTTACAGCCCGTAGGAAGACAGTAAGTAAAGTTGCAACGAGCTAACACTTGCTCGGCGGCTAAACGCCTCAAAAGAATATTTATACAATGGAGTGGGAGAGCAAAATAAAAACCCACTCGTTGCCGGGATTCCTTCTAGTGTTCACCATCTGGCAGGAAAGTTGGAAGATCCTCGGTAGCTGCTCTAAAATCTGGCCATACAAAACCAGCTGGGTCAGACCCCAGAAAGAGCAAGTACCACAAAGGGGGCTTCACTTAAGAACTAAAACCAGCATGTCAGCACATAAAGTCATAGGTGAAATAACATAAGACATGAGTTAAAGAAAACAGGATGATAATCGATAAGATAACTAGAGGACTATTCCGGTAACCAAGTTACAACTCGTAAACCAAACAAGGACCGGGGTTGTAACCCTTCACCTGAACAAAACTTAGCCTCGAACCAATTATCGATAAAGTAAAACATAAACAAGCATGTCCGGAGATATCCATGCACCGGATCTGGGCAAGACTAGACAAGATAGGACTCCATCCATCATTCACGGCCAAGCAAAGAGTACGGCTTGATATTTAACTAACTAGGGTTATCACAAGCTTAGTTACTAGCAAGATGTAATGAGGTACGCCTACGGCCACAAGTCCTGCAGACTATCCAGGTTATCCAGACGCAAGGTTCAAGATTAGAGTTATCATGCCTTGTTTGGTGACTTGGATGCAACACATGACAGTGTGCATAGTAATGGTTTCATGTAGTGCCCCACATAGCAGTGAGCTAGAAATATGCCATACTCGTCGGTAGGCTACAAGTCCATCAAGGAAGGCGCCCAGATAACGGGATTGCTTGTAGCCGAAATACCTCTCTATATGCTCTACGTGATCAGTCTAGTCATTAACCTAGTCAGATTCAGTATGAATCCCTGACCGTGGTAACCAGGGATACATGTCCTAGACATGATGCGAGACAAGACTGGTTGCTTATACAAGCATATTCAATACAATCACCCACGGTGTCAAAAATTCACTTAGCATGTCAGGTTAGCCGTCGTAACAGCGTATCAAGGTTATCATGTCAAGATTACTTGTCAAGGGTACACCACGGCGGGTCACCATCATGTCATGTTACTTATCAAGATTACTTATCAAGGCAAGGGTACGTCACAACGGACCATCATCAAGAATTATCATGTCAATTTACTTGTCAAGAGTGCACCACGGCGGGTCACTATCAAGAGTTATCATGTAAGGTCATAATGCCATTTCGTGTTTATGCAAGTGCACCACAACGGATCACTGATCATGCAATTCCATCACTAAGTCGTGTTCAGATTAACATTCATAAATAATGTCATGATCACATCGGGTTCATGTCGAGTTTATATCAAAAAGGCGTAAGCATATAAAATGGGTGCAAAAATCATAAAAAGGGGGATATGGGGACATAATACGCCCAAGGGGGAGGAGCAAGGGGTACTATGGCCAACAAGTGGCATTAGCCAAGTTGCGCCAGGGTAACAGGTTGCGCCAAGGCAAGTAGGGTCAAGTCCAGTTGCGCCTGAACGTGAGGTTGCGCCTAGGCACTAGGGGTGCCAATCACTAAAACGTACAAGGTCGGGTCAAGCTGCGCCAGGAAAAGTCAGGCCAAGTCATGTTGCGCCAGGCACTAGACTGCACGAGGCTAGGTTGCGCCTGAGTCAGACTACGCACGAGTCAGACTGCGCAAGAGGTCAGACTGCGCACGAGTCAGACTGCGCACGAGTCAGGCTGCGCACGAGTCAGACTGCGCACGAGTCAGGCTGCGTACGATTCAGACTGCGCACGAGTCAGACTCCGCACGAGTCAGACTGCGCACGAGTCAGACTGCGTACGAGTCAGGCTGCGCACGAGTCAGACTGCGCACGAGTCAGACTGCGCTGCGCTAAAGAGCGTGCGCAACTCAGTGGCGCAAGCTAAAAAAGCTCGCGTACACTGCTCACTGTCTTCTCCAAATCTGCAAGAACTCCATGGTTGAACCCACAGCTTTAAAAGTCTATAACTTGGTCAAAACAAGTCCAAATCCAACTTTCAAATGGTCAAAATTGGGTAGAATAGAATTCTTTTCAACATGGAACCATCAAAATTTGAAAACAAAGAAGTTTGATAGATCAAAACTCCCAAAATTCGAAAATAACTAATTTCTAGATCTACAAAAAATCAAAGCCTCAAAATAGAAAATGACAAGTTCTAATGTGTCTTAGAAACTTAAGAAGAAGCTATTGGAACAATAAAAATGGGTTCTCTTGTGGAAGCAAGTTGCACTTGCCTAAGGGGTGTTCTTGGTTGGTGGTGGGTTTAATGGAGAAGGAAGAAGAGTTAATGAGAAAGTGGAGGAGAGAGAAAAGTTAGGTTGGTTATAAAGGGGGATGGTGGTGGGTTTAATATGATGAACCAAAGAATAAACCAAGCCAACCCAAAATAAACCAAGTTAAACCATTACATGCCATGATGAACCTAATCATGATTAAACTGAAATTAGCTAGCCAGGCAGGAAAATAAAATACATGTCAGGATTCCGTATACGTATACTGAAAATACGTAGAACGAAAAACGGGGGTGACAACTCTACCCACCTTAAAAGAATTCCGTCCTCGAAATTTAATCAAGAGGCTAGAGATGTCGAACAAGCTATATCAATTGCAGGCAACATATGACTAGTAGTCAATCAAGCAATCATTCATGCAAGCAAGGAATTTAAGCATAAGGCATAAGAAAGACATTATACCTTACGAGTCAAACAGGTCGGGATATCGCGATCGGATATCATCCTCACGCTTCCACGTTGACTCACCCAAAGAGTGATGACCCCAAGCAACACGGACTAAACTAATAGTCTTGTTCTTGAGTATCTTCTCCCTCCGGTCCAATATGAATACGGGTCTCTCCTCATACGAAAGGTTGGTACCAACAACCAATTCCGAATGATCAAGGACATGACTCGGATCCGGGATATACCGTCGTAATTGGGATACATGGAAGACATCATGCACCTCACGTAACGACGGTGGAAGAGCGAGACGATAGGACACATCACTTACTCGCTCAAGGATATCAAACGGCCCTATATACCTAGGACTAAGCTTTCCCCGTACGCCGAATCGAATGACGCCACGGGTAGGCGAGATCCTAAGGAATACGTGGTCGCCGACAGAAAATTCAAGAGGGTGCCGATGGAAATCGGCCCAATGACGCTGGCGATCTTGGACAACTCGAAGATGATCTTTGACTTGTCTGACCACCTCAATAGTCCGCGTCACCATCTCTGGTCCAAGCATTTGCCTCTCACCGATATCGTCCCAAGCTAAAGGAGATCTGTACTTCCTGCCGTACAAGACCTCGAAAGGTGCCATCTGGATACTAGTCTGGAAACTGTTATTATAGGAGAACTCCATAAGATGCAGGTGATCTTACCACGAACCACCGAAGTCGAGTGTACATGACTGCAGCATGTCTTCAAGAGTCTGGATCGTGCGTTCTGACTGACCATCTGTCTGCAGATGGTAGGCTGAACTGAACTTGAGACGAGTCCCCAAACTCTCTTGAAGACTCCGCCAAAAGTGTGAGGTGAATCTTGAATCTCTGTCGGACACAATACTGACTGGCACTCCATACAATCTGACTATCTGCCTGAGGTACATCTCTGCAAGCTGATCCGTCGACTGACCGATTCTGAAAGGAAGAAAATGAGCTACCTTCGTGAGACGATCAACTATAACCCAGATGGCATCTCTCCCAGCTGGGGATCTAGGTAATCTAGTTACAAAATCTATGGTAATGTGCTCCCATTTCCATTCTGGGATCGATAAAGGTTGAAGAAGTCCAGCTGGTCTCTGATATTCGGCCTTAACTTGTTGGCAAACTAAACAACGAGAGACAAACCGGGCTATCTCCCTCTTCATGCCATTCCACCAAAAATGCTGCCGAATATCACGATACATCTTCGTACCGCCGGGGTGAATGGAATACTGAGAACTGTGGGCTTCTGCCATAATCTCCTGTCTGATATCACCACTGGGTACACAAAGATGCCTCCCATGTCGGAGTGTACCATCTTCATGAATGCATAACTCTGGTCTCTGTCCTGCCACACATTCTGTCCTAAGCCGCTGGAGCTTAGAGTCTACTGATTGAGCTAACTTGATCCTCTCAACTATACTGGACAGAACTTGCATACTGGCCATCAATGCCACACTGGAAGGAAGAACAACTTCAATACCCATCTTCTGAAGATCTGCTAACAATTCTGGCTGCGCCGTTAGAAAATAAACTCCAGCTGTCCTGATCAATGCATCTGCTACCACGTTGGCCTTCCCAGGATGATACTGCAAGTTGATATCATAATCCACAAGTAGCTCTAGCCATCTCCTCTGACGTATATTAAGATCCTTCTGGGTAAACACATACTTCAGACTCTTGTGGTCGGTAAAAATCTCCACCCGATCTCCATACAAATAATGTCTCCAAAGTTTCAATGCAAAAACTACGGCTGCTAACTCTAGGTCATGGGTTGGGTAATTCCTCTCATGATCACGAAGCTGACGTGACGCATAAGCGACTACCTTACCATGCTGCATCAAGACACATCGTAATCCCTTGCCGGATGCGTCGCAATAAACCGAAAATCCTCCCATCCCGTCGGGAAGAGTGAGAATGGAGGCCGTCATCAATCTCCGCTTCAACTTCTCAAATGAACTCTGACACTCTGCTGTCCAAGCAAACTGCATATCCTTACGGGTCAACTGCGTCAGTGGCGTTAAAATTCGAGCAAAGTCTGACACAAACCGCCGGTAATAGCCAGCTAATTCGAGGAAACTCCGAACTTCTACGACGGTGCTAGGTACTAGCCATGTCTCTATAGCCACTATCTTCTGGGGGTCAACTTCCACTCTACCTCTGGTGATGATATGACCTAAGTACGAAATGCGATCAAGCCAAAATTCGCACTTACTGAACTTCGCGTACAACTGGTACTCCCTGAGAATCTGAAGAACTACACAAAGATGCTGCCCATGCTCTTCCTCGTTCTTGCTATAGACTAAGATGTCGTCTATGAACACTATCACGAACTTGTCCAAATAGGGCATGAAGATACGATTCATGAGGTCCATGAACACAGCTGGCGCATTGGTTGTTCCAAATGGCATAACAAGGAACTTCCAATGTCCGTATCTAGATCTGAATGTTGTCTTCGGGATGTCCTGCTCTCTGACTCTGATCTGATGGTACCCCGACCGCAAGTCAATCTTTGAGAATACTGCCGCTCTACTGAGCTGATCAAATAAATCATCTATCCTTGGCAAAGGATATCTGTTCTTTATTGTTATAGAGTTCAAGGTACGATAATCAACACATAATCTTGACGTACCATCCTTCTTCTTCACAAGAAGCATCGGAGCTCCCCAAGGTGATCCGCTAGCACGAATGAATCCCTTGGTTCTAAGTTCTTCAATCATCTTGTACAGGACTGTCACCCCCAGTTTTTCAAATTAGGGGTATTTTCGTTATTTTCAAATTTTAAAATATTTTAGGAATTTTATTTGATTTTATATGATTTTTTAGGAATTTATTTGAATCGGTTTGAATTTTATCCAATTCGGACCCAATTTGGAGATCCGGGTAGCCTGGACCCTAGTGGGACCCCCATACTAGCTGGGCTTAGCCCATGTACCATCATAAATAGGCTAGAAATTATTAACCTAATTTTTATGACTTAATTAGTCATTTTAGAGACTTAATTAGTCGTTTAGAATCAAACCGAATTGAACCGAACCAACCCGAATTCAATTTGAACCCAAACTAGAGTTAGTGGGTTGGGGGCTATTGGATCCCAACCCAATAACCCCCCCCCCCCCCCCAAGTGGCCGGCCATGGCTAAGTCCCCCCCCCCCCCCTTGTTGCTTCATCACAAAGTAAACACTTCCTTCCACAAATTCTTTTCTTTTCTCAAGCTTCTTCTTCCTCTCCAAGCACAAGCTTAGGTATGCCATTAAATCCCAAGTAATTCCTCTTTTCCATTCATGACTTTCACATTAAGTGTAGAGAATTCAATTCTCTACACTTTGCCCTCTATTTGTAGGATTTTTCCCTAAAATTTAGGTTAGAGCAATTAAGGATTTTCACATGATTTTAATGGTATGTATATGTATATATATATATATGTGTATGTATATATGTATATATATATATATAAAATATATGTATATATGTATTTGGGTGTATGTGTGTAGAGAGTGGTGGGAGAGGGAATGAGAGTGATGGTGTGGTGGTGGTGGTGGATGTGTGTGAGAGTGTGTGTGTAAAACTATATGTGTAAATGTGTTTGTATATATATATGTATGTGTGATTATATTTATATATATATATATATATATATATATATATATATATATATATATATATATATATATATATATATATATATATATATATATATATAGATATATGGTTGTGTATATATATACGTATATGTATGTGTGTGTGGGTATATATATACATATGGGTATATGGGTGTTTATATATATATAGATATATATAATATATAGAGAGATAGATAAGTTTATAGATATATATATAGATATATATATATGTATATATATATAGAGAGAAGAGAAATAAGAAGAAGAGAAGAAGTAGTAGTAGAAGTAGCAGTAGCAGTAGCATTAGGAGCAACAGCAGCTAGCAGCAAGCGCAGTAGCAGCTAGCAGCAAGCGCAGCAGCAGCCATAGCAGTAGCAGCAGCATTTGCAGCTGTAGCAGTAGCTACAGCAGTAGGTAGGAGCAGCCCCCCCCCCCCCCCTATTAGCCCTATATGAACCCCCTATATGCATATATATGTATATATATATATATATATATATATATATATATATATATATATATATATATATATATATATATATATATATATATATGTATATAGATAGATAACTAGAGGGTTTAGATGAGAATGAGAAGGAAGAAGCTAAGGAATTAGAATTAGAATTAGGAAGAAGGAAAAGAAATAAGAAGTAGAAGGGAAGAGAAGTAAAAAGAAAGAATAGAGAAGAGAATAGGAAGAGAATGATAAGGAATTAGGAGAAGTTAGAAATTAGAAGGAGAGAGTGAGGAAGAGGCCAAGAAGAAGGATTTGAGCTAGAAGAATTAGGAGAAGAAGTTGAGAAGAAGAAGAACTAGAAATGAGAGTAAAAGAAGAGGTTGGAGCGAAGGCCTAAAAGAGGGGTTTTGGTAGAAATCGAGTTAGAGGACGAAATTGAGCCCGGAGCATCGGATCGCGATGAAACTTGACATAGGCCTAGGTTACGTAATTTAGATTTTGCGGGTAAGCTCCCGGATGGAAATCGGGGTCATAGGGTGCCGGTATCGCGCCGTATCAGCGCGTATCTTGAAATATTCAAGATATCTGCAACGGGCCGTATCGTGGACTGGACGTCCACTTTATCTAGGTATTATGGTAGATAACGAACCTATAGGATAGTACCCTACTACCCTAGAGAGCACGGGTCAAAATATCAAGCGTAGGTAGGCTATCTAGATAATCGCCGAGGGTGGAATTTTACCCTTAAAAAGGGTAAAATAGGGAATTGGCCTACGGCCGAGATTTGAGTTTCCAAGTCCAAGATGGACTTGGATATGGGTTGTATAGGTTGGTAATGAGTAGGATTAGCCGTCTAGACCTAGTCTTGACCCCGGTTGACCACGGTTGACTTTTTAGGCCAAAAGTCAACTATGGGTCAACACTTTACCCAATTTAGTCCCAAATTCCATTAGACTTGTGCAGTTGGCCGAAAGTCAACTGTTAGGCACCAGTGACTTAGAGTTGACCTAGGGTTGACCACATTTGACCGCAGTTGACCACGGTTGACCAGAGTTGACCGGTTGACCAAAAAGTCAACTGTTGACTCAAATCGATCCCGATTGATTCCGTTTGACTTGCATTGACCCAGTATGACCTAGCTAGACCTAAAATGACTTAGGTTGACCTCGTACAGTCTAGTTTGACGTGACTTGACCTAGAATGACCTAATAGGATTTAAATTGATTTGACTTTATTTCCTAGATTGAGTATTGATACGTCTTGTTCTCTATAGGTCCTCGAGACGCTGCATTTGCTCCGGTTGACATATCATACCATATTACAGGCGAGTACATTCTCTGACACTTTTCTAATTTATGCTAATTGATGTAATCCATGTATTTAGTGTAGATATGCTTGTTCTCGACACATTGGTCACACGGGTTGGTATTCATGGATCCCGACATGAGGTGTTATTCCTTGTTGTCTTGGTATGTCTTGTGCAAGCCCCCTTGTAGTTCTTGTGCAGTACATGGACGCCGATTCTCGAGGAGACTTGCTCCCTTCTCGTAGAATCCTGCGTCGTGACGTGTCTTGTTTGGATCCACTCTACCAGTCGGGGATGGGGAGTATTAGTGTAGACATGTGGTCATTATCCACCTTGTTACTCTTGTAGACCTTGTAAGTGTTAATCATACACTCCACGTATGATTAACCAGGCCAGTAGACCTTGTGCAAGACCCAAGCCGGCCACATGTTGTAGCTAGTATTCACACACCTAGATATATGATTCTTGACTCTTGTACATGCCATGATCAGTTTACTTGCCTTGTTCTAGCTCTAGTTTTACAGCTTACCTTGCCATGATTCTCACATGTACATTCCATAATTTTCTTGTATATACTCTCTATTTACAGATTATAGCTTTTGTCATATCTTGTGAAATGTTGTTAGTGGATTGTACTCGTTCCATCCTGACAGGATATGTTGAAAATATTACAGATGCAGATGAGGGAGACTACAGTACCTACTACGGTCCGGATGACGTAGTGGGCATAGACTTGGAGACTTTGGTCCAGCAGGGCTTAGCTCCGCCTGACGAGACCCTACCTATTACTTAGTTAGAGTAGGTCTTTTGTACTGGACTTTGTCTCCAGCTACTTTTGAGACTGTTATTATTATGGATTGTATTAGAGACTTGGACTGTATATATTCTTGTGTTGGACTTGACAGGTTATATATTATTTTATCGTCTTGTTGTCTTTTCATTTCAGTCTTTACCTTGTTATCTTAGAGTCGTGATTGAGTACTCGTATATATATTCATTGCTTGTCCTCCGTTCGGAGTTGACCATGGACTTGACAGGTTTTTGTTATATATATAAACTGTTTAGAAGTAGAAAATCCACAGCGTTCCATGCCGATTTTTCGGTGAGGGCTGGACGTTGTCGCGTCACGTGCCCTTTTAGCGGGTGCGGGTCGTGACAAGGACCTCCAACTCTGATGGTGCCATCCTATAGACTCTCTCTGACACTGGTGCCGTCCCTAGAATCAAGTCGATAGTGAATTCTCTCTCTCTCTCTGGGGGCATGCCTGGAAGCTCTTCGGGAAATACGTCAGGAAACTCTTCTACAACTCTGGGAAACTGAACTGCTGCTGCCACGGCCATCCGCAATACTGGGGAAAAACGTTCTACTCTGCCTCGAGAAAATGAAAACTCTGGCTCACCAGGAATACTAAAAATAATCTTGCCGACATGGCAATCTATTCTAGCATACTGGTCCCTCAACCAATCCATTCCTAGGACCACATCATAATCGGCCATCGGAAACTCTATCAATCTAGCGGGAAACTCTCTACCGCTAACTACAATTCGACACGAGGAAAACACCCTATCTACACCTACAAGTCCGTTACCAGTAAGTATATTGAGCCTTACTGATAATGACTCGGGCTCCAGTCCTATCCGTGTCGTAAATCGTGCAGACATAAATGAATGCGATGCACCTGAATCAAATAATACTGATGCAGGAAAAGAGTTGACGAGAATGGTACCTGCCACCACCTCACCTGATGCCAACTCCTCTTCTACGGTCAAAGCTATCGCTTGACCGTGCCCTCTGGGTGCTGGTCCCCTCTGCTGGAAACCTCTCTGGCGGTTCTGAACCTGAGCTTGGACCTGGGCATACTGTTGCGGTCGCTGCTGCTGGAATGCCTGAGCCTGAGGCGGCAATGGCCTCGGAGGCTGATACTGCTGCTGCTGCACTGGTGCTGGTCCCCTCACCGAGGGACTAGTCTGGGCCGATGAGGATGAACCGGCTCTCTGTGGGCAGGACCCTATCATGTGATCCGGTGCCCCACAAGCCAAACACAATCCTTGTGCTCGACGACATTCTGACACTACATGCCCTGGCTTCCCACAATGAGTGCAGCCCATTGTGGAAGACTGCCTCCGCTTCTGCTGCTGAGGATACGTCGGAGTTGAATGCTGAACCGACGTAACTGATGCTGCCCTCCTCGGAGCTCTAATGGTCAAGGCCCTAGCTGCCGGGGCTGGGGCTGAGGACTGGGCCATCTGACCATGGGACCGCTTCCGTCCTCCAGTTCTGTCTACAATCCTCTGCGAGGTATACTCATGCCTCTTAGCTGCCCGTAAAACAGCATCAAAGGTCTGATGCTCAAACTGCTCTACTGCTAGAATGATCTCTAGGTGGAGTCCCTGCTGGAACCGTTGCGCTCGATCAAACTCGGTTGCCACCAAAGTGGGAGCAAACCGACTCAGTCTTGAAAACTCGGCCGCATATCCATCGACCGTCCTGCTCATCTGCCTGAGATTGGTGAACCTCGTCTGTAGGTCGTGCTGAGCTACAGCATCGAAGTACTTGATCTGAAACTTGTCACTGAACACCGCCCACGGGACAGGCGTTGCCAATCCAACTGCTATCATCGCCCACCAGGTGCAGGCTAGGTCCAATAACTGTAGGCGTACCACAGCTACCTTCTCTCCTTCTGGAGTCTTGGCTGCATCCAAGATAATCTCAATGTCCTGGAGCCACGCATCAGCTGCAATAGCGTCTTCACTAACGTCGAAGAAGGGAGGGTTGAGGCGCTTGAAACTGCTAGCCGCACTGTTCCCTTGATAACCAACACGGCCCATGGCATCCTGTACTGCCTGGTGCAGGGCATCGCCCCGACGATCTTGAGACATAAGCAATGTCCTGATGAGACCCACCAAGGTGCCATCGTCAGGCCATGCAGGCTGGACTGGCTAAACTGGGGGCTCGGGGTCCCCGGAATGCATGACTCGGGAGGCCGCTCCAGAGTGCTGGGCTTGGTCTCCAGGTTGCTGCTGGTCCACTGGAGGTGCTCCGCCTTGCTGATCGGTAGGACCAGGAACAATGCCGCTGAAGAAACGACATGGGGAACAATAAGAAAGGACCATGATAGATCGAGGATATAAACATGTGATCAGGTCAAGGATTCTGAAAGATCAGAAGGCACGAGTAGAGATCAAGGACAAGTGCTGATTGAGATATCTATCCGGTAAACCCTCACACACCATGATCTACAAGACCTGCATGGGCCACCACTTAAACCGTGTCACACCCCAGAACCAGAATACTGGAGAGCGGAGGACAGACACAGCCAGCTACGTACATTGAAGTGAATCTCACCTCGCAATACGGTCACGACTGTCTAGATGCATGAGGGTTTACTACAAGCCATCAGTCTCTTAAGGTCCATAACAAGCCTAGTGTCTCAATCTCAAGCAACAAGTAGATATCACAAGATGGTAGATCATCAGACATACAAGGTAAGGCGTCCCATACATTACATATTCAGATGATCATGAAGCTAGTCATACAAAATACGAAGACTAGCAAGAGTTTAAGTCATACATGATCAACCCTAGGATTTGTCAATCATGTTACAGCCCGTAGGCAGACAGTAAGTAAAGTTGCAACGAGCTAACACTTGCTCGGCGGCTAAACGCCTCAAAAGAATATTTGTACAATAGAGTGGGAGAGCAAAATAAAAACCCACTCGTTGCCGGGATTCCTTCTAGTGTTCACCATCTGGCAGAAAAGTTGGGAGATTCTCGGTAGCTGCTCCGAAATCTGGCCATACAAAACCAGTTGGGTCAGACCCCAGAAAGAGCAAATGCCACAAAAGGGGCTTCACTTAAGAACTAAAACCAGCATGTCAGCACATAAAGTCATAGGTGAAATAACATAAGACATGAGTTAAAGAAAACAGGATAATAATCGATAAGATAACTAGAGGACTATTCCGGTAACCAAGTTACAACCCGTAAACCAAACAAGGACCGGGGTTGTAACCCTTCACCTGAACAGAACTTAGCCTCGAACCAATTATCGATAAAGTAAAACATAAACAAGCATGTCCGGAGATATCCATGCACCGGATCTGGGCAAGGCTGGACAAGATAGGACTCCATCCATCATTCACGGCCAAACAAAGAGTACGGCTTGATATTTAACTAACTAGGGTTATCACAAGCTTAGTTACTAGCAAGATGCAATGAGGTACGCCTACGGCCACAAGCCCTGAAGACAATCCAGGTTATCCAGACGCAAGGTTGAAGATTAGAGTTATCATGCCTTGTTAGGTGACTTGGATACAACACATGACAGTGTGCATAGTAATGGTTTCATGTAGTGTCCCACATAGCAGTGAGCTGAAAATGTGCCCTACTCGTCGGTAGGCTACAAGTCCATCAAGGAAGGCGCCCAGACAACGGGATTGCTTGTAGCCGAAATACCTCTCTATATGCTCTACGTGATCAGTCTAGTCATTAACCTAGTCAGATTCAGTATGAATCCCTGACCGTGGTAAACAGGGATACATGTCCTAGACATGATGCGAGACAAGACTGGTTGCTTATACAAGCATATTCAATACAATCACCCACGGTGTCAAGAATTCATTTAGCATGTCAGGTTAGCCGTCGTAACAGCGTATCAAGGTTATCATGTCAAGATTACTTGTCAAGGGTACACCACGGCGGGTCACCATCATGTCATGTTACTTATCAAGATTACTTATCAAGGCAAGGGTGCGTCACAACGGACCATCATCAAGAATTATCATGTCAATTTACTTGTCAAGAGTGTACCACGGCGGGTCACTATCAAGAGTTATCCTGTAAGGTCATAATGCCATTTCGTGTTTATGTAAGTGCACCACAACGGGTCACTGATCATGCAATTCCATTACTAAGTCGTGTTCAGATTAACATTCATAAATAATGTCATGATCACATCGGGTTCATGTCGAATTTATATCAAAAAGGCGTAAGGATATAAAATGGGTACAAAAATCATAAAAAGGGGGATATGGGGACATAATGCGCCCAAGGGGGAGGAGCAAGGAGTACTATGGCCAACAAGTGGCATTATCCAAGTTGCGCCAGGGTAACAGGTTGCGCCAAGGCAAGTAGGGTCAAGTCCAGTTGCGCCTGAACGTCAGGTTGTGCCTAGGCATTAGGGGTGCCAATCACTAAAATGCATAAGGTCGGGTCAAGCTGCGCCAGGAAGAGTCAGGCCAAGTCATGTTGCGCCAGGCACTAGACTGCGCGAGGCTAGGTTGCGCCTGAGTCAGACTACGCACGAGTCAGACTGCGCAAGAGGTCAGATCGCTGTGCTAAAGAGCGCGCGCAACTCAGTGGCGCAAGCTAAAAAGGCTTGCACACACTGCTCACTGTCTTCTCCAAATCAGCAAGAACTCCATGGTTGAATCCATAGCTTCAAAAGTCTATAACTTGGTCAAAACAAGTCCAAATCCAACTTTCAAATGGTCAAAATTGGGTAGAATAAAATTCTCTTCAACATGGAACCATCAAAATTTGAAAACAAAGAAGTTTGATAGATCAAAACCACCAAAATCCGAAAATGACCAATTTTTAGATCTACAAAAAATTAAAGCCTCAAAATGAAAAATGACAAGTTCTAATGTGTCTTAGAAACTTGAGAAGAAGCTTTTGGAACAATAAAAATGGGTTCTCTTGTGGAAGAAAGTTGCACTTGCCTAAGGGGTGTTCTTGGTTGGTGGTGGGTTTAATGGAGAAGGAAGAAGAGTTAATGAGAAAGTGGAGGAGAGATAAAAGTTAGGTGGGTTATAAAGGGGGATGGTGGTGGGTTTAATATGATGAACCAAAGAATAAACCAAGCCAACCCAAAATAAACCAAGTTAAACCATTACATGCCATGATGAACCTAATCATGATTAAACTGAAATTAGCTAGCCAGGCAGAAAAATAAAATACATGTCAGGATTCCGTATACATATACTGAAAATACGAAGAACAAAAAACGGAAGTGATACGGCACAACCAGCGCGCCCGCGCAACCCAAGCAACCCGTGCAACCCAGCGTACCCGTGCAACCAAGCGCAACCTGAGCGCAACCTGGGCGCGCACCTGGGCAGCGCAACTGGGCTTGCGCAATATGGCAGCGCAAGTGGCTCGCGCAACGAGCACAACTAAAGCGCACTATGCGCCTAGCGACGATGCTGACGTGCTAAGTGCAAAGTGCGCTAACAAAAAGTCACATTACGCCTCGTAAGCCCATGAGCCCGAGTCCGAGTTCGAGTCCGAGTCGCTAAGCCCCTACGGGGTTTAGCTCCCATGGAAATAAATTTCCCAAGAGCAAAAAGCATGAATGCTTTCAATTATTGATTTAGCCTTTTTTCCATTAGAAAAATAACCCCACATGGCACACCCATGTGCACCTCCACACCACATGTGCATCTCTAAACTAGCAAAGCTAATATATAGAGATATAAGTCCTTTGGTCTAGCCGATGTAGGACTAATATTCACTTTAAAAAAGACCAAAACCCAACAATCCCCCATATATCTCAATATATGAGTATAAGTGTTCCCCCACGGTAACTGTCCATCATGCATTAGGAGAGATGTCGCTGACGACTTGAATCTTTCCGTATGGTTCAAACAACATACTATAATACAAGAATGGACTAAGCCTTGAATTCTGCATCATAGCTGAAATTCTTTCCACTCACATAATGTAGTTACATGTGCTTCTGGCTACACATTAAAGGCCATATGCCTGCCTGGTTTCAGTATATAATCTTGGGCATCTACAAGTTTACCCTCAAGAGACGGCCTGATATCTCTTTGTCCATACACTATAGGTGAGTTCATTATAAAGAGACATGGCATGAAGCGCTTTGTGCTTCCCTTGCGGTGCTACGCCGCTATGACATGGCTTAAAGCCGAGACCTTATTCCGTACCGGGAACCTCATCGTAGTGTCATACTACTGTAGCATGAGGCAACCGCCTCTTTGTAGTGCCAAACTACCCACCATGAAGCCTTAGGCTCCTTTGCGGTGTTACGCCACAACGACATGGCTTGCAAGGCCGAGGCTTTATTCCTAACCGGGTACCTCATCGTGGTGTCGTGCCATTGTAATATGAGGAACTCCTCCTCTTTGTAGTGCTGACTACACCCCTCTTTATTTTAACATACAACATTAGGCTAACTGCCTATTTACGGTGCTACGCTTCTGTGACTTGGCCTACAAAGCCGAGGCTTTATTCTATTTCTGGGCAGCACCCCACATATAGGAACCTCATTATGGAGTCATCCCACTGTAGCATGGAGTTTCACTCCTAGTAGTGCTGTTCTACCGTGCTTCCTGTAAAGCACACCAGGCATTCACTCTGCCTGAGAACTCATTAAGGCAATTAAGCCAACCTTCCCACGGAAACCATTTTTCGCAAAAAATAACAGTAGACAACAGTGGTCATAGGTCCGTAACCTCTCCATGCCCTATAGAACATATACCCACCGTTTCTGATATTCTTCCAGTTAATGGTCCTTCCTTGAACCAAAAGCTAGATGTCTAGTAGATAAATCTTTGAACTAATAGCATAAAACTTTTTGGTAGAAATACAATAACTAATATCAGAATGCCTTCCAGCCCATTTTAAATACTGAGTCATCGACCAGCTGGCGCTTGAGGTCCTTGGTGAACGGATCTGCCAGGTTTTTCTGACTCCGAACATCAATCACTGCAATAACACCTCTCTTGATAAGATCGTGTACTGCCCTGTGCTTCAACCACACAGTCCTTTTCTTTCCGTTGAAGAGGTCATTTGATGCCACCGTCGCAGTCGCCTGGTTGTCGCAGTATATCGGTATTACCGGTATTTGTGCCCCAACCACTGGAAGATCATACATGAGCTCCCGAAGCCATTCTGCTTCCTCGGCTGCGGTATCAAGTACAAAGAACTCAGATTCCATGGATGACCGCGAGAGCATAGTCTGTTTCTTCGACTTCCACGATATAGAAGCTCCATCCATTGTGAAAATAAATCCACCTGTGGACCTCTCGCTCTCCACCTCTGAGCACCAGCTGGCATCACTGAAGCCTTCCACTACCGACGGATCTCCGCTGTAGTACAGTGCATATGTCTGAGTCTTCTTGAGATATCTTATCACCCGTTTCACAGCTTTCCAGTGTTCAGCACCTGGGTTACTCGTAAAATGACTCAGCATTCCCATGGCGAAAGCTATGTCAGGCCTTGTGGCCGTAGTAGCATACATCAAACTTCCGATTACACTTGCATACTCCAGCTGCCTGACACTTTCTCCTGAATTAGGCTTCAGCTTCAGATCACACCTGTACGGCGTATCGATCCCAGGAAGATCCCTATACCCATAACGAGTGATCATTTTCTCAATATAATGAGACTATGACAGCGCTAGTCCAGTATCTGTCCGGATGATCTTGATCCCTAAGATCACATCAGCTTCCCCCAAGTTCTTCATACTGAACTTGCTCGAGATAAATTTCTTTGTCTCCGTGACACAGCTCATATCCGTACCTAGGATAAGCATGTCGTCCACGTACAGACAAATGATCACACCTCTTCCATCAGCGAACTTCATGTAAACACACTTGTCCGTCTCGCTGACCATGTAGCCATTTGACCTTATAACTTTGTCATATTTCTCATGGCACATCTTGGGAGCCTGTTTAAGACCGTACAAAGATTTGACCAACTTGCGGACTTTGTCTTCAAGACCCTTGACGACAAATCCCTCTGGCTGTTGTATGTATATCTCTTCGGTCAGCTCGCCATTTAGGAAAGCCATTTTTACGTCCATCTGATGTATCACTATCTTATGTATCGCTGCGAGAGCAATTAACATTCTGATGGTAGTCATCCGGGCTACTGGAGCATACGTGTCAAAGTAGTCGATTCCCTGCTTCTGAAAAAAACCCTTGGCTACCAACCTAGTCTTGAACTTGTCAATAGTTCCATCCGCTTTCATCTTCTTCTTGAAGATCCATTTGCATCCGATGGGTTTCACTCCTTCAGGAAGATCAACCAACACCCAAGTGTTATTTGAGGTGATAGAATCAATTTTATTGTCAATCGCCTCCTTCCAGAAAACCGCGTCTCTGGTCTTCATCGCCTCATCATAGGTAAGCGGATCAGCTTCCACATGATAGGTGACAAAATTACTTCCGAAATCCTTCGGCCTCCTCATACGCTTAGCTGACGGCTCAGCTTGTTCTGGTTCAATCGTTGTTTCAACAACAACATCTTCTTGAACCACATCTTCATTGAAGACTTCAGTTTCCTGCGCACCCTCAATGTTCTCCGGTACATCCGCAAGAACAATATTCTTGTGCCTTGCAAACTTGTTTTCAAAATATTCTGCGTTGCGAGATTCAATAATATGATTTAACTCAATATCAAGAAATCTCTGAGCATCCCTCTTCTCGACATACCCCAAGTAGATCGTCTTAGTAGTCCTTGTCCCAAGCTTCTGAATCTTCAGATCTGGAAGCTTGAAATATGCCAGACACTCCCACACTCGAATGACATTCAAGTTAGGTCTGACTTTGAACCAGAGTTCATGAGGAGTAATGTCAGAAGTTGCATGAGGCACCCTATTCAAAATAAAAGTGGCCGTTGTAGGAGCGTAAAAAGTGCTTCATAAGAATGAGTCAAAGATAAGGATCATTCCATTCAAATCGATCCACTTTACACCAAAGAGCGGCTAATCACTTTACGCCTAAAGCAGGCTAATCATTTTATGCCCGGGTCAAAGCTAATAATTTTATGCCCAAGACAGGCTAGCCACTTTTACGCTGGACAAAGATGTCAAGTCTTACATTTAATGCAAAGTCTGACATGAAGATTTAATGATGGCATATATCACAGAAATCAAAGGGATTTGTTTTATACAGAGGCCCATTCATCGTTTAGTATATGGACTGAGCCACTTTACGCTCATAATATGGCTTCTTTTACGCACGGAGACTATACGAGTTTTTACGCTCAACGGTTGACGTGTGCGTAAGGTTTATTTGGGCTACTTTTACGCTCAAGGTTATTTAACAACCACTTTATGCGGGAAGTCTACATCAGGGCTATTGTACGCCTAGTCTACTACTTTACGCTCAGGGTATATTTGGGTTATTTTTACGCCCTATTCCAATTCAGAATGTGGTTTGCCTACATGGCTTTCATGCCACACATCTCGAAGAACGTGTGTACGTGCATCCTATTCTTATTGAAATAATGGGACACGTGTCAACGTATGCAGAGGATGACTTCGGTCATGGGTGGTAGTTGTTAGCGTAAAGACGGAACTTTTGCTGAGTTTTTACGCACAAGAAGCCAAGTCTATAAATAGACTGATTTTTCTCATATAGACAGACAGAGAGAAAGGAGAGAATACATAGAGATCAGAGCTCAGAGACTTTGATTTTTCGGAGCATTCTTCTTCAACTTTTCTTCCAGAACAGAGTGAAGCAAAGCAGGAAAGCATTCGGCCTCGCCATCAGTGCCCAAGTGCGTCGATACCTTTCTGGTGACTTAGTTCTTCCAATTGTTCATCTTCTAGTAGTGATCTTCATCATCATCGTATGGTCCAAGGAACAAAGTGATCATTTACAGATCAGACTTCCATAGCAATACTTCCCAGAATCAAATTTGTACTTCTTGTACTGTTTCTCGTTTTATTTTCAAAATCCGATTTCCAGGCATTTTGTTAAGTGAAACAAAAATGGCGACTCTGCTGGGGACGACCTTCTCCTCTGACGAGGAGGCAATTGCTCAATACGATGATGTGTCGATTGGATCGACAAAGAAGACTCTGGTTGTACACTTCGACCAGACTGCTTATGATGAAATGCTTCGAACTGGGGGTGGTTCTCGCCGCTCCAATGTTTAAAAATCTCGCAAAGCACGAAAAGTTTGGATTCCTAAATCCAAAATAGCTTCTGATCTCTCTGTTGCTTCTGAGGGCAAGGGAATTCTTCCCACTCCTGTCGTAGGGGCTCCCGTTCGTAACGAGGCAGTCCTTACTTCAGCGTTGCACTCTAAGTGTGGCAAGTTATCTCCCGTCTGTGACGGTGAAGATAATCAGGTTTTACGCCCAGTGGGTAAAAACCAAATTTTACGCACAGTGCATAAGAACGAGTCTCCCATTTGTAATGAGGCAGACTCTAATGCTTGTGCTTCTAAGTGTAGAAATAAGTCTTCCGTCTGTGACGTGGTAGACACACAAAAATTACGCTCTTCGCGTGAAGAAAAATCTTCCGTCTGTGACGTGGTAGATAATCAATTTTTATGCTCTACGCGTAAAGGTAAGTCTCATGTCTGTGACAGTGTAGATAAAATTCGCAACGATGTTTTTACATCTAATGTGAATGTACCTAAATGCATACAGCATAAAAATGTTGTTGGTAAAGCTTCAGTTCTACACCAACAGCCTTCTTATACTGCTCTACGCAAAGTACCAAACCTACAAATCATACGCAATGAAAATGGAGTCCTTCGTGCTAAAAAATCTCAAGATTTGCGTACACAACTCCAAACGCGTAGAAATGTACAGTTTGGTTCTGCGAATGCAGTCAGTAATCTTCTTTATACACAAGGGACTAAACGTTTTGCTACCCCAAATGTAATAAAGAAGACTACTCCTTCTACTCCTTCTGATTTACGTGAATTGCTAATACAAAAGTGTAAAAATAGACAATCTCCCGTGATGCTCCCCCAAGAAAATCATCACTGTGAGTGTCACCAGATTGTGATCAAATGTTGTTGCTCGGCTTCCAGACGGTCAGTTTTTGATCGATTGAATTTTAATGCACCCCAACAACAAGCTGATGAGTTGTCATATGCGTCAGTCAACATGACATCTCACACCAACAGAGGACGACGTCCTAGACGGAACAGTCCCAAACCCCAGGTCAACAACAATTCAACAGACTTCTTGATTCCTTTGAAGGAGTATATCAGAATACTCGATCAAGAAGACAAAGATAATTACAGACTTCTGATTCTGAAGCTGGGGGTACTCAATCTCTTGAGTCCGAAACTGATAGTGTTGATTCATACTTTTATACTAATCCTTCTGTATCTTCAAGAGAGGTTGAATCCTACGCTATTGGAGACGAACCAGAGACGTCATCTGTTAATACAGAACAACATCTCACTGCTGTTGAGCAATCATTGAAAGACATGCTTAACATGATGCAAAGCATGCACCAGATAATAACGGCTCAGCAAACTGCTCAACCAGCAATTGTAACACCGGTTCAGGCAGCAGCACCAACTCAAGATAGCCAAGGGGTTGATATACCTTTGAATATCTAAGAGCCTGCTGTTAACCAAAATTCTGCATCTCCAGATCCCATCATTCCAGAAGATGTACCATCTCCGGTCGGGATTACGGTACAACCAACAACTTTTCAATCAAATGTGCTTCCACAAACCAGCGAAGCCATTCAAGCAGTGCGTGAGCTTAAAGCACAGTTTGAAGTTTTGAAGCAAAAGGATCAACTCCAGAGGTTAGGGATTAAGCAACCTTATCCTCCTCATTGGAATGATGTACCTTTTCTACCGAAATTCAAGCTACAGTCCATGGTATTGTTTGATGGAAAGGCTTCTCCTAGTCAGTATATTAATTACTTTGATATCATGACTGTACATTTACAGAAAAATGATGCTCTTCTCACTAGAGTATTCATTGGATGCTTGACGGGTTTAGCTTACGACTGGTATCGTAGTTTACCCGACAATTATATTTCGTCTTTTGACGAATTTAAGGCAATGTTTCTCTCCCGTTTCTATGAAGGAGGTATGGACATGAACATGTCCTCCTTAATAGAAATCAAGCAAAAGGAGAAGGAAGATACTCGGACGTTCATTGAACGTTTTCGACAGGCGACTTTAAAGATGCCCCCTGGTATGCCAGATTCAACGCTGATTGATACATGTAAGATGAATCTGCGACCATCCATCGCTGTCTTCACGGGTTCCCAATTCACAGATTGGGCTTCGTTTATCATAGCAGCAGTTTTCGTCGAGACCAATGGTAGGTTGGCTCGTGAACATGGAATGATTTTTGCCTCTGAGGATAAAGGAAAGAAAAGTAATCCTGGTAATAATTTCGACAATCGTAATATGAAAGGAAAAGACACTCTTATGGTCAATCTTTCCAAGAATAAAACGATGCCGAATAATCAGGAATCTTCCAGGCCAAAAGAAGAATACTCTTTTGACGAAAGTGATATCCCAGGGATATTCCAATGTCTGGTGAAGAGTGGCAAACTTCAGATTCCGGAGCCAAAGAGGCCCAATAAGGTGAATCTGACTGACAATCCCAAATATTGTATCTATCATAGATACATTAATCATCCTACCAGTGCTTGCTATGTTTTGAAGAAGAAAATCCAAGAGCTGATAAATGGTGGTGTCATTGCTTTAACCAATGATGACCATACGGTTACAACCAATATAGTTTCTTTTTAATTTGGAGATTTTTCTCCACAACAAGTACCAGATGGAATTGTCCCAATTCCGAAGGCGACGATGAAGATTTTGAATATCCCGCCTGCCAGGAAGGAAAATGAAGGATTGTTGCCTCTTACATTAAAGAATGGTGAAATTATGTGGGTACATCCTGACTTAATAGCTGAAATGGAAGATGAAGGTAAAACTTTAAAATCCAAGAAAGGTAAGAAAGTCAAAACCTGCAACATAATTTCTTATGTTATTCCAGATCCTGATGATTTGGATCATCTATGGGATGGCTCTCCTTTGGAAGATAGACTAAGAGGATTGAACATATGTCCTCCAAGTCTAGCTCCTCCTACCAAGCTCAAGCTTACTCATCAGCAGTGGTTAGCCATGAATAGTGTTCCCTTATACAGGACACAACAAGTCTTCGCTGCTTATGAAAAGGCTCCTACAGGGATTTTTCCTCATATCCCGAATCTTTTTTCTCCCGTAGCTGCAGAGACGGTTATTCCTCATTCTCTGGTAGTTACAGAGATCTTTTCTTCTTCCTCTATGGAATCACCTGTTGAAAGTCCACTGCCTACTCATTTGTACAGTCAATAATCTATCCTTCCTATGAAGAAGATGGGTTATGACTTTCAAAAGGCAGAATGTTTGAATTATTATAAAGGGATACGACTTCCTTTACAAATTCAAAGTAAAAAATCAACTATTGGATTTGGTTCTGAGGTTCCTCATAACAATCCTCACAAGGAGAAGGCTAAGGAAAGGAAGATTAAATCCTGCAATATGGTACTTCCTTCTTCTGAGTCTGAAGAAGAAACTTTTGCTGGTACAAGATCTGGAAAAGAGTACCACAAAGATTATGAGGGATCCTCCAAGGAAGCTGAGAATGTTGAAACACCATCAACTCAACCGTCTCTTGCTCCTGCTGTGGTTGAAAAGGAAAAACAGAAAGCGGTACGCTTCGATGTCCCGTTGAAGTCTACTTCCAGTCAGGGGGTGGTGATGAAACCCTATAAATTTGATATTTTAGCCCAGTTAGCTAATACTCCAGCTAGATTATCTATTTTCGAGTTGCTTCGCCTTTCTAGAGAAAGTCGCGAAACTTTGAGTGAAGCTTTGCTACAAGCTGATTCCTGCTTAGCTCAACTCAAGACTCCTGACAATATACCAGTATCATGCCCGCAATATCATAGTGTGATGGAAGCAATTCCTAACATCACTTTCACACAAGAAGATATGTTGTTGAAGCATAACAAGCATGATAGGCCTTTGTGTTACACCGGGTATATCGAAACCATTAAAGTTGACAGAATTTACATTAATCCTGGGTCTTCCATTAGCATAATTCTTCAAAGTATGCTAAGACCATTGAGGATTCCTACTAGTGATCTGACTTACACTAGTACCACAATAGTTGGTTTCAACTCTGGAAAGAGCAAACCACTGGAAAAGATTTGTCTGAAGATTCAGATTGGTGATCTTCGAACTATGGCAGCATTTTATGTTATTAACTCAGACGTATCCTATAATATTCTTCTTGGAAGACCATGGTTACATGAGCATAACATCGTGCCTTCGACTCTCCACCAATGCTTCAAGTATGTGGATCCCCAAGGGATTGTGAAGACTGAGTTTGCTGATATCAATCCTTTCAAAGGTGTTGAAACCTATTTTTCTGACTCAAGGCTTTACAAACAAGAACATATGAAAGAGATATCAGAGATGGCTGAAGATCAATCATCTGCTGAAGATCAGTCTATTAACGAAGATCCGCCAGAAGAGCAACCTTTGAATATCAAAGTCAAAGGGCGAATCCAACCCCAACCTGTCAACAATTAACCTTTGATGATCAAGGTTAAAGGAAGAACTCAAGCTTCATCTGAGGAATCAGTAAATGTTCCTGTTAAAAGCCAAGTTCAACCTCTTGTGATCAAAGTCAAAGGGCGTATATTTCGTACGAATGATCCAGAACCTCCTCTGATTGTCAATCTTGGCAAATCTACGCAGAAGGCGGATGATAATCCACTAGTGATTAATCCGAAGCATAGCAGTCAAATTGTAAATAATGTAAATATTGATCATTCTGTACTTTTTGATATCAATGAAGATTTCATTTTCGAGTATATGGCTGTCAAGTTTGTTGAAAGAATGACTTTATCTTCTGATAATCAAAGTCATCAATATAAAGACAACATAGACACAGAGAAAACCTTATACATTGATAATAAAAAAAATTCTTTTCCTCTTCATGTCGATGTTGGACCTTATGCTCAAAGGTTTCTAACATCTTTTCCCTATCTTCTTCCTGTAGCCGCTTCATCGCAAGCTTGTGTAACTTATAGACGTCACAAAGAATCTTATTTCGTGGTTCCGTCTGATAAGAAAAACAAGCGCCAAATTATGTTTGGCCTGGCTAGAAATATCCATGTTGCTCAGACAGATGATTTGAGAGATAAAGATAAAGGAAGAATCTGAATTGACAGATATAGTCAACAATCTCTCAAAATTATCCAGAACATGGGATATGATTTAAAGACTATGCAAGGTCTCAATCAAGGCAAAGGTAGACGACTACCATTACGTGGTGATCCGTTTTACCAGAAAACTCGTCATGAATTGGGATATGATCCATCCTATATGTTTAATGACGATATACAAGAAGAATTCTCTTCTAGCTCTTCACAATCATCAGATTCGGAAGAAGTCCAATTCATTGAATCCGATATTTCTCACTCTTCATGTGTTAAAGGAGACTATTATGATGAATCTGAGCAAATATTTTCAGCTTACATGGTTAAAATTAATGATGAATCCGAGCCATTTGAGAATCATCCTTAGGCTATGTTGGTTCATTCATTCTTTCATCAATATTGACATATATTCTTAATAACATCTGTCCTCTTAATTCCCAGCTACCAAGGTTTGGTTAAGCTGATTACTTGTCTCTTCGGAGAAAATTTTTGATCTTCTATCTTACAAGTTGATTAAAAATTTGGATTTATTATTTATCATGTTCTCAAGACCTCTGGATAAATGTTAAATCTACTTGCTTTTTCTATCTATCATGTTCCTTTGACCTCTACATAGATATTAATCTACTTTTCTTTGAGTTCTTACATATTATCATGTCCATATTACCTCTGATAGTATTGCATACTCTAAAACAGAAAGTAAGATTTGATTATCTATCATGTCCATATTACCTCTGGATAGATACAAACTATTGAGTTTAAAAGACTTGTCATGTTCATATAACCGTTGATAAGTATTTTTCGCCTCATACCTATGGTTATTTTAAAATGAAGGGATCATAAAATAAATATTTCATTCATTCCTTGTGAAAACATTACAAAAATGAATGAGATAAAAGATGACAAGGAGTTCTTCTAAGGTGGAGTAGAAACATCTTGAAGCAACTTCTGTAGTTCTTCCAGTCGCTTGTCACGAGAACTCACAACCTTTTTAGTAGCTTCAGCACGTCGAGCTTCAGGGGTACAAATACGAGAAAGTCCAGCAAAATTGATTATCAGATGATCTTTGGCTTCATCAAGGGTTCTGATAGTTGATTCAGCCCCGAAGGCTTGTTCTTCTAAAATAGAGCTCTGAGTGAGGTGCAGATTTCGAGCATCGATCATCTTTTCTCTTTCAGCCTTCAAGCGAGCTAATTCAGTTTCAATTTCACGGATCTTATCATTTTTATTCTGAATATCTATGTTCAAAGCATCGTAAGCTACTCTGTGACCATGCAATGCGGGCTTTATTCCAGCCAAAAAAGCTTTCTCTTTGGCAACTTTCAGACTATGTTCATGAAGAGCTTCATTATATGTAGTCTTCCGAGCAAGATAATCAGCCGTTAAGGCGTCATATTCCTCCTGGATGAGACTTTCAACAGTCTCCCTTGATAGCTTGAGGTATTCATTGATTGGCTGTTCAAGGTCCTCTACAATTTTCTCCAATACTGCAGCTCTCCCAGCATCATCGAACATAGCAACATTCTTAATGGTCAGAGCCATCGCTGCCTTCAAAATCTCGTAACTGAGGCCCTTATTCAGGACCATTTTTATTAGGGTTGCTAGAGTTTTGTAAAAGGTCTCAGTATGAATCTCAACTAGGAGATTCATCTCTATGCTGGAGCTTGGTGTGGCAGCAATATCTAGTAGATCTCTTCTTTGGAGACAAGAAATAGATGTTGTTGGTATGACAGCAGGATGAGACGAAGACGTTGATGTTACTGCTGTCATGGCCAATTGATCCCTAGGAGCTTCAGGGATTATATCTCCAACACCAACAGATATCATTGGTGTAACAACAGGCTGAGATAGAATTGTTGTTGTTACTGCTGCCACAGCCAATTGATTTCCAAGAGCTTCGGAAGCAATGTCTTCAATATTTGTTACACCAGCCGTTTCTGGAGTTCTGGTGGCGGTAATATCGGTGGATGTGGTGACAATTACGGAAGCTGGTTCAGGTTCTGGCATTGGCTCGTCAGAAACTGGTACTGAATCAGTAGCAACAATAGAAGATGTCATTATAACTTCTCCAGTTTCAGTTGGTGATTCAAGAATGCTTTCAGCATTTTCTTCAATGGTTTGCTCCACAGGATTTTCCATCGCTTCAATTGCAGTGAAATTTTCTACAGCTACTTCTTTAATCAAATCTGGTTCTCCTCCAGCAGCTCTATCATCACCTACAGTGAGGTCTATTGTAGTCTCTTCTTTGTGCTGGTCTTCAGCAGGAGAGGACATTTCAGGTTGTGCTTGTTGTACCTCTAACGATGGAGGATATTCTTCTTGAAACTCCATCTCGGGTTGTTGAACTCCCTCCTCATCAGCGTCTTCTTCTTTTGAAGAAGAAGTTTCATCCTCAGATTCCTCATTTTCTTCATAGATATCTTCTTCTTGAGGAGGAGGAGCCATAGGTTTTGGTGCAATGATGACATCTACAAAATGAACAAAATAAGTTAATATACAAAATCATGGTACATAATTCCATATAGGTTTTGTATGATACCTGGAATATGTGCGTTATGTTCAAGATATGAATCGTAATCGCCATCCCAATCATCATCATCAAAGTCGAGAGCCGGCTCATCTGATGGAATACTGTCACCCTTATTTTCCCGTATTTCGTATTTATACTCGTATCTGGATTTTGGCATGTATTTTTATTTTTCTCAGCTTGTGGAATTTTGGTATTTCTCGTATTTGAGTTTTTGGCTTGGCTCGGTTTTATTGGGTTGGTTCGGTTTGGTTCAGTTTTTGAGCATTGGATCACCCTTAACCTATTCTCTACCCTCAGTACACCACAACACCCTCTTTATAATTCCACCAACCTCTTCTCTCTCTTCATAACCACCATTAATTTCTTCTTCTTCTTCTTCTTCTTCCTCCACACAACTCCCCAACCATTAGGCAAGTACATCTTGCCACTACATGAGGACCCTCTTTTCTTTGTCCATTTGCTAGTTTAGGACATGGAGATCAACATTAGTTCTTGGGTTTTTATGATTTGGAGTCTCTGTTGATGTAGATCTAAGTTATTGCTATTTTCGGATTTTGCATGTTTTGATCCTTTTTGGTTGGTTTTCTTTGAGTTCTGATGTTTCCATGTGGAAGAGCTTTCAGTTTTACTCCAGTTGGAGCCTTAGAAATCCGGATTTGGGGTTCGGATGGCCAAGTTATGAACTTTTGAAGTTTTGGTTTCAGCCATGTGTTCTTGCTGTTTGGAGAAGACAGTGAGCAGTGTGCAGAGCTGTTTAGCTACGCACACTGAGCTACGCGCGCTCTTTAGCGCTGCGTACGCAGGCTTGAGTACGCTTCCTGTTGGAAGCCTGCTCTCTTGAGCGTGCGTGACTTTTCACGCAGCTGCTCCCTTGAGCGTGCGTGACTTTTCACGCAGCTGCTCTATTGAGCGTGCGTGACTTTTCACGCAGCTGCTCCCTTGAGCGTGCGTGACTTTTCACGCAGCTGCTCCTTTGAGCGTGCGTGACTTTTCACGCACACTGTTCCCTTGAGCGTGCGTGACTTTTCACCCACGCTGTCCCTTGAGCGTGCGTGACTTTCACACACTGCTCCCCTGTAGCGTGCGTGACTTTTCATGTACGCTGCCCCCTGAGCGTGCGTGACCTTTCACATACGCTGCCCCCTTGAGCGTGCGTGACTTTTCACCCACGCTGCCCCCTTGAGCGTGCGTGACTTTCACATACGCTGCCCTCCTGCGTGCGTGTTATATTGCGTATGCATTCCCCCTGCGTGCGTGCTTTTGTGCGTACGCATCCCCTGACCCGTATTTTGATATTTTATTAGATATTTCATGCCCATTTTATATCCTTACGCCTTTTGTCATGAACTTGATTTTACTTAATATGTTTGGAATGACTATTGTACATGGCTTGGTATGGCAAGGAACTTGCATAACACGACAGTGACCCGTAGTGGTGCACTCCTGACATGACCAACCTGACATGATAGTGGCCCGTCGTGGCACACTCCTGACAAGTACCCTGACATAATTTATTTTAATGCTGTTACTTGACCGGTCTTGACACCATGGGTGGTTCTTCTTGCTTGCTTGTTAAATCCACTTGTCCTGTCTTGCATCATGTCTAGGATGGGACTCCTGAGTACCACGGTCAGGAGTACCTACTAAAAATGGATTAAGGTTAATAACTAGAATAACTCAGTAGTCATGAAGAGATGACACAGCTACAGGCAATCCCGTTACCTGGGCGCTCTTGGGATCTGTAGCCTGCCGTCGAGTAGGGCACATTTCCAGCGCACCGTCGAGTGTTGCACCCTCTAAGTCACCTAAGGGTACATTGTCTTCTGGGCGATGTACCCGCCTGAATTCAACCCTAATCTTTCGTCCTGGGTAGCCTGGATGGTCTGCAGGGCTTATGGATGTGGAACAATCTCACTGCATCTTGTTAGTAATTAGGCCTGTGATAACCCTAGTTAGTTAAAGTAGTAAGCCGTAGGATCTGCTTGGCCGTGATTGATTGAATGAGGTATAACCAGTCTAGTCATGTCTTGATCCCATGCAAGATTGCTTCCTGTCTTGATTACTTACATTATTATCTTGCCGATAAATGGTGGGAAACCAAGTTCTGTTCAGATGAAGGGTTACAACCCCGGTCCTTGTTTGGTTTACGGGTTGTAACCTGGCTATCGGAATAGTTCCATGGTTATCTCGTCGTATATCATCCTGACATGTTTTCGTAAATTTGAGTTTTTAATATTATATTTTCTTGTGTTAATGCTGGCTTTTGTTCTTATTTCGTGGCCCCCTTGTGGCACTTGCTCTTTCTGGGGTTGACCCAGCTGGTTTTGTGTGGCCAGATTTCGGAGCAGCTCCCGAGGATCTACCAAGCTTCCAGCCCAATGGTAGCGACTAGAAGGAACCCAGGCTACGAGTGGGTTTTCTATTTTGTTTCGCTCACTCTATTGTAAATTTATCCTTTTGAGGCGTTTAGCCGACGAGCACCTGTTAGCTCGATGCACTTTTACTTACTGTCTGCCTACGGGCTTTGAACATGATTAACAAATCCTAGGGTTGATCATGTATGACTTAACTCTTGCTAGTCCTGGCATTTTGTACGACTAGCTTCATGATCAGCTGATATGTAATATTTGGGACGCCTTTTATTGTATATTTAATGATCATACATCTTGTAATTATGTTACTTGCTTGAGATTGAGACAATAGGCTTGACCTTAAGAGACTGTTGGCTTGTTGTAAACCCTCATATCTAGACAGCCGTGACCGTATAGTTGAGATGTATTCTATTTCAATATACGTAGCTGGCTATGTCTGCCCCCGCTCTCCAGTATTCTGGTTCTGGGGCGTGACAAATACGGTCTCGATCAACAGTAGATACAGCAGTAGCACCCCCTGTGACTTGTGCCTTGGTTGGCAAAGTTAAATGGAGTGAGGTGCTAAGACGTCCATGAGACAAAAGTGTTACAGCTTCTGATCCAACTACTGGTGGAGGGGCTGAAGATCCTTCTCCTGGATGAACTGAAGAAGAACCGACAAGATGATCCCCTATAATCAAAGTGTCATCTTCTGGAGTGAGGGCTCTCGGTTTGGAAGGCCCTTTTGTGGTAGACTTCTTCTTCTTTTCTGGAGTTTTCTCTGGAAACATGACGGCTGTACTTTGTTTTCTTTTTTGGCCTTTGCCAATGATGATAGGTTCTGCAGCTGGTTCCCCAACTCCTGTTGGGATAACTTCCAAATATGGATCTGGAATACCAGTATCGTCAGGGATGTCTGCTGGTACCCTGACCTGCTCCTCAATATCTTCTTCTTTAGGCCACCTCAGACTACCTCTCATATTGTAGCCGTAGGCAAAAGAACGAATTGAAGCATAAAAGTGAGCATACGTATGAAGTATACGTAGCTCTGTAGTACTAGTGGCGGTTGAGACTCTAAACTTGGCACCAGTACGAGCAGCATTGAAATAACTCCAACCCCTAGCACCGTCGAGTAATTTTCCATAATGACGGAAGTTAGTAGAGGGGTTACCATCATGAAGTTGGTCATATCCAAATTGGCGAGAGAACCTACTGGGTAGATATGGTTCAAACGCACAATTATCTTCATTTCTATATATCAAGTGAGAAGGTCTGATGCATTGAAGCCATCTGAAGATTAATGATGGCAATACTGCTCTTCCTTCGACTTTATCTTCAAATTGAATGCCAAAGCAATCTGCTGGAACTTGTGGCCGAGTGCAGAAGAAGTTCCAACCATAAGAATAATTCAGAACTGCCCGGGTATCCGCCACAGTCGTAGCGGTCCATGTAGCTTTGCTGAATTTTTGGAGAAAGACCTCCACATCATCACCCGGGCCTGGTGGCAACAATCTGCAGTTGTGATGCAATAGCCAGCCCATCAGATAAGTGTTGGGCATTTCTACCCTAGGGAAAACATTCCGATGAGGAGCATTGTTGATTAACTCCTCGTCGAAGATCCTTCATTTATTCGACACACCATGGCTGATAGCAGGTTAATCCTGACTTTAAAAACCAAACGTACTGCTGGCCATAGTACGCTACGGTGGATTCTGTCAACAGTACCAATACCCGGCACAACCCATCTTCTCAGCCATAAAGAAAGAAAGCCTGCCAGCAAAGCTCTCCTAGAGATTTTCTGACTACCATATCTAAGGAAGCTCAAGGCTTCAGTTCCGGTAGGGAATTCCCCGGTCTTTGTAGACAGATATTTATTAGGGAATTTGTAGGCAATCATCATATCCCTAATTTTGTTAAAAGGGATTGTCGAATCTATGTTGATTACCGGAGCTTTGTTTTCCTGAAACCTTTCTTTGTCTTCCTTGGATATCTTATCCTTATGGAAGAAGAGATAAGTCGTCCACTTGTTGATGTACGCCAAATGAGATGTACTTTCATGCATTGTGGTACAAACCATGTAGTGACACATCAATTCCTCATATACCTCAATCAACTGAGGATTAGTCTCTCTGATTTCAGCCAGTTCTCTGTTGGAGGGAACGTATTCCTCATATGGGGCTTCCCCCATTGGCAGCTTCGAGATGAACTGCATCTCATGAAGAGCAAGGCCCATTTCGCCTTTCGGGGTGGCAAAAGTTCCAGTCGAACTCATGTATATTTCCATCAAGGCCAGAAATAGGTTTCCGTTCGAAGGAATACCCTGACTAGTGGAAGCTATCGCCTCATACAAACCAATGTCTTTCAGCTCTGCTTCAAAGTTCTTCATCATCCAAAAACTTATCTGGATCCAGTTCTGATTGAATGGAGTCAACCATCCCTGCAGCCTGGGGTTTGTCAGAGGATATAATACAGCAGCACTCATAAATTTGTTGACGAACATCGGAGTTTGTACTGGTTGAATTAAACTCGAGTCTTCACTGGGATTAGTTCCTGGCATGAGGCCAAAAGTAGAAGTGACACCACCATTGGGAACACTAGCAAAATACCCCATGTCATTAGCATGCTCCCTCTTGAAAACAATTCTACCTGGTCTTCCATAACTATTAGGAGTCAAATTCCACAGCATTTGTCGACGGTCGGTAGCATAGAAAAATGCTGACAAAGGATAATCTATGTCCATATCCGGGAGATACATGGCTCTATCCCCAAATTTGAATACCCAAGACTCCTTATTGGGGTGTGTCTGGGACTTACAGTCAATTGCGTCCCCAAACAAGAAGGCCGGTTTTGCAAGTTGTTGTGCATCTAGTGAAGTCAACAAATCTCCATTTATCATGGATAGCAACATCCTATCCCCTTGGGCTGCTATCAGTTGTGCCCTCTCTATAGGGTATTCAGGGTTCGATTGAGGAAATTGGACATGAGATAAATCTTCCAGATAGTTCGAACCCACCATGCCAACTGACGAGCCAAAGACTTCTACAAGAGGGTGAATTTGTAAGTCCACTGCAAAAAGAAAAGGAAATCAAGTTAGAGAAAATCTAATTTGATGTCATTTATGCAGATAAATGGATCTGAAAAGTAAAAAGTTTTCTAAAAAAGTCTTTTGTTTTTATACAAAGTCTTTTTTATTTTATTTTGGAAATTTACGCTGGCACATTAGATGTGGGCGTATTTCAGTTTTATGCTGACACGTATAAACGTGGGCGTATTTTTGAGCTTTACGCTAACACGTATAACGTGGACGTATTTTGTTTATCTCAGTTTCTACGCTAACACGTATAACGTGGGCGTGAAACAAAAGACCTTTTTCTTCTCCGATAAAGTTCTACGGCCATAAGGGAGTATTTTACCTCCTCATAGGCGAAGCTACGGCTGGGTTGGGTTGTCGGTGTGGTGTTGATGATCGAACGGGAGTTTTCACATGTTCTGCCGATGACGAATCAATGGCTTTCTTCCCTTTACTACTGCCGGCGGCGGACCTCTTGGGGGCCATCGAATGGAATGCAAGAGGAAGAAGAGAGTTCAGGAAGGATCGAGATTACGGGAGCAAGGAAACAAAGTAAAGTTCTTTCTCTCCCCGAAAAACCCTATTTATAGGGAATTTTCAAATCGGTTCAAATTCCAGATTTTACGCCGACTGTTGGATATCCCCACTTTTTTGCGGATGATTGTTGAGTATCCCAAATTTTACGCTGATTGATCAAATCTCAACTTTTACGCTTCTATTCAAAGTGTTTCAAATTTTGAAGATATTTGAAAACTTTGAAGGGGGACTTGTAGGAGCGTAAAAAGTGCTTCATAAGAATGAGTCAAAGATAAGGATTATTCCATTCAAATCGATCCACTTTACGCCAAAGAGCGGCTAATCACTTTACGCCTGAAGCAGGCTAATCATTTTACGCCCGGGTCAAAGCTAATGATTTTACGCCCAAGACAGGCTAGCCACTTTTACGCTGGACAAAGCTGTCAAGTCTTGCATTTAATGCAAAGTCTGACATGAAGATTTAATGATGGCATATATCACAGAAATCAAAGGGATTTGTTTTACACAGAGGCCCATTTGTCGTTTAGTATGTGGACTGAGCCATTTTACGCTCATAATATGGCTTCTTTTACGCACGAAGACTATACGAGTTTTTACGCTCAACGGTTGACGTGTGCGTAAGGTTTATTTGGGCTACTTTCATGCTCAAGGTTATTTAACAACCACTTTACGCGGGAAGTCTACATTAGGGCTATTATACGCCTAGTCTACTACTTTACGCTCAAGGTATATTTGGGTTGTTTTTACGCCCTATTCCAATTCAGAACGTGGTTTGCCTACATGGCTTTCATGCCATACATCTCGAAGAACGTGTGTACGTGCATCCTATTCTTATTGAAATGATGGGACACGTGTCAACGTATGCAGAGGATGACTTCGGTCATGGGTGGCAGTTGTTAGCGTAAAGACGAAACTTTTATTGAGTTTTTACGCACAAGAAGCCAAGTCTATAAATAGACTGATTTTTCTCATATAGAAAGACAGAGAGAAAGGAGAGAATACATAGAGATCATAGATCAGAGACTTTGATTTTTCGGAGCATTCTTCTTCAACTTTTCTTCCAGAACAGAGTGAAGCAAAGCAGGAAAGCATTCGGCCTCGCCATCAGTGCCCAAGTGCGTCGATACCTTTCTGGTGACTTAGTTCTTCCAATTGTTCATCTTCTAGCAGTGATCTTCATCATCATCGTATGGTCCAAGGAACAAAGTGATCATTTACAGATCAGACTTCCATAGCAATACTTTCCAGAATCAAATTTGTACTTCTTGTACTTTTCCTCGTTTTATTTTCAAAATCTGATTTCCAGGCATTTTGTTAAGTGAAACAGCCGTCAGTGCAGCTGTTTTTGTCACGACCCGTACCCGGTTTTCGGATACGAGACGTGTCCAAGCCAGCCTACGCCGCAGAGTCGGCGGTAGAACGCTGTCAAGCCCGCAAGAATAAATGCTCAAAAATAAACAATATTGCTCATTCACATTTCTAGATTTATTACAACATTTACAATATTTATAAATTAAAGAAAATACAAAGTTTTACAATTAATGAAGTTGGTACAATGCTATCTTCTATTTCTAGGTCGTCTTTAGCATACCCAAGTCTCCCAGTGCTAAGAGTGATCGCGGCTAAACCTGAAAAATGTTGGTTATCCAGTCAGGATTGGAACAAGTACACAAATCGACAGCAATGCAAAACATAACAGAATTAACAAGACATGAAAATAGCATATGAGATATGAAAGCTGGTAAGAAACTGATGACATGGCACGGTGGAAAAGTAAAAAGGAAAAACTAATAAAAGACATCTATCTAGGTGGTGTGAAATATCATTTTCGACATGTGGACGGCTAGGGGGTAAATCAGGCACACTGCACGTGTCGTGCGCAGCGGCTAGCATTCACGAGAGATACTGGGATAGTTCTGGGTAGTCCACATGTCTACTAAGATATTTCCCCTTCCGACAACTCCGTGTGACGAGCGTGTCAACAAGCAGCAAGATATATGTATAGATATGAAATGAAAAGACTATTATGAATCGGAAAGCAATCAGAAAGTGTACTTGCCTGGGGTCCTTAGCTGGAGAAACCAATAATAAATACCACTCACGAGCCACAATCAATCAACACATGCAGAAGTCTCCGGATGCTGAAATAAACATTACCAACGTTCTCAGAGTAGTCAAATTAGCTATGATTGCCTGTCCTTAAGTCCAATTCTGGACACAGGGGCAAAACGGTAATTTCGGACAAAAATGATGTCCGCCGTTGGACCCGCTTTGCACCGAAAAGCGTGCCAGAGTCAACGGTCTCTAAAGTCATCAAACTACATGTCTACGGATCCAGTTTTCCGATACGAACCCAACCGTATGTCCAGAGTTGGATTCCGGCAGGCCGTGCACAAAATCGTCCGTTGAGTAGGACCGTGGGGCCCGCAAAACGACGTCGATTTTAACTGTCTCAGAATCGAACCAAACTTGGCATACAGGACCAGAAAAATGATACGGTTCTGTTGGCGCAAGTTTTGTCTCGATCTGACGAGCGTGCACAAAGTTATGACTGAATTTGCATTGGACGGATACGGGGCGATTCCGACGGATACGCGTTGAATTCGTCGCGCACACGCGACCAATTTGAATTCCGTCAAAGCCCACACGACCACGAAGCCGTTACGCAGCTTTCGATGTCTTCGGTGCGCGACCATGTCGTCCGAATTGGCGTGACGCACGTCATGTGGAACAATTTCTAGTTTTGAAAACAGATTTTTGTTAAACTTCGGAATTCGATTTCTCGACACATGGTCGATGATTTTCGAATCTACAAAAAGGGTCGTGAAGTCCTACAGGTTGTCTATAATCGTGTTCAGGTGGAATTTCTAAACAGCTATTGGATCGATCGGAATCGATCCGCCAATGTGGGAGATTGGACAGTTTTGTACTCTATTTTTAGACGGGTTTTTCGACAATTTCAACACGATCTACCGAGCAACCCAGGTCTTCTAAAATAAAACGAATTGACAGGAGTTGAAGGGGGTTAGGTTGTCGGCGTACCTGCGAAGACGACACGTAAAACGTCGCGACGAGGCGACGGAAATCCTTACTCGAAGTAGGGCTCAAAGGCCGCTGACACTGCGCTGTCCTGTTGACTCCGCTGCGCGCGGGCGCATGGTCGGCCGGCCGACGGCGGCCAAGGGTGGCGCGCGGAGGTCCGGGGTGGTCGCCCCTGGTGGCGCGCGCGACTAGGGGTCGTGGTGGCGGTGTCCTTCTAGGGTTTGTTCGAGTTTTCGTCGCTTATATACACAGGGTTGTGATATACAGAGGGTCGGGGTCGGTTTGTAGCTGGGGGGGGTTGTCTCATTTGGGCTGGCTACTTGGCCTATGGGCCCTTGCTCGGCTGGTCCCTGTTTGGGAAATAGCTCGGTTGCACAGTTGGGTTGTGGCTCTTGGGGATCTAATGCTACTAAAAGCTTGTTCTTTTCCTACTTCCATTTCTCTTCCTATATATACTCGTTTTCCTTTGGCCGAGAGTTGACCCTAGCTTAGGCCTGGGCTCAGTTCCTATGGAGCTCGAGATGGTGCCCAGGGCTGAGCCCGAGCAACCTACTCACTGCTTCTATTATTCTTTCTTTTATTTTCTTTTTCTTTTTCTCTTTCTTTTATAAACTTCATTATATACATATATATATTTACTACCAATATTAATATATATACATAACAAATCAATATTAATATATAATATATTTGTATACACATACACACATAAAATATTCGTATATACACACTTACACACATGAAATATTTATATATATATGTACACACACACATATACAATATCTATTTATATATATTTCATATATATATATATATATATAATCACACATAAAATAACAAATAAAAATTCATGTACCTTAAATAAATATTAAGAAGAATCCTAAATGCAATCTTAGCAATATTCCTCTACCTACCATATATATATATATATATATATATATATATATATATATATATATATATATATATACACAAAATATGTGTACCCTTATGTTCTTATATATACGTATATAGTAATTTCCATAAATCTAAATAACCTCAATAATATTTAATTAATGAAATAAAGAAGGTATTTCTAAATTTCCGGGAAGGGGAGTTACAAATCTACCCACCTTAAAATAATTTTGTCCTCGAAATTCTAACTCATAATCATGCCTAAAAATCAAAATAAAGGTAAAAGAATAAATCCACCATTACCACAATCTTCTCAAATTTAATTTTTTAAACAATGTTTATACCTCTTCCTAGCCATTTCGTAATTCCAAATACTGGAGGACTTCTACCCACCTTTGGTCACACTACTTCCTTGAAACACAAGTCACTAGAATCTTAAAATTTTCTAACTGATTGCTAACAATCCTACCAACAGATATCTAGGCGTATGGTGTCTAGAATCCTCTCCCATCTATGACGCCACCCAAAATCAACAAGCACGAATTTATACAAGTAGATGAGAAATATCGATAAATTTTAATACATATGACCAGTCGTCACTCTACAATATGGAGGACAGGAAGGTAAGAAGAAAAATAATCGGGAGCGAATATGAAGCTTCCAGAGAGGTAGAGGGTATCCCATGGTGTAGACAGAAAGAAAGTTTATGAACCACTGACTGACTTGCGAGATGGGTTACTCTAGTACAATCACTTGATAACTTAAAGAACTCCTCGTTTCTTGGAGGGCCTTACAATCCGTGCAATACGGAAATTTCGTTCCCAAAATTCTAAACAAGGTTCCACAATAGAATAGAATTTAGTAAATCTAGGTTGTGGTCTTACTGGGTTCTTTATTTGGACATCAGTCGTTGGTTAGATGAACATTGGATTTCGATCTATAAGGATTGGACGAGATCCCAATGATGAAACTCTTCCTACAAGATTAGGGTATTCTAGATTAGGTTTTTATCCAAGGGTTGAGCTAGTTGCCGGTCTAGTTGGTTAGCTAGGTTCATAAAGCTCAAGGTGTGCCTTCAGTGACTTTGTGTTTAAGTAGCACAAGAAGACACAATTGAGTGGCACCTTAGTGGCATGTGCATAGTGGGCTCCGAATAGATCACATTCCATATATTGGGTCGAAGGAATTAGATCGAAGTTGAGGCTCTAATGGAAATCGGGAGATTTATCGGTATTATGGTAAGGGTTATAGCTAGTCCTTTTTATCTGTAAGTCGTACTATAAAAATAGAGTACAAGGGGACGAGTTTGAGTGGGATATGATATACCTAGATGTAGGTGGGTTCGTCTAGATCTTGCATATGAAATTTGTTGGAAGGTAACAACTGGTCTCGTGCTCCGAATACTAATGGCACGGCCGGGGACACGAAAGGATCTAAATGAAAAGTGGGAGTCCAAGGGCACTAATTATCAACCTAATGGAAAATTATCCTAATCAATCGGTAATCTTCGTATACCCCAAAATTTTTAGAAGGCTTACAGTCTACCCACCTTAGGAGCTAGGGTATGGTGGCAAGGTGTCTATCACAGGGTTGGCCGATGGTAGCTACACTTGCGTATACAACTATCATAGCCATGGGAATACTCTATATCTATCTATCAATTGCGAGCTTTCGTCTTTCCAATCAGTGAAGGCGAAAACAATAAAGAGTTCAAGAGAGATGTCACTGAACATGATTACATGATTCAAGGGCGAACGTTTAATTTCAAGAGAAATTATCAAGGCAGTCGCGGATAAGATCCTAGGGGCATCTACATCTCAACCCACATAGGATAATTAGAAGAAAGCGAACCAAATGTATCATGGCTGATCAGACCGTAATACAATGGTTCTGATTAGACAATATGTTAGCGGGCGTCCCCATTAAACATCTGTCTTGAATCAAGCTCGATAAGAGAGTAAGCTTGCAAAAACTAGGCTGTAATAGCATCATTGGTCAAGATATTCAAAATACAAGTATGCGAGATTTTTGGAAAGGAGGCACAAACACTCTAGTATCTATTTCATAAGCATTTCAAATTGCTGAGGGAAACTTTAAATCGAATCTAACTCGGGGTTCATACAGGAATACCATAATCAGGAATTATAAACCAACTCCTTACAACAAAATAGAATTTAAAACAGGCAATTCTAAATTATGATATAAGATTTATATCTAAAAAGAAAATTGAACTATTTATCAAAATCAACGCCTTAATTCTAGGCAAGCCTAACATACCAAGCGAATAGTATACTCGCATTGGATCCCCTTGTCATATCAAAAGTAATA
Source organism: Iris pallida (assembly GCA_029216955.1). Taxonomy (NCBI): domain Eukaryota; kingdom Viridiplantae; phylum Streptophyta; class Magnoliopsida; order Asparagales; family Iridaceae; genus Iris; species Iris pallida. The sequence continues at coordinate 12,376,669 of JANAVB010037417.1, forward strand.
GTGTACCCATAGGGATCTAGCAAGCTATCTTAATAATTCTAAATTGCATGGCCTATTTAACAACCTTAACTACCCAACGGTCAATTTGAACAAGGGACTCCTAGTCCTAGTCATTATCTTAAATTATTTTAATCCTAATTGTGAATGAGCATTTCCTGGGCGCAGGCTCGCAATAGTACGACTAACGTACCATCACGAGTTCGCAATATTTTGCGAAAACCGACCTGCGTGGGCCACCACAAAAACTTGTCACGACCCGCACCCGATTTTCGGATACGAGACGTGTCCAAGCCAGCCTACGCCGCAGAGTCGGCGGTACAACGCTGTCAAGCCCGCAAGAATAAATGCTCAAAAATAAACAATATTGTTCATTCACATTTCTAGATTTATTACAACATTTACAATATTTATAAATTAAAGAAAATACAAAGTTTTATAATTAATGAAGTTGGTACAATGCTATCTTCTATTTCTAGGTCGTCTTCAGCATACCCAAGTCTCCCAGTGCTAAGAATGATCGCGGCTAAACCTGAAAAATGTTGGTTATCCAGTCAGGATTGGAACAAGTACACAAACCGACGGCAATGCAAAACATAACAGAATTAACAAGACATGAAAATAGCATATGAGATATGAAAGCTGGTAAGAAACTGATGACATGGCACGGTGGAAAAGTAAAAAGGAAAAACTAATAAAAGACATCTATCTAGGTGGTGTGAAATATCCTTTTCGACATGTGGACGGCTAGGGGGTAAATCAGGCACACTGCACGTGTCGTGCGCAGCGGCTAGCATTCACGAGAGACACTGGGATAGTTCTGGGTAGTCCACATGTCTACTAAGATATTTCCCCTCCCGACAACTCCGTGTGACGAGCGTGTCAACAAGCAGCAAGATATATGTATAGACATGAAATGAAAAGACTACTATGAATCGGAAAGCAATCAGAAAGTACACTTGCCTGGGGTCCTTAGCTGGAGAAACCAATAATAAATACCACTCACGAGCCACAATCAATCAACACATGCAGAAGTCTTCGGATGCTGAAATAAACATTACCAACGTTCTCAGAATAGTCAAATTAGCTAGGATTGCCTATCCTTAAGTCCAATTCTGGACACAGGGGCAAAACGGTAATTTCGGGCAAAAACGATGTCCGCCGTTGGACCCGCTTTGTACCGAAAAGCGTGCCAGAGTCAACGGTCTCTAAAGTCATCAAACTACATGTCTACGGATCCAGTTTTCCGATACGAACCCAACCGTATGTCCAGAGTTGGATTCCGGCGGGCCGTGCACAAAATCGTCCGTTGAGTGGGACCGTGGGGCCCGCAAAACGACGTCAATTTTAACTGTCTCAGAATCGGACCAAACTTGGCATACAGGACCAGAAAAATGATACGGTTCTGTTGGCGCAAGTTTCGTCTCGATCTGACGAGCGTGCACAAAGTTATGACTGAATTTGCATTGGACAGATACGGGGCGATTCCGACGGATACGCGTCGAATTCGTCGCGCACACGCGACCAATTTGAATTCCGTCAAAGCCCACACGACCACGAAGCCGTTACGCAGCTTTCGATGTCTTCGGTGCGCGACCATGTCGTCCGGATTGACGTGGCGCACGTCATGTGGAACAATTTCTAGTTTTGAAAACAGATTTTTGTTAAACTTCGGAATTCGATTTCTCGACGCGTGGTCGATGATTTTCGAATTTACAAAAAGGGTCGTGAAGTCCTACAGGTTGTCTATAATCGTGTTCAGGTGGAATTTCTAAACAGCTATTGGATCGATCGGAATCGATCCGCCAATGTGGGAGATTGGACAATTTTGTACTCTGTTTTTAGACGGGTTTTTCGACAATTTCAACACGATCTACCGAGCAACCTAGGTCTTCTAAAATAAAACGAATTGACAGGAGTTGAAGGGGGTTAGGTTGTCGGCGTACCTGCGAAGACGACACGTAAAACGTCGCGACGAGGCGACGGGAATCCTTACTCGAAGTAGGGCTCAAAGGCCGCTGACACTGCGCTGTCCTGTTGACTCCGCTGCGCACGGGCGCATGGTCGGCCGGCCGACGGCGGCCAAGGGTGGCGCGCGGAGGTCCGGGGTGGTCGCCCCTGGTGGCGCGCGCGACTAGGGGTCGTGGTGGCGGTGTCCTTCTAGGGTTTGTTCGAGTTTTCGTTTTTGTCGCTTATATACACAGGGTTGTGATATACAGAGGGTCGGGGTCGGTTTGTAGCTGGGGGGGTTGTCTCATTTGGGCTGGCTACTTGGCCTATGGGCCCTTGCTCGGCTGGTCCCTGTTTGGGAAATAGCTCGGTTGCACAGTTGGGTTGTGGCTCTTGGGGATCTAATGCTACTAAAAGCTTGTTCTTTTCCTACTTCCATTTCTCTTCCTATATATACTCGTTTTCCTTTGGCCGAGAGTTGACCCTAGCTTAGGCCTGGGCTCAGTTCCTATGGAGCTCGAGTTGGTGCCCAGGGCTGAGCCCGAGCAACCTACTCACTGCTTCTATTATTCTTTCTTTTATTTTCTTTTTCTTTTTCTCTTTCTTTTATAAACTTCATTATATACATATATATATTTACTACCAATATTAATATATATACATAACAAATCAATATTAATATATAATATATTTGTATACACATACACACATAAAATATTCGTATATACACACTTACACACATGAAATATTTATATATATATGTACACACACACATATACAATATCTATTTATATATATTTCATATATATATATATAATCACACATAAAATAATAAATAAAAATTCATGTACCTTAAATAAATATTAAGAAGAATCCTAAATGCAATCTTAGCAATATTCCTCTACCTACCATATATATATATATATATATATATATATACACAAAATATGTGTACCCTTATGTTCTTATATATACGTATATAGTAATTTCCATAAATCTAAATAACCTCAATAATATTTAATTAATGAAATAAAGAAGGTATTTCTAAATTTTCGGGAAGGGGAGTTACACCTGCAGTCAACAGCATTGAGTTAATCATTTCTGTTAACGTTCTGTTCTTCCTCTCTGCTACTCCATTTGATTGAGGAGAGTACGGAGCCGTAGTCTCGTTGACAATTCCATGTTCTTTGCAGAACGATGCAAACTCATGAGACCTGTACTCCCCACCTCGATCACTTCTTATTCTTTTGAGTTGTTGTCCAGTCTGCCGCTCAGCTTCGGCTCTGAACTCCTTGAACTTCTCGAATGCTTCATCTTTAGCCTTCAACAAGTAGACGAATACATACTTTGAGAAGTCATCGATGAAGGTTATGAAATACTTCATCCCGGCCTTTGTAGAGAATTGTTTGAAGTCACGGATATCTGAGTGTACCAACTCCAGAAGATCTGTACTTCGATTAACCCGAGGAAAGGGTTTTCTTGTGATCTTTGTTTGAGCACAAACTTCACATTTCTCTACTTTATTCCCACACTTGGAGATAAGTCCTAGACTAGACATTCTATTTATTCGTTTACAATGAACATGTCCTAGCCTATTATGCCACAACTCAAGAGTATAAGCAGAAGGAGTGATTGTATTAATTACATTAATTACATTCGACTGATTCACAAGCTGAATCTTGAACATTCCTTCGGTATAAAAAGCTTTTTCGAAATATGTTCCCTTGATAGACATCACCATCTGGCCAGCATTGATGTCCATCCTGAGGCCTGTGTTGCATAGTGGGCCTCCTGAGATCAGGTTCTTGGCGATAGCAGGTACGTGCTTCACGCCTTGAAGCGTCAAAGACTTCCCCGAAGTCAGCTTCAACACCATCGTCCCGATCCCGAGCACTTCAGCTTGTGCCTGGTTCGCCATTATAACCACTTCAGAAGTAGGTGTGTAGGTGGTGAACCACTCCTTATTGGAGCAGACATGGCAGGAGGCTCCAGTGTCTACCCACCAGTCAGAGTCAGTCCTTACCGCATCAACCTGTACAATCATAGCAACAACGTCAGTGATCATAGATACCTTAATAGGCTCTCCTTGCTCTGATTGATTGGTCTTTGCTTTGTATTCACTTTTGAAGTGGCCCTTCTTGCCACACTTGAAACAAGGCATCTGAGACTTTGTCTTCTTTGACTTGAAGGAAGTCCCCTTCACGTTCAGATTGTTAGGGTCATTCTTCTTGCTGTGGGAAGCCGCCTGCTTTTCCCTTGGTTCCTTGAAAGTATGAACCAGATTGGCGTTAGCCAATTGCTTGGACAGTGCCTCCACCTTCAGTTAAGCCCGCATCTGGTCCTCAACATAGATTTCCTGCAAGAGATCTTCAAGGCTGATCTCAAGCTTCTTCCTATGTGTATTTGCATAGAACTTACTCCATCCAGCGGGGAGCTTTAAGACAATCCCTCCAACAACAAACTTGTCAGGGAGGGGCATCGCCTCGTCTTCCAACTTCTGTCGCAGCTTCAGAAATTCTTTTACCTGTGGCAACATGGACTTCTCGTCCTCAAAGAGCCATTTGTGATATTTTCAACTACAAATATCTTGCTCATGTTTTTGTCTTCTTCGTACAGTTTCTCCAGAGACTCCCATATGTCTCTGGTAATTGATTTTTTACTGTAAGATTCTGCTAGAGAATCCTCCATAGCATTCAGGATAAGCAGCCTGCAAATGCTATTTTCCCTTCTCCACTTGACCTGAAGTTTAGTAGCCGCAGTGATTGCGACAGCAGACCCAGTATCTGGAATGGTAGGTTCCTCTTCAAGAAGCAGGTGATCAACGTCTCTGAGTTGAAGAGTGAGGTAAACTTTCCTCTTCCAGACTTGATAATGCTCTGCATCAAACTTTTCTAACTTATTGAAGACGAGTTCGACCAATGACAGTTGACCCGACCCTAGCAAGAAGCGCATAGCAGATCTATCTTTGCTTCATCCATCCTTAGCGCATCTGCATCTGCTTTATCACCATCATGCGCATCTTTCTTTTCTAACGAGGCGAACCATGTAGGCGTGGGCTCTCCATTTAGGTAGCTTCCCGGATCTCCCGTAATAAGCATAACAAAAGTCAGTATTGAGGAGTGAAGTATTAAAGTTTTCCATCGTAGCTATAAAGCTTTGAGATTGTTATTGCCGGGGCACAATTTTTCGATGGAAAACTGAGCAGATAAAATAATTGTAAAAACAATGTTCCAACGCAACACTTCTAGGAAGGTTGCGCAAGTATAACGAAGATCTAAAAAGATCTCGTTTTAGTATTACGAGAATCTAAAAAGATTTCGTAATCCACAGCAATCGATCGTAGTACTTCTAAAAAGAAGATACAATCAAAATTACTGGCAGCAATGAAGAAGATGACTGGCGAAAGATGGAAGAACTCCTGCTGGGGTGAGTAATCACCGTTGCTCAAAGCTTTATTCGCCCTACACGAACAGCTTCCAGGAACTAGCAAGTTCGTCGAAGAACTTGGAACACTCCTACTCTTCTGACTTCTCGGATGGACACGATCTCCAGTGCAAAAGCAATGCTGGTGTGGCGCCTTTCCTATCTCTCAAAGGCTTCTGGAATTCGCAAGCAAATTTCGATCAGAACTGTGTTAAAGAACACTTCTGAATTCTCTGTTTACTTGTGTTAAAAAACACTTTGTAAACTTTCTGTGGTGGCTTATATTACTTGTATCTATTTCGCCTTGTGAGAGAGAGGATGCCTTATATAGGCCCTGCAGCAACTGCTCGGTTGCCACAAAGTTAGGGTCGTGGTAAAAACTACCCCGAACATGTAGCAACCGTCCAGAACGTGCAAACGCACGTTCTGCTGCAAGTTGTGCCAACTGCACGCACCCTGTGCGACAGAGCGCGCACTGAACTGCGCACACTGTAAGTGTAAAGTGAGCCAACAAAATGCCACATTACGCCTCATTAGCCCGAGTCCGAGTCGCTAAGCCCCTACGGGGTTAGCTCCCATGGAAATAAATTTTCCAAGAGCAAAAAGCATGAATGCTTTCAATTGTTGATTTAGCCTTTTTTTCTATTAGAAAAATAATCCCACATGGCACACCCATGTGCACCTCCACACCACATGTGCATCTCTAAACTAGCAAAGCTAATATATAGAGATACAAGTCCTTCGGTCTAGCCGATATGGGACTAAAATTCACTTTGAAAAAGACCAAAACCCAACAACGTGTTCGCATGCTCGTACTGCCACGCGTAAGGTTACCAACATTACCAAAAGATCAGAAACATCCAAATTTGGATTCCAAGCTAACCCATTAGGACTCCTAATTCCATATGTCTTTGCTTTCCTTTATTGAATTAAGAAACCCACCTCCCTAGTCCCCTTTCCTTACCCCATAACCTTCCCTCCAGTCCCCGGCTATATATAGTTCTATAGTTCCCTCTTCAAAGTCATCAATTATCACAGGTCCATATATAACAACTTGAAGTAGTGAGCTTATAATTAAGCTATGTACTCGTTGATTTTAATTTTTTGGTTCTTGGCTATGGAGAAGCTCTTGGCCATGTCGATCCTCAGTTCAAGTCCTAGAGATATCTCCGGGTCGAGCAGCTGGATGAACTTGACAATGTACAGAAAGATCAGTTGCAACAAGCTGGAGGAGGCAGAGAAGAGCTGCAATAAAAATAGCGACGCCACTGATTGTTGCAAAGTAGAGGAGAAGAGTACTTCGGATCATCAAGAGAGGAAAGTGTCAGCAAGGTCTTGTTTCGCTCCGGAGTTTGACGGACTCAACTGGTTTGAAACGATAGTCTCCCATTGACGACCAGTATTTCTTGTTCTCGTTTTTTCCCTTTCTTTGGAGCCGGTTCTTTAGTTTGTATATCCTAAAGAATTCTGTACAAAAAACTTTTCGAGTCATTTCTTTCTTCTTCAGTTATTCGGCTCGCCTCCTTGGTTTGTAGTATCTGGGAAGACGAAAGACAGTAAATTGTCGTGTACTCGTGAATGACTAACTAAATTCCATGATCTTATTTGTTATAGAAGTTATGTGAAACATGTAATGTATTTAGTGATCATTCTAGCTATCCTAGTCAATTTCACACTCATTTGATAAGGCTCAATAATGTAAAGTACGTCAAATCTTACCCATATCAGAGTTTTCGTACATGTATAAAACTTTTTGTGTCCTTCCGTGTCACTGGCATGACAAGCCATCGTAGACTATAGCTTGATTTAGACGGTGATCCTTTTGGCGCAGGTAGCGAGTCCCGCTTAAAGTTTTCTAATTGCCCGTGCTAGCTTCCAGTACAGCTATCGTGGTCTCTTATAGGCCGAATCGGTCTCGTGGTCCCAAAATACCATTAGAGAAACCAAAGCACTTAAGCACAAGTTGTCCATGACCGTGCGAGACTAAAATCAATTACCTAAGAATATCTTCAAGATCACAAGAAACTTGACATCTCAGTGTTCTACTATCGTTCGAGCAATCAATAGCATATTTCGCATTTACCATTGCAACATTCATTCATCGGTTCAATCTCTTCTTTACACAAATCTATAGCAAACCTATCACAAGTAAACATATAGCTTTTCACCAATTGCAGGCATATCATATAAATATGCAAATAGTTCTACGATTTACAATCCTATTGAAACAAACATGCGATATTGTGTTTTCGCATCTACATTTAACATTTCATGTCATTGGTTAGTTGATTGATTGGAGAGCAAGAAGGTCAAGAAAAGATGGGTCAAGACACTCACCGTTGTAGAATAAGGGAAGAAAAGAGGTCTTCTCTATGTGCCGCCTACGCAATCACCTGCAATCGCATAAGTAAATGATCAATACTCTTCCCTTTCTCTCAGAATTCGATATGAAAAGCGAAGTTCGAAGAACCTAAGCAATAAAATCCATCAAAAATATTCTAAAACCGCAATTCATAAACCAATGCGTAAGAAGCAAGTGCGACAACAAAAATGACAAGAAAAACCAAGGAGCAAAAAGGACGTCCATTGTGACTCGATCGCAGATGATCAATATCCTTCCATTTCTTTCAGAATTTAATATGAAAAGCGAAGTTAGAAAACACAAGTAATTGTTAGTCCCGGGGCTTGATCAAAGATGGTAAAACAGATGCAACAGAGATCTACGATGATACAAAAACCAAATAACCCGATTACAATATGGAGGAGAAAAATAGAGAAGAGAAGATCTCTCGTTCTTCCTTGCAAACGTGTTGCAATTGGGACAGAACAAGGTACAATAATCTAGAGAAAGATGAGAAGAAGAAAAATACTGGGGTGTCAAAACATTGTTGCTCAAAGCAAGATTCGCCCTACACGAACTGCTTCCAGGAACCAGCAAGTTTGAAGAACTTGTGGAACGCTCGAAGTCACCTCTGTTCTGACTCCTCGGATGGACTTACAATGGCGACAGCAGTTCTCTCTCTCTTTCTCCTTTTCTGACTTATATTTTTGTAGTACCCACAAAGGAGGCCAGAAGAGAGTATATATAGAGAGAGGGTGGAAACCCTAGCGGCCTCTTCAGTTATAGAAAGATTGAATCAAATCCCAAAAGATAGCAACGAAATTAATTCAAATCCCACAAAGATAGCAACGAAATTAATTCAAATCCCACAAAGATAGGATCTGAATTAATCGTATTGAATCAGTCTTTCCATAACTGACTTGTAGTCTGCACAGTCAGCGGAGCCCTCCATACGACAGCAGCAGCAGCAGCCTGGCCGCATGAGCCTCATGGCCGCATAGACCGCATGGGCCGTATGGACCACATGAGCCGCATGAACCGCATAGACCGCATGGGCCGCATGGGCCGCATGAGCCGCATGGACCGTATGAGCCGCATGAGTCGCATGGACCGCATGGACCGCATGAGCTGCATGAGCCGCATGGACCGTATGAGCTGCATGGCCGTATGAGCCGCATGGCCGCATGTATGAGCCGCATGGCCGTATGGCCGCATGAGCCGCATGAGGCCGCATATGAGCCGCATGCCGCATAAGACCGCATGGCCGCATATGAGCCGTATGACTGCTGACGTGCTAAGTGCAAAGTGCACCAACAAAATGCCACATTACGCCTCATGAGCCCATGAGCCCGAGCCCGAGTCCGAGTCCGAGTCCGAGTCGCTAAGCCCCTTTGGGGCTTAGCTCCAAATGGAATTAATCCAAGAGAATGACAAAAGTATTAATGCTTAATCCTTGGAGCCTTATTCTTACCTCCTAGTAAAATCACCCACATGGTTCCCTCCTTAGGGTCACCACCCCATGTGCATCTCTCAACAACACACCCAAGTATATATGTTGAGATAATTCATGGTGTATTTCTGATGTGGGACTAAAATTTTACAAGGCATGTTGAGAGCTAGCTCTCTCCATGTAAAGAAAGCACCAACAATCCCCCACATATCACAACATATATATGTGTCCAGGGTTGAGCGTTCCCTACAGTAACTGTCCATTTTGTATTAGGATAGATGTCGCTGACGACTTGAATCTTCCCGCATGGATTAAATAACAACGTGATACAAGAATGGACTACGTCTTGAATTCTGTACCACAATTGTAATTCTTCCCACTCACAAAGTGTAGTTACGTGTGCTTCTGGCTGCACATTAAAGGCCCTGTGCCAGCCTGGTTTCAGTGTATAATTTTGGGCGTCTACAAGTTTACCCTCAAGAGACGGCCTCATATCTCTTTCCATACACTATAAGTGAGTTCTTTATTAAAGAGATATGGCATGAAGCCTTACGCTTCCTTGCGGTGCTACACCGCTATGACATGGCCTGAAGCCGAGGCATTATCCCTACCTGGGAACCTCATCGTAGTGTCATACTACTATAGCATGAGGTCTCAGCCTCTTTGTAGTGCCAATCTACTCAGCATGAAGCCTAAGGCTTCCTTGCGGTGTTACGCCGCAACGACATGGCTTGCAAGGCCGAGGCTTTATCCCTACCTGGGTACCTCATCGTTGTGTCGTACCACTATAACATGGGGCTATCCTCCCCTTTGTAGTGCTGTCTACAACTCTTTAATTACGTCATACAGCATTAGGCTACCTGCCTATTTGCGGTGCTACGCTGCTATGACTTGGCTTGCAAAGCCGAGGCATTACCCCAGACCTGGGAACCTCATGGTGGAGTCACCCCACGATAGCATGGAGTTTCACTCCTTGTAGTGCTGCTCTACCGTGCTTCCTGTAAAGCACACCAGGCATTCACTCTGCCTGAGAACTCATTAAGGCGTTTAGGCCAACCTTCAACAGGATCTGTTTTTTCTGCAAAAGATACATAGTAGACAACAGTGATTATGGGTCCGTATCCCTTCCATGTTCCAGAGAACAAGTACCCACTGTTACCTGATAGTTTTCCAGTCAGTGATCCTCTTTTGAACCAAAAGTTAGATGCCTAGTAGATTTCTCTTTGAACAAATAGCATAAAACTTTATGGTAGGATTACAAAGATACACTATCAGAATGCCTTCAAGTCCATTTTACAAGCTGTGTCATCTACCAACTGGCGCTTGAGGCCCTTTGTGAACGGATCTGCCATGTTCTCCTGACTCCGAACATCAACAACTGCAATTACACTTCTTTTGATAAGATCGTGTACTGCCCTGTGCTTCAACCGCACAGTCCTCTTCTTCCCGTTGAAGAGGTCATTTGATGCCACCGCCGCAGTCGCCTGGTTGTCACAGTATATCAGTATCGCCGGTATCTAAGCCCCAACTACTGGAAGATCATACATGAGCTTCCGAAGCCATTCTGCTTCATCTGCTGCAGTTTCAAGTGTATAGAATTCAGATTCCATGGAGGAACGAGAGAGTATAGTCTGCTTCTTCGACTTCCACGATATAGCAGCTCCACCCAAGGAAAAGACATCCACCTGTAGATCTCTCGCTTTCCACCTCTGAACACCATCTAGCATCACTGAAGCCTTTCACTACTGTCGGATACCCGTTGTAGTACAGTGCATATGTCTGAGTCTTCTTGAGATATCTCATCACCCGCTTCACAGCTTTCCAGTGCTCAACCCCTGGGTTGCTTGTGAACCGACTCAGCATTCCTACGGCGAAAGCTATGTCAGGCCTTGTGGCAGAGGTTGCGTACGTTAAACTTCCGATAATGCTAGAATACTCCAGCTGCCTGACGCTTTTCCTCGAGTTTGGCTTCAGCTTCTGATCCAACCTGTATGGCGTATCGATCCCTGGAAGATCCTTATACCCATAGCGTGTGAGCATCTTCTCAATGTAGTTAGATTGTGACAGCGCTACTCCAGTGTATGTCCGGATGATCTTTATGCCCAAGATGACATCTGCATCCCCTAAGTCCTTCATACTGAACTTGGTTGAGAGGAACTTCTTTGTCTCTGTGACACAGCCTATGTCCGTGCCTAGGATTAGCATATCATCCACGTACAGACAAACGATGACTCCTCTTCCATCAGCGAACTTTGTGTAAATACATTTGTCCGTCTCGCTGACTCTGTAGCCGTTTGACCTAATAACTTTGTCAAACTTCTCATGCCACAACTTGGGAGCTTGCTTCAAACCGTACAATGATTTCACCAACTTGCAGACTTTGTCTTCAAGACCTTTGACGACAAATCTATCTGGCTGTTGCATGTAAATCTCTTCGGTCAGCTTCCCATTCAGGAATGATGTCTTTACATCCATCTGATGTATCACCAACTTATGTATAGCTGCTAGAGCGATTAACATCCTGATGGTGGTCATCCGAGCTACTGGAGCGTACGTGTCAAAGTAGTCTATCCCCTGTTTTTGAGAAAATCCCTTGGCTACCAGCCTGGCCTTGAACTTGTCAATAGTTCCATCTGCCTTCATCTTCTTCTTGAAGATCCATTTACATCCGATGGGCTTTTCTCCTTCAGGTAGATCTACCAACACCCATGTGTTATTGGAGGTGATAGAGTCAAACTCGTCATTCACTGCCTCCTTCCAGAAGATAGCATCTCTGGTCTTCATCGTCTCATCATAGGTAAGCGGATCTGCTTCCACATGATAGGTGACAAAGTCATCTCCGAAGTCTTTCGGTCTCCTCGCTCGCTTAGCTGACGGCTCTGCGAGTTCTGGTACAAGAGTTGTTTCATCAACAACAGCTTCTTCTTGGACTACTGGCCCATATGAGATTTCAGTCTCATTTTCACCTACATCATTTTCCGGAATGTCCGAAAGAACAATGTTTTTGTCTTTTGCAAACTTGTCTTCAAAGTATTCAGCATCGCAAGATTCGATGATATGATTTGACTCAATATCAAGAAATCTCCTAGCATCACTCTTCTCGGCATACCCCAAGAAGATCGCCTTTGTAGTCCTTGTCCCTAGCTTCTGAATCTTCAGAACTGGAAGCTTCACATACGCCAGACACCCCCACACTCGAATGACATTCAAGTTTGGTCTGACTTTGAACCAGAGTTCATGATGAGTTACGTCCGAAGTTGCATATGGCACTCTATTCAGAATGAAAGTGGCCGTTAATGCAGCTTCTCCCCAGTAGCATTTTGGAAGGCCTGCAGTAAGCAGCATAGAATTCATCATTTCTGTTAATGTTCGGTTCTTCCTCTCTGCTACTCCGTTGGATTGAGGAGAATATGGAGCAGTAGTCTCGCATATGATTCCATGTTCTTTGCAGAATGATGCGAATTCATGAGACCTGTACTCCCCACCTCGATCACTTCTCAACCTCTTGAGTTGTTGTCCAGTCTGCCGTTCAGCTTCGGCCCTGAACTCTCTGAACTTCTCGAAAGCTTCATCTTTAGACTTGAGCAAGTAGACGAACGCGTATTTTGAGAAGTCGTCGATGAAGGTTATGAAATACTTCATCCCGGCCTTCGTGGAGAAATGTTTGACGTCACAGATATCGGAGTGCACCAACTCCAGAAGACCTGTGCTTCGATTGACCCGATGAAAGGGTTTCCTTGTGATCTTCGTCTGAGCACACACTTCACACTTTTCCACCTTACCCCCACATTTGGAGATAAGTCCTAGACTAGACATTTTGTTAATTCTTTTACAATGAACATGTCCTAGTCTATTATGCCACAACTCAAGAGAGTAATCAGAAAATGCACTGCATTAATATCATCAAACTGGTTGACAAGCTGAATTTTAAACATTCCTTCAGCTTGATAAGCCTTCCCGAAGTATGTTCCTTTCTTGGACATAACCATCAGACCAGCATTGATGTCCATCCTCAAGCCTGCGTTGCAGAGCAGGCTCCCAGAGATCAGGTTCTTGGCAATCACCGGAACATGCTTCACACCTTGAAGCGTCAGAGTGTTCCCAGAAGTGAGTTTCAGTTCCACGGTCCCGATCCCCAGAACTTCAGCTTAGGCCTGGTTCACCATGACAACCTTCTCAGATATCGGCTGGTACGTGATGAACCATTCCTTGCCAGAACAGACATGGCAAGTCGCACCAGTGTCTATCCACCAGTCTGAGTCAACCCCCACAGTTGTGACCTGTGCGATCATAGCAACAAAGTTAGAAACCAATAAAACCTTATTAGGCTCACCTTTCTCTGATTGTTTAGACTTAGATCTGCATTCACTCTTGTAGTGGCCTTTCTTGCCACAATTGTAACAAGTCACGTGGGACTTAGTCTTCTGTTACTTGAATGAAGGACCCTTCACTTTTAGATTAGTGAAGTCCTTCTTCTTGGGATGAGAAGCCGCCTGCTTCCCCTTGGGATCTCTCGTCTGCACTAGATTGGCTTTAGCCAACTATTTGGACAGAGTGTCCACCTTCTGTTGGAAACGCATCTCGTCCTCAACATGGATCGCTTGAAGTAGATCTCCCAAGCTAATGTCTAGCTTCTTTCTGTGCATCCTTGCATAGAAGGTACTCCATCCAGCAGAAAGTTTTGAGATGATCCCTCCAACGACAAACTTGTCGGAAAGGGGCATCTCTTCGTCTTCCAGTTTCTGACGTAGCTTCAGAAATTCCTTTACCTGTGGCAACATGGACTTCTCGTCCTCAAAGAGCAATTTGTGATCTTTTTCAACCACAAACATTTTGCTCCTGTTTCTGTCTTCTTCATACAGTTTTTCCACAGACTTCCATATGTCTCTGGTAAGTTCCTTCTTCGAGTAGGATTCTGCCAGGGAGTCCTCCATAGCATTCAGGATGAGAAGCCTGTAGATGCTATTTTCCCTTCTCCATTTGGCCTGGAGTTTGGTAACCGCATTGATTGCGGCAGTAGATCCAGTGTCTGGAATAGAGGGTTCTTCCTCCAACAGAACATGATCAACGTCTTTTAGTTGAAGAGTAAGATAAACCTTTCTCTTCCAGACTTGATAATGCTCTCCATCGAACTTTTCCAACTTGCAGTAGTCCGATTGGACGAGCGAAGCATTAATGTTTTCCATCTATAAGGATCTCGCTTTGAGATTGTTAGTCCCGGGGCTTGATCAAAGATGGTAAAACAGATGCAACAGAGGTCTACGATGATACAAAAACCAATTAACCCGATTACAATATGGAGGAGGAAAATAGAGAAGAAAAGATCTCTCTTTCTTCCTTGCAAACATGTTACAATTGGGACAGAACGAGGTACAATAATCTAGAGAAAGATGAGAAGAAGAAAAATGCTGGGGTGTCAAAACACCGTTGCTCAAAGCAAGATTCGCCCCACACGAACTGCTTCCAGGAACCAGCAAGTTTGAAGAACTTGTGGAACGCTCGAAGTCACCTCTGTTCTGACTCCTCGGATGGACTTGCAATGGCGGCAGCAGCTCTCTCTCTCTCTCTTTTTCTCCTTTTCTGACTTATATTTTCGTAGTACCCACAAAGGAGGCCAGAAGAGAGTATATATAGAGAGAGGGTGGAAACCCTAGCCGCCTCTTCAGTTATGGAAAGATTGAATCAAATCCCAAAAGATAGCAACGAGATTAATTCAAATCCCACAAAGATAGCAACGAAATTAATTCAAATCCCACAAAGATAGGATCTGAATTAATCGCATTGAATCAGTCTTTCCATAACTGACTTGTAGTCTGCACAGTCAGCGGAGCCCTCCATGCGACAGCAGCCTGGCCGCATGAGCCTCATGGCCGCATGGACCGCATGGACCGCATGAGCCGCATGGACCGTATGGACCGTATGACTGCTGACGTGCTAAGTGCAAAGTGCGCCAACAAAACGTCACATGAGCCCGAGACCGAGTCCGAGTCGCTAAGCCCCTTTGGGGCTTAGCTCCAAATGGAATTAATCCAAGAGAATGACAAAAGCATTAATGCTTAATCCTTGGAGCCTTATTCTTACCTCCTAGTAAAATCACCCACATGGTTCCCTCCTTAGGGTCACCACCCCATGTGCATCTCTCAACAACACACCCAAGTATATATGTTGAGATAACTCATGGTGCATTTCCGATGTGGGACTAAAATTTTACAAGGCATGTTGAGAGCTAGCTCTCTCCATGTAAAGAAAGCACCAACAGTAATGAAATCCATCGAAAATATTCTAAAAAACGTATGCATAAACCAATACGAAGGAAGCAAGTGCGGCAACAAAAACGGCAAGAAAAACCAAGCAATGAAAGGCCCCTCACGACTCGGCCAAATAGTCTTAACTCGAGACGCTATCCGCTGAATATGGGATCTGATTTCGAAAAAATCAGTCCATAATGAAAAAAATGATCTTGATTCAATCTGTCCGGATCAATCGATACCAACAACATTTCTTAACCGTGCTTCCGCGAACGAGAAATATGACACGATGTTGAATAGTGCACTACATATGGTGCCAATGTTCTCAAGTTGCTGATTGACTATGGACATAAAGTTGGGTTAAGATTCAAGACATATTTCAACTTTATGCTTGAAATTTTATCTTTTTTTTATATAAAAAATAGAAATACAAAAAATAAATAAGAACAAAATTAAGAGTGGATGGAGAAGTGATAGGCATCCTATAGGTGTGGTATTTTTTTTCCCTCTATTTATTTTTTATTTATTTATTTTGTTTTCTTTTAAAAAGTTTATATTTTACTGTAAGTACTAATTTGTCAAAAAAAATTGCAAAAAAAATTAATAAATCTCAAAATGTCTAACATTTGCGGTACGAAAATGTCCGACGGTATGGTATTTTTCAGTAAAAAAAATACAACATATACAAAAATGTCTAGCGAGTTGACTCCCCCATCTAAATTTAAAGTTATAATATCCTAGATGTCGTAAGATAAAAACTCAAACACACGGAGACGAAGCTTTCTCGTATATTATCAACCACACAAGTACATCTTACAAGCTATCCCAACCTCTCTTTATATAGGGAGAGAGGTTGGGGGTTATGAAGAAATGAAGGGTCAAAGGTCATGTAGGTTACAAGGAGATGAAAGGTGAAAAGCCATATGAGTTACAACACTCCCCCTTGGCTCTCCAGAAATTCTGCTTGTAAACATCTCTGAGTTTCTTCGTCTGTCTATAGCTTGCATCTTCAAGTTTGACCATCTACTTGTGCCTCGTCAAAACCTTGCCAAAGAAAACCCAGTAGGAAAAAAACTTTGGTCGAAGGACAAAAGAGTACACACAGGTCAGTGTGATGGGGGTAAACTAACCATTACAAAGGTGCCTCGTCAAAACCTTGTCAGGGAAAACCCAGTGGGAAAAACCGCTGATCGAAGGACAAAAGAGTACACGATGGTTTAGAAGTATACAACTGGATACTCCCCCTGATTATAATAATCCTTAGTGAATAAGAGATTTGAACTGTGTCTCGTTAAAAATCTTGCCAAAGAAAACCCAGTGGGAAAAACTTTGGTCGAAGGGAAAAAGAGTACACAAGCATACATCAGGATGCTTCCCTTTTCACTCGCACTCGACAGGGTGCGGGATATACGCACAACAGGGGATTTTGGAGGCGCTCGTTGGGACGCTCCCCCTCACATGCACACAACAGGGTGCGGGAAACATGTTTCACTTAGGCTAGCTCTGAAAGCTTCCTAAGTCCAATCGCTCTGACATGTTTCTGGAACGAGTGTTTTGGCAGTGACTTGGTGAACAAGTCTGCACGGTTATTCTCCGATCCAATGTGTTGCACTTCAATCTTCTGAAGCGCTTGTTGTTCATGTGTAAAGAACAACTTGGGCGATATGTGCTTGGTAGCATCCCCTTTGATGTAACCATGTTTCGCTTGATCAATAACAGCAGTATTGTCCTCATAGACGACAACAGGTTCATCTGGGTCATATGGAAGATCACATGTACTTCGAATATGGCCAATAATAGCTCGAAGCCATACACACTCTCTAGTCGCCTCATAAAGCGCGAGTAGCTCAGAGTGGTTCGTTGAAGTAGCCACTAAGGTCTGTTTGCAAGACCTCCAAGAAATCGCCGTGTTCCCAATGGTAAAGACATAACCAGATTGGGAACGCCCCTTGTGCGGATCAGATAAGTATCCCGCATCGGCATAGCCAACAAGGGTCGTATTGCTTCGAGTGCCAAGAGCGTTGGACTCACTCAAAACCGCGTAGGAATAGAACAAGCCCAAGTCCGTAGTACCCTTAAGGTAGCGGAAAATGTCTTTTATGCCATTCCAATGGCGGCATGTTGGCGCGGTGCTGTGTCGAGCTAGACAATTCACAGCAAACGAGATGTCCGGTCTAGTACATTGGGCCAAGTACAATAAAGCGCCTATTGCACCCAGATAAGAGCACTAAGGACTCAATATCTCTTCGTCGTCCTCCTTTGGACGAAATGGGTCTTTAGTAATGTCTAGAGAGCGGACGATCATGGGAGTAGTGGACGGCTTAACGTCAAAATGACTAAAGCGTCTCAACACCTTTTGGGTGTAGTTCGCTTGATGGACAAGAATTCTATCTTTACGGTGCTCGATCTGCAGGCCGTGGCAAAACCGTGTCTTCCCAAGATCCTTCATCTCGAATTCCCTCTTCAGGATATCAGCAGTTTCTGACAAGTCTTTTTCGGTTCCTATGAGATTCATGTCATCTACATAGACCGCGATGATTGCGTATCCTGAAGTGAATTTCTTTATGAACATGCATGGGCAAAGTTCGTTATTAACGTATCCCAAACCGATCATGTATTCGCTTAGGCGGTTATACCACATTCGCCTGGATTGTTTCAATCCATATAGAGAACGCCTCAGAATAATCGAGAATGCGTTCCGTGGTCGGGAACTACTTGATTCAGGCATCTTTAGTCCTTCAGGGACTCTCATGTATATCTCTGTGTCCAGATCCTCGTAGAGATAGGCTGTGACCACATCCATGAGCTGCATATTCAGTTTTTCGGAAACTACTAAACTGATTAAGTAGCAGAACGTTATGACGTCCATTACGGGAGAATACGTCTCTTCGTAATCAATTCCAGGGCGTTGTAAGAAGCCTTGCGCCACAAGGCGAGCCTTGTATTGCACAATCTCATTTTTCTCATTACGCTTCCTTAGGAAAACCCATTTGTGACCAACTGGTTTAACATTGGGTGTTGTTGGAGCAACAGGTCCAAACACGCTTCTTTTCGCTAAGGAGTCTAGTTCAGCCTGGATTGCTTGTTTCCATTGTGACCAGTCCGTTCGTCGTTGACACTCGGCAACACTACGAGGTTCCATGTCATCATTGTTCATAATGTCAGTGGCCACTGAGTATATGAACACATCATCGATGACAGTTTCGTTTTGCTTCAAAATATCGTCTAAGCTAGCATACTCGACGGATATTTCGAGGTTATCGGCATGATTAGGAATAGGCGTTTCATCTGGAACGTGCTCTTCTAATACATCGCCGTGATCCTTAATGATCTCATATGGTAAAACGCTTTTAACAAGATTTCTCCGCTTCCGGGACAGAACATCTTTGGAACCAACCGGTCTTCCCTTCTTCTTGGGAATAGCGGCAGACTGGACGGCCGATGGCAGCGTCCTTTGCTCGGCGGGTTCGACCGGAGCAACATATTTTACAGGAACATGGCGTCTCTCAGGGACATCTATCCTTGCAGGCACATTTGCAGCAGGTATAATTGATCTCGTGACTTTTGCTAGGTCGCTAAATGCGTCTGGCATTTGATTTGCAATATCTTACAGACCTAGAATCCTCTGCACTTCCTTATCACTATGTGCAGAGGGAGGATCATGATGAGCAACAGCGGGCACATGCCACACTAATTTACGTCGTTCTTCATCAACGTTAGCGTGCATTTCTCCCCCTAACGACGGAAAGATTGCCTCATCAAAGTCACAATCCGCGTGTCTCGCGGTAAAGAGATCGCCTGTCAAGGGCTCTAAATAGCGAATGATGGACGGGGAGTTATAACCGACATATATTCCCCGTCGCTTCTGAGGTCCAAATTTTGAACGCCTTATCGGCTCAATTGGAACATTGACTAGGCACCCAAACACGCGTAAATGTGAGATGTCAGGCTCACATCCAGTAACCAGCTGGTACGCGGAAAGTGGTTGGGTGGCCATGGGCCTCAGACGGACCAAATTTGCAGGTGCAAAATTGCTTAGCCCCATGCAGATAGTGGGAGTTTGGTGCGCATAACCAAGGTCCGCGCTATCACTTGCAGTCGCTTTATAAAAGCTTCCGCTAGGCCATTTTGGGTATGAACATACGCAACAGGGTATTCAAGATTTATTCCCAAAGTCATGCAATAATCATCGAAAGTCTTCGATGTAAACTCCGCGGCATTATCAAGTCTAATAGACTTTATCGGATAATCCGGATGGTGAGCCCTTAACTTAATGATCTAGGCGAGGAGTTTAGGAAACGCTGCGTTTCGGGTGGACAACAACACTACGTGTGACCATCTAGTCGATGCATCAACCAAAACCATGAAGTATTTAAATGGTCCGCATGTTGGTTGGATTGGTCCACAAATATCTCCATGAATTCTCTCAAGGAATTGAGAAACTAATCTCGTAGGTTTCACATGGAGTGGCTTGAGATTCGTCTTCCCAATCGAGTAAGCTTGGCATAGGCTTTTCGGATTTATAACGAAATTCTTTCCTCCAAGAGGATGCCCATGTGATGCACTCATAGTGCGAAGCATCGTATTTTGACCCGGATGACCCAGCCGGTCATGCCATAGCATAAAAGTTCTCTCATCAACTGGCGCTCGGCGAATGATGAGATTACTCTCGATGCGTTGTATCGTAGTGAGATACAAACCACTTGAAAGACTTTTCAACTTCTCCATGATACGCTTTTGGCCGTACTTAGTGGAGGTAATAAAAAGATACTCGAAGCCATGTTCTCGAGCAGTTTCAACATGAAACCCGTTTTTTCGAATATCCTTAAAACTCAGTAAGGTACGACTGGACCTTGGAGAATATAAGGCCTCTGATACTTCAACGGGAGTACCATTGGACAACGAAAAATGGGCTTTGCCAAAACCTTGAACAAGGGTTGAGGGTCCCGAAATGGTTGTCACTGAGGTTACTTTAGACGTATAGGAGATAAAGTATGATTTATCTCTCAAGATAGTGTGAGTCGTTCCACTATCAACCAGACAATCCACTGCCCTGTGGTCCATGCCTATAAGTAAAGAAAATTAAAGTTTGTCACACGTTTGAGGAAAGTGCTCGAAATAAAACTTTAATTTATCGAGAAAACAGAAAATACAAACCACCAAAAGTTTCATGACTTAAATCAAATATATAGATAGATAATGAAGATTTATTCTTCCATTTCTGCTACAAAATCGGGGGTCTCAAGATTTAGATTTTTGCACTCGTTGACCAGATTTGCTTCGGCCTGGCGCCCCTTGTGATAATTATAAACTTCTTGGGGGGTCGCCCTGCAAGTCCGTTGCATATGACCATAAGCGAATACTTGATAGCAGAGAGTAGGCGCTTGGCCTTCCACTCTCGCTTTGGGACGACTGGCCCGTTGGTTCTTACCATTAGACTGCCTAGGAGTCAAAGGTCCTTGGTTCTTGTTAGAACCTCGCTTTGGGTGGCGAGACTTAAACTTGCCTCTGTTCCTTGGCTGGGACGAGTGGCCCTTGTCTCGTTTCCACCGTGGATTTGGTCCACGGAGAGCGTTTGCATCAGGCATTGGAATTGCCTTTGTTCCAGCAGGACGAGATTTGTTGTTTCTCATTAAAATGAGACTGTTCTTCTCGTCTAGTAAAAGCTGGGTGATGAGCTCGGGAAACTTGGTGAACTTAGACTGACGGTATTGCTTTTGGAGCAAGTTGTCAGTGGAAGGAAATGTGGTGTATGTTTTCTCCAATAGATCACTGTCGGTTAATATCTCACCGCAGTATTGGAGAAGTGATCGAATCCTGCAGACTTCATTGTTGTAATCAGTTACACTTTTGAAGTCTTGGAAGCGCAGGTTCAACCAGTCATGGCGTGCTTCAGGTAGCCATATGGTCTTCTGGTGGTCGAAGCGCTCTTTCAGAGAGTCCCATAGCGTCTTCGGCGAGGAGATTTCAATGAACTCCGACTTCATGGCGTCAGATAAAAGCCTGCGGAATAGAATCATCGCTTTGGCGTTCATTGAGAGAGTAACTTCCACTTCACGCTCTTCCTTATTATAGATGACGTCCAAGAGGTCCTGCGCATCTAGATGGTTCTGGATGTCTTGCGTCCAGTCCAAGTAGTTCTTGCCAGAGGCTTCAAGGATGGAAAAATCAATCTTGATCGACATTTTTCTACAACAGGAGAAAAAATCTTGATCAGTCAACATATAAAACGACAGGTTTATATGGATTTGGTTTGTATAAGCAACAACAAACAATCGTAAATAAAAACAACGGTTTTGAAAAAATAATTTTTGTTTAAAAATTATCTTATATCGATCAACGGGCCGATATAGAGAGGTCAATAAGTTTCTTGCAAAAATGCATAATTATAAATACAATTTGAGCAAAAAATAATATTCGGTCAACCCCTTTCAGTAGCTCTACGTGAATATGACCAGACGGGAAAATGAGGGAGGAAGGTCACCGAGGACCTCTTAAGAACCAAGTCCCAAGTTCTTTCTGACATCATACCCAAATAGGTGAGCCTATTCGGAGAGACTTCGTAATTTTTTTTTTCAAATGTAAGAATAAATAAGATTTTTCAATAAATTCACACTATTTGCGAACTGTGCAAAATAGGTAAAAATTTAGTGCGTGCTCAAAATGTGCGTTGCCTTTGAAAAATTATTAGCCAAAAAGGTTATTTTTGGAGGCCCAAATTTGGCGGTGCCAGAATTTGTTTATGTAGCCAAGGCAATTTTTCAATTTCCACGCCATTACGCTAAAAAAACGTACAACATAAGTAGGCAACAACACACAAAAGAATTGGTGCCTAAGCAAGCGGCACCAAAAAAAAATGTCAACTATTTTTCCGACGTCTAATGAAGCGACGCCAAAAAAATAGCGAGAAAAAAATACAATTTTTTACTACCCATCTGTTACAATAATTCACTGAGTAACATAAAGAAAAAAAATGCTACTGAGGTGCTCGGCAGGGCGCAGATGGCACTGAGGTACTCGCCGGGGCTCTCCAAATCCATCATTACCAAAAAATGTTAGCATTTAAATTTTCTTCGTCAACATGAAAATAAATTTCTTCAAAAAAAATTATTTTTTCAGAAAAATAACTAACAAATATTTTGTTGGGATGAGTACTATTTAAACAAAAAATTTCTGAAATTGTTAGTTTAAAATTTTTTTTCAGAAATGTCTTTTACCAAAATATATACAGGAGACTATTTGATAAACACGCCAAAGTATATTTTGATAAAAAAAAATTTAACAAAATATTGTGTTTTACCAAAGTATATTTTCGTAACAAAATTTCTGTAACAAACCAAACATAAAGTCTCAACTTCGGAACCAATTAAAAGTGTATACAATACTGAAATTTGCAAAAGTGTGCAACATTAAGAATATAAACTACTGTTATCAAATCAAACAGAAAGTGCGAACCATTTAAAACTTCGGAATCAAAAAAACACTTAGTGTCTGTTCCAATTCTAAACATAATAACCGGTTCTGGAAAAATGAACAAAGTTTGATTGTTTGAATCTCAACCAAATACCAATACAGAGTAGAGAATCTAAACATAATAACAAAAAATTTTACCTTTCTTACCGTATGGTGGAAGAAAGTGAGAAAACGATTGCGGATACGCGGGATCGGCGACGAGCGACGGGGTGCGCGCGGGGCAACGGTCGGCGGACGTCGAGGCGAGCGGTACGTCGGGTCTCCGGCGTTGCACGAGCAAAGTGCTGATAACGTGTCGTAAGGCAAAAACTCAAACACACGGAGACGAAGCTTTCTCGTATATTATCAACCACACAAGTACATCTTACAAGCTATCCCAACCTCTCTTTATATAGGGAGAGAGGTTGGGGGTTATGAAGAAATGAAGGGTCAAAGGTCATATAGGTTACAAGGAGATGAAAGGTGAAAAGCCATATGAGTTACAACACTAGACATAATTTTAGTAAAAAAAAAAAAAAAAATCATTTTTCTACATAAATATTTTTCTAGAATAAATAGTCTCATAGAAATCTACCGCAACTTTGAATCGTGTCTGAATGAATTCACAAAAAGCCGGACTTTTCATGTGCTGAAAAGTAGTGGACGTCGCCTACTGGTCAAGTGGGGTCTCGAACCTTCTACTGCCACGCGTAGGTTATCAACAGTACCAAAAGATCAGAAACACCCAAACTTTGATTCCAAGCTAAACCCATTCCATTGGGACTCCTAATTCCATACGTCTTTGATTTCCTTTGCTGAATTAAGAAACCCGCCTCCCCTTTCCTTTCCCATATCCTTCCCTCCCCTCCCTGGCTATATATAGTTCAATAGCTCCCTCCGCAAAGTCATCAATAATCACAGGTGGTCCATATATAACAACTTCAAGTAGTAAAGCTAATTAAGCTCTGTACTCGTTGATTTTAATATTTTTCTTGGTTCTTGGCTATGGAGAAGCTCTTGGCCATGTCGATCCTCAGTTCAAGTCCTGGAGAGATCTCCGGGTCGAGCAGCTGGATGAACTTGACAATGATCAGGAAGATCAGTTGCAACAAGAAGCTGGAGGAGGCGGAGAGGAGCTGCAATAAGAAGGGCGGCGCCGCCGACTGTTGCAGAGGAGAGGAGAAGACCAGTTCGCATCGTCAAGAGAGGAAAGTGCCAGCGAGGTCTTGTTTCGCTCCGGAGTTCGACGGACTCAACTGCTTTGAAACCATCGTCTCCCGTTGACGACCAATATTTCTTGTTCTCGTTTTTTTTTTCCCTTCTTTTCTTTGTAGCCGGTCCTTCTAGTTTGTATATTCTAAAGAATTCTGTATAAAAACTTTCCGTTTCATTTCTTTCTTCTTCCAAATATGAGAATTTTGTCTCTTATGAAACATGATGTTTTGAATAATTTATGTATATGAAAAATCAAGGGACATGCAAAATGATATGATGAAAGTTTTTTTTCTCAAAATATGATGAAGTTGTGGCCGAGAGGCGAGAGGACTCCATGGGAATCTTGGAGGAAACTGCAGCTTTCTAAAACTTGGTAATGATTTTGGGCGAAGTTAACAAATGCGGAAGAGAAACGTACGATATTGAACAGGGCCGGCGAGACATAATTAATAACCATTCTATTTTGGTGGCATAGTTTAACAATTCAAAATATTGAATTTCGAGATGATTAGTAACGTAATGATTGTTATTTGGTAACATACGTTATACTACTTCCCCAATCAATCCATGAGTCAATGGATCAATGAGTCAATGAGACAATCAATGAATTCATCAATCGATGTAGAGTCCGAGAGGGATCCACTGTGAATCAGTGTCACTACAATACATGATTATACTGATGTAGTACATTTAATTATTAAATAAAATGCAGACATAAAAGATATGAAACTTGCCTT
Source organism: Iris pallida (assembly GCA_029216955.1). Taxonomy (NCBI): domain Eukaryota; kingdom Viridiplantae; phylum Streptophyta; class Magnoliopsida; order Asparagales; family Iridaceae; genus Iris; species Iris pallida. The sequence continues at coordinate 12,401,482 of JANAVB010037417.1, forward strand.
GGTTGAATCCTACGTGTGGAAAACAACAGCTAAAAAGGTGTCGGCTAGGGTTCAGAGATCCGAACCTACATTAACATAAATATGTCCTTAGAACTTATTCCAAGATTGGCTAATAAAGTCACTAACTTAAATCTACGCTAATTATAAACATTTGTCGTTTTTATTAGAGAAAATAATAATTTAAATATGTAATATTTTGGGTAAAACTATTTTATTAGTATTTTGTAAATAGGGCTGAAAATAATATTTCTTTTGGGAATATTATCAAAGTAATAGCGGTTTTTATCGTAATTTATTTAATAGGAAAATATCGCGTAAAACTCGGGATATTCGAAATCTAGTTTAAATATTCCTTCTAAATAAACTTTACAAAATATTTTACTATTACTATTTCTTAGTAAAGAATAACCATTTTTAATAATAAAAATTCGTAAAATTTTATTTTAGTAAAAATTATAATTTTATTAGAAAATACGTTATTATCTCTAGTTTTCATTTACATAAACTTATTTAACAGAAATAATGGTTAAATTACGAAACTAAGACATTTTTACTTAAAAACCTAAATATATAGTTTGGGCCTATAAATACCATTTCCTATATAAAAAATATATTTTGCTATACAATTAATTATTTTTATACTAAAGTTTATCATTTAATAATAAAAGTGAAACTATGGCAAAAGTAACATAATCGTTGAAATAACGTTAATACGACATTATTCATAATTAAACGTAGTCGATAATTTCTAAAACCATTAATCCAACAATTAATGTTAAACATTCTAATTAAAAAGCTAACAACATTATTACCGAGTCTAAAATAGGAAAGAACATGAATTGGTTTAAGGTTATGTGAAATGAACAGAGGGTTGCGGGGTTACCGAAAGCTGTGACGGAGCACCGAGGGGATGCCTTGGACTCAGAACGCACGCAGGCACGGACACAGACACGTGCACACGGACACGCGGACGGTATGGGAACACACGCGGGAACACGTGCACGGGCGTGGGAAAACCGCACGGGGGCAGGAACTGGCGCGGGGTACCGCGGTTCTGGCGCGTGGCGGGGATGCCTCGGATAGCGGGCTTCGGCGGTGACGCCATGGGCAGCGATAGCGGCAGGACACTGCGGACAATGGGCAGCGGCGGGCGCTGCGGACAGCAGGCAGAGGCGGGCGCTGCAGACAGCGGCAGCGGCGGGGCGCTGCGGACACGCTGGCGCGGCGGGGTGCCGCGTGGAGGGCAGGCGGCTGCTAGCGAGGGGGTGGCTGGGCCTGGCATAGCCGAAAATGGCAGTCAGGGCGCCGACGCAATCACGGCTTGGGCCGCCGGAAGAGGTCGGGAGTGGGTTTGTTGGAGAGGAAAGAGAAAGGATGGTGATGGCTTGAAGTTGGGAGAAGAAAAAGTAATGGTGTTGGGTTTTTTTTGGAGTCTGGCGAAGAGAATTTGATGGTTGTAGTGGTTATGCTGGGGGTTGAGGTCTTTTGTGTGGTAGGAAAAAATTCTTGGGAGAGAAATTTAAGGGGAGAGAGAGAACATGGGATAGGAAAAGGAAATGGGGAATGGGTCATTGTAGTCCCCCGTCCCGCTCAGTCAATCGAAGGAATCGAAACGCCTACGACGTTCGGACTTAGCCTTGCAACGGCTGCTCGAAGACATTACTCAGTCGAAGAAACCGCTCGCTCAGGTGGAGTAGTTTCGGTGAACTTGCCTCATCTTTGCCTTCACGTAATAAATCGCACATTTTCAACTTGCACAAGTAGGCTCGATAATAAAAGAGACAAATCCACAAAGCAAAAGGGAATAATTCCGACGGGTCGAATTGAGTTAGAATATGGAAAGGTCCAACGGTCGGCTTAGAGTTGGTGCACGGCGTGCTTTAAAAATGACACTCGATCCTTCGTCCCGTGGCTTGGGAGAAGGAAAGTTGGTATTCGCCGCAAAGCTAAAAGTTAGCCAAATTCATAGGCGTCGCCCGCACAAATGCTTCATAAAGCATGTACGATCTCATCGCCCAAGGCGTAGCATAGCCTCTGCTCGCCCGACGGGTTAAGTTGTAATGCACGGCTTGCGGCATAAGTCTAGACACCCTAAATAACTTGGTTGTTCAAGTCGATCGCGTGCACGGCACGTTCCTACGACGCAAGGCTTGACGCAGCCTTTACTCGTCAAGTTGTTGCAAAGTAAGTTAGACAAGTTACATTAAGCTATCAGGAGTAGTAGCAAGCACGACCCTACGAGTTCTACGGCTGGGTGTATCCACATAGTCTTACAGTCTCAAGGCCCGTCATATAGAGTATGACTTGGGCGGTGGGGTCGCATAGGCGTAAGGCACGATGCACGGACTTAGTATTTAAGGCACGAGCCACGATTGATTCAAAAGTGAGTTTAGAAAAATGGCTATCAAATGGTCGTTTTGAGTTGAATAAAATGATATGGTAACATGGAAAGAATGCTCGCGACTATAGGTCGTCGAGGCAATTTCAGAAGAATGAAGAATGCTCGCGACTATAGGTCGTCGAGGCAGTCTCAGATTTGAGAAGTATTGAACTTGGTCCTGAAAGACATGGTAACACTAGAGATAGCATGACTGTGTGAGACGTCAGTTTGTGTCGAGTTTTGCATGGTCATGGACAACTTGTCGACAAGGTGGGTCGTTTTCCCGTACGGCAACCCGGCGGCCACAGGACCGTTGCGGCCGTCGATTGGAAACGAGTAATTAGCTGTGCTGGGCACGGGTTAGGCGAAAACTTGCAGAGGGGCTAGCAACCTTGCGCTGAAAGGGGCACCCGTCTAACTGTAAAACCCCCAAAATTTTATGAAATTTTTATTATTATTTTGGCTTAAATTAAATTTTACTATTTTAAAAAAATGTAAATTTATTTGTTTATTGTTTTTATTTTTGAATAATATTAATGATAGATTTTTTACATGAAAATTTTCATCCTACAAATATTTGCGAGATATTCATTTATGTATATATTATGAGGGTTAGAGATTATTTGGTCAAAGGTTTTTATTGAATTAATATAAAGGATATTTCTTATATAATAAATACAAATTTTTCTTGGTATATAATATAATTTTAAAAAAATTATTTTCATATTTTTATACTAGAATGATTATGATTAATATTAATATAGAAGTGTATTAAATGTTTTAATAGGAATAATTTTTATATGTTGACTCATATTTTAGATATGTAGATATTTTTATATAGTTTTTAAAAAAATATATTTTTTGACATATTATAAGCTACTTTGGGCTTTTATTAGTTTATATATATATATATATATATATATATATATATATATATATATATATATATATATATATATATATATAAAAGAATGAAAAAAAAGGGAGCAGTGGTGGTCGGCCCAAGGACCGACCACAGCACCCATAACCGACTGCACCTTTAGGCTTTAGATGCAAAGCCATCAGCTTTTGCAAGTATAAAAAAAAATTTGCGGTGAACAGTGCCTTGGGGGGGGGGGGGGGGCACTATAGCTCTTCCCAACCGAGCTAAGCCCGCGCCCCCCCCTGTGCTACTGTATAGTAGTTTTTTTTTAAACTTTCGGTTTTTAAATCTAAATCAAATCCTAAATCAAATCTTCCAAATTCAAATTCTATTGAATTCCTATCCTATTCTCCTTCGATCAGATCAAATTTCTTTCCAAATCGAATTTAAATTCTTGTATAAATCAACGGGGAGGATCGGTGTATATATATCGGGAAATTCTTTCGGGTTCTTGGAAAACACTACGAGAGAACCTCTCGTGAAACTAAACTCCCGACCCCAGTTGAATCCTGAGATACCTGCGCACCCCCTCGAGTCATCCTCAGCCGCCTGTCGTCGCCGGTGATCGCCAGGGAACCACTGGAACAGAGAAGCTCCTCTGTTTCATAGCGCATCAGGTACCCGGCCTTCTATCTTTCTCCTTCATCGCTTAATGAAATTACGATCTAAGAATTCCTGATTAGAGCCTTCATAACCCTCTCGAAGTCCCCACTACTAGTTCTGGGGTTAGTCGATCCATCGATCCTACAAATCGATGCAAAAAATCCGAGAAAACTGTTCAAAGTAAGAACAGTGAAACAGCCCAATCACCTATATTGGAAGTCGTATTTTGACCAACCATGTAAGATATTTTCAAAACTTTTTGAACAAACCTTTAGACAAAATATAGGAGATGAAGATCCTTCTTGTAGAATTATTTTTCATCTAATATATGGAAAGATATTTGATTACCAAATCCTAGAAAAACCCGTTTTCGAAAACTAAAATTTTAATAAAACTACCCAATACGACGTGCGTTCCGCCAATCCGGGCGACGTGGTCGCAAACCGTAAACATCGAAAGGTGCGTAACGACTTCATGGACGTATGGGCTTTGACGGAATTCGAATTGGTCGCGTGTGCGCGACGAATTTGACCCGTATCCGTCGAAGAACGTCGTATCGACCATTTTCAAAATTTCTCAATTACTTTGTGCACACTCGTCAAACCGAGACGAAACTTGCGCCATTGGACTCAAAATATTTTTTTGGTCTTGCATGCCAAGTTTGGTCCGATTCTGAGACCGTTGACTGGATCACCGTTTTGCGGGCCCTACGATCCGATTCAACGGGTGATTTTGTGCACGGCTCATCGAAATCCAAAATTGGACATACCGTTGAGTTCGTCTCGCCAAAACAAATCTGTAGACATATAGTTTGACAACTTTAGAGACCGTAGGTTCTGGCACGCGTTTCGGTACAAAGCGGATCCAACGGCGGAAATCGTTTTGACCCGAAATTACGATTTTGCCCCTGTTCCAAAATTGGACTTTTGGACAGGCCTTTCCTAGGTATATCTTCTTCACCGAGAACGTTTTTGATGTTTGTTTCAGCATCCGGGAACGTTTGTGGAGGTTCCACTCTTGTAGCTTATTCTCACTTGCCGATTTCATCTACTGGACGTCGTCAAAACACCTTCCAACCACCAGACAAGTATACCTTGCTATATTTACTGTCATATTATTTATTTTTAGTATTTATTTACTTTTTTTCATAGTTTTATAAACTGTGCGTCCAAGCCACACTTGGGTGCAAGCGACTTTATCAGTCGTTTCTTTGTTTTATTTTTATTTGTTGCATGTCGACTTAGTTGTAGTGGACTACCTGTCTATCGTGGGATATTCTTATATCTCTATTGGCCATGACGCTCATACTACATTATTTGAGACATGTCGCTAGGGGCACGGCTTGCATATTGACTGGCCATCTTTATGTAAGAAGTCGTGTGACGGATAGATAATCGTAACTGCTATGACTAGGATTTTAGAGACTCAAGCAGTTACAAAACTGGACGAGCCATAGGCATGACTTGGACAGTGGAGAACATTGGGGGAGGACAGTCGCTAGTGCGTATGGGAATCCAAACAGGTAAACCACAGTCTCCGGATGGAACTGTGGCAATTATATTGCTGATACCCTCTGACGTTTTGGACGTTACGACCGGATACAGATGACTGGATGCCAGTTACGTACACATAGCCTAAATCCCACCCACGCGCATGAAAGTTGTCCTCTAAATTGTACAATAGATGTTAGAATACCCTTGGAATATTGGTGTCTAGGAGAGTCTTGCATATTATTATTATTATTCTGACAGTTCATATTAGTATGTTCTTCATGTATCTTGTTACGTCCCTCTGAGGACCTGGTGATCTCTCCAGGTATAGACGACGAGCAGTATCCTGAGGAGTACGGTTCTGGAGTAGTCTCTCCATTTGCAGCCGTGGAGGTCTCGCCTTCGGAGCCTATTTGATTATATTCTTAGTTGATGGACTTATGTAGTTGATACTCTTTTTCATATTCATTTCAGCTGATTTCTTTTCAGTAGCTCGGTAGTGGATTTGTTTTTGCCCGACAGATATTTCTCTTTATTTTGAGTTGAGACATTTGGCTTGTTATTTCTCTTATTTATCACTGTGGATGAGATATAGATACTGTCTGTGACCATGTTATATTGTTATGAGCTGGAGCTCTTTTATTACAGCTTATGTGTGTATACGTAGATTCCATATATTGGAGTAGTCTGCTTATGCATACAGCTGGCATGTACATATTTTCTAGTCCTACGTATATTGGGACTAGGGCATTACATATTTTTGTGGTGGCCCATGTAGGTCAAGATAAATTGTTTGGTTACTTTACCATACCAAGCAAGCCTGCATATAGGAATAGAGTTTTAGGAATCTCATCCACATGCTTAATCACCTTCCTTGATTCAAATTTTGGATTCTCGTTTGACTGCTTGTCTTACATCTAGCTTGATCTTGTCCTAACGTAATCTCTATTTTCGTGCCAATAGGATGAATCTTCGTAGTGGTCGCTATACTCCTCTCGCCATTACTGATAGGAACACCACTGCTCAAGAAGGACCAGTGAGTCAGCCACCCATGTCCCCTACCACTCCAGCACCATCCGGACTGCACCTGTAATGACACCACCCACTACTCAGCAGCATGCCCCGGCACCCCAAGTGGGACAGACAGGCCCCGAAAACCCTGCATCTCAAGAAGAGTACCTGCCACTCCCGCCAACCTATCCACCTCAATTTCTACCACAGATTCCACCTCCATATCCACCATCATATCCACCACACCAGCCTCCATAGTACCCACCATTATATCCACCACACCAGCCTCCACAGTATCCACACCAACAGCCTCCACAATCTCCACCATCTTATCCACCCCAGCAGCCTCCACAATATCCACCATCATATCCACCACACCAGCCTCCACAGTATCCACCCCAGCAGCCTCCACAATCTCCACCGTCATATCCACCCCAACAGCCTCCACAGTATCCACCACCATATCCACCCCAGTATCCTCCACAGTATCTACCTCAGTATCCTCCCTCATACCCACCACAGTATCCCCTTCCATATACCTCATATCTACCACAGTACGGGCCTCATGGTGTCCCACAGATCATGCCTCAGATGCCATACATGCCTCCACAACAGCCCATGCCTCAGGCTGGTGGGACTACTACAGAGCAGATCCTCCAGAGCTTAGTTGTCACGACCCGCACCCTATTTAGGGGCACAAGAACGTGGGTACGTCCAGCCTACGCCGCGGTGTCGGCGGTAGAACGCTGTATAGGTCCTCTATAACATCTAACATCTAACAACAAGATATATAAACCTGTCATCTCCGCATGGAGGTATAATATAACATCTCAACTCTATATTTCAATCACAAGTCTAGGGAAGATAGAGCACGATATAAAATCAGATAAAAGAAAGAAACTGAATATAAATAGAGTTATCACACCACACAAAGTAGATGTTTAACACAAATAAATATAAGTCCTGAAATATAACTAAGTCTCAACTAACAATCGGAACAATCCGATACAAACTGAAAACTAAAAATACTAGACTAGAGTAAGCACCCTCTACTGAGCTAGATGCTCCTCGGGCTCCTGAGTGTCACCCTCATGTGCCCCATAGAATGTAGGGCAGTCACCATCATCATCTGTAATATTTTCAACAGGTCCAGTCAGGACAGGAACGAGTACAAAATCTCAAACAATAGTTCTAGTTATACGATATTAAAAATGTAGCAGTAGATAGAGAGAATATACTAGGTAAAGTAGAGCGTACATGCATCCTGGCAGAGTATATCAAAACTGTAATAAGATAAGGCAAGAAAACAATGTATAACATGTACGAAATCTGGAACTGCTATCAATGTGAGTTTAGTACTAGTTTCAACATGTGATCGGCTTAAAACTTGATACAATGTTTGGCCTGACTAATCATACGTGAGTGTATGATTAACACTATACAATGAGGATACTATAGTGATACAATGATGATAAAATATAATACTGTGGGGTATTGATCACATATCTACGCTAACACCCCTATCCCTGACTAATATAGTGGATCCAGTCATGATACGTCATGATACATATTCTCTGAGGAGGTCGCGAGCCTACGCAGGAATCGTATCTATACAATGAATAATAAAAAATAAAGACTTGCCCAGTGTATACCATATATAAGAGGAATAACATCTTATGACGGAATCCAGACAATACCAATCCGTGTGCACCATGTGTCAAGAGAACAAGGATATCTACACTAAATACTAGAAACAAAGACGATATCATAAAACAGAAATATTATCAGAGAATGTACTCGCCTGTGGTCCTGAGCTGATAAGGTGAACAGACGCTCAGAGTAATCACAGACCTAAAGATGAGATACTACAAGTCAAAACATGGTTTAATAATGAAAGAAAAGCTAATCGAGTCATGATATGCAAGTCTAAGTCAAAACTAGGTCAAACTAAGTCACACCAAGCTAAACTAGGTCACACTGAGCCAAACTGGGTCACACTAGGACAACCAAGGTCAAACAAGGTCACATAAAGTCAATCCAAGTCAAACTAGGTCAATCTGGGTCAAAGGTTGACTTACAGTTGACTTTTGGTCAAAAGTCAACTCTGGTCAACTCTGGTCAATACTGAGTCAACCTTGGGTCAACCCTAGGTCAAACAAGTCAAATGTTGACTAACAGTTAATTTTCAGTCAACTGGTCAACTCTGGTTTGGTTTCGGTCAATTCTAAGTCAAGTGTTGACTTGAAGTTGACTTTCGGTCAAAAAGTCAACTCTTGGTCAACGGGGATCAAGACTAGTCTAAACTACCCTCATTTAGTCATTACCTACCAAGACAACCTATTTCTAAGCCCATCTGGCAATCAGAAACCCAATACCTTACATTACCCTATACCCCATAATTTACCCTTACAAGGTATTCCCGATACCTTGCCCATTACAAAGGAAATCTCTCTAGATCTCAGGATACTAGCCTAGTCTTCTTAGGGTAGCTAGATACTATCCTATCTAGGGTTTACCAACCAAAAATCTAGGGTTCTTGGGCATCTAATCCATCTTATCTTCCATATTGGTCATCCCAACATTACCTTAGGGTATCGTCATGATATGCTATGGTATCTTGAGATACCACACCCTACTCTCTACCACCCTTCCTAGTTCACTCTTCCACACTCTCCTAGTGTCTAGGTTAGTCCTCTAACTAGTCTACTAGGATACTAACTTAACTAACCATTTCTAACACAACACTAACACCAACACTAACTAATATCCAATACTAAATCTAACAAGCCTACCACAATACCTTACCCTCTAATAATCCTCACATCACAACACAAACTCAAGACCTATAGGGCCAAGGGACTTTGTAGTATGTAATGGAAAGGGGGATGGATGAATGAATGTGTGAATGAAGTGAAATAGAGATGAAATGGAATGGGGATGGAAAGTATAAATGAATGGGTGATAGGATGGTGGGATGAGTGGATGAATTTGTAGAGTGAATGAATGAAATGCATAAGTGAATAGAAGGATGTATGGATGGAGGGATGAATGTTTGAAGTGAATAATACATGAATGAATGAATGTTTGGAGGATTGAATTGAATGGAAAGTATGAATGGAATGCATAAGTGAATATATGGAAGAATTGGGGGCTGATTTATGGGCTGAAATATAGGCTGATGTAGGCTGATTTGGGCTGTCCTATGTGGGTGAAATGGATGTGCAAACATGGGGCTATCCATGGGCTGTTTCTGTCACGCCCCAGAACCAGAATACTGGAGAGCGGGGGCAGACATAGCCAGCTACGTATAATGAAATGGAATCTATCTCACCATACGGTCACGGCTGTCTAGATATGTGAGGGTTTATCTACAAGCCATCAGTCTCTTAGGGTCATAAATTATCCTATTGTCTCAATCTCAACCAACTAATAATAATTACAAGATGTCAGACCACCAAATATACAATTGTAAGGCGTCCCAAACATTACATATCAGATGATCATGAAGCTAGTCGTACAAAATATAAGGACTAGCAAGAGTTAAGTCATACATGATCAACCTCGAGTTGCCAATCATGTACAGCCCGTAGGCAGAAAGTAAGTAAAAATACATCGAGCTAACAGGTGCTCGTCGGCTAAACGCCTCAAAAAAATATTTTTACAATAAGGTGGGCAAGACAAAAAGGAAAACCCACTCTTGGCCCGGGTTCCGCCTAGTGTTCACCATTGGGCTGGAAGCTCGGTAGATCCTCGGGAGCTGCTCCGAAATCTGGCCACACAAAACCAGCTGGATCAACCCCAGAAAGAGCAAGTGCCACAAGGGGGCCACGAAATAAGAACAAAAGCCAGCAATCAGCACAATAATATAATTACATAATAAGAGACAGTAAATTAAGAAAAGGCATGATGGGTGAATAAAAGGCAATCTTGCACAGAATCGATAAAAGACAACATATGGAAAAGCATGACAGGATGATATACGATGAGATAACCATGGGACTATTCAGATAGCCAGGTTACAACCCGTAAACCAAACAAGGATCGGGGTTGTAACCCTTCGTCTGAACGAAACTTGGTTTCTCTCACCATTTATCGGCAAGATAAATATAAGAAACCAGGTCAGGTAACAATCTTGTGCATGATCAAGACAAGGCTAGACTGATTGAACTTCATCCAACATTCACGGCCAAGCAATAAATACGGCTTGATACTTTTACTAACTAGGGTTATCACAAACCTAATTACTAACAAGATGCAATGAGATGTTCCTCCAGCCACAAGCCCTGCAGCTAATCCAGGTTATCCAGGCGATTTGGATCCATTAAGCAGTTATCAATACTTATGTGCCCCACACGACGGTGAGCTGGAAATGTGCCCTACTCGACGGCAGGCTACAAGTCCAAACAATTTCGGCCGGGATAACAGGATTGCCTGTAACTGGGGAAATCTCTCATGACTACTGAATTATTCTAGTTATTAATCTTAGTAAATTTTAGTGGAAACCCCTGACCGTGGTACTCAGGAGTCCCATTCTAGACATGATGCAAGACAAGACGGTTCATTTGTACAAACGCAATCGCCCACGGTGTCCAGGCCATTTATTCTTGTCAAGTCGTGTTAGCCGTCGCAACAGCATCAAGTCAATTCAAGTTACAAGTCAAGTCAAGCCAAGAGTGCACCACCACGGACCACTATCATGTCAGGTTGGTCATGTCAGGAGGGCACCACTACGGGTCACTGTCGTGTTATGCTAGTTCCTTGTCATACCAAGCCATGTACAATAGTCATTCCAAATATATTAAATAAAATCAAGTTCATGACAAAAGGCGTAAGGATATAAAATGGGCATAAAATATCTAATAAAATATCAAAATACGAGGCTATAGAAAAGAGCTGCATACGTGAAAAGTCACGCACGCAAGGCTCGCTCAAGTCTGCATACCAAGGCACACTCAAGGCAGCGTACCAAGGCACGCACTCAAGGGGAGCAGCGTACATGAAAGTCACGCAGGCTCACTCAAGGCAGCGTACGTGAAAAGTCATGCAGGCTCACTCAAGGCAGTGTATGTGAAAAGTCACGCAGGCTCACTCAAGGCAGCGTACGTGAAAAGTCACGCAGGCTCACTCAGGGCAGCGTACGTGAAAAAGTCACGCAGGCTCACTCAGGACAGCGTACGTGAAAAGTCACGCAGGCTCACTCAGGGCAGCGTACGTAAAAAGTCACGCAGGCTCACTCAGGGCAGCGTACGTGAAAAGTCATGCAGGCTTACTCAGGGCAGCGTACGTGAAAAGTCACGCAGGCTCACTCACGGCAGCGTACGTGAAAAGTCACGCAGGCTCACTCAAGGCAGCGTACGTGAAAAGTCACGCAGGCTCACTCACGGCAGCGTACGTGAAAAGTCACGCAGGCTCAAGGAGTCACGCTTCCAACAGGAAGCGTACTCAAGTCTGCGTACGCAGCACTAAAGAGCACGCGCAGCTCAGTGTGCGTAAGCTAAACAGCTCTGCACACTGCTCACTGTCTTCTCCAAACAGCAAGAACACCATGATAGAACTCAAGCTACAAAACATCACAACTTGGCCATCCGAACTCCAAATCCAGATTTCCAAGTTCCATCTTGGGTGAAATTGAACTCTCATCCACATGGAAACATCGAAACTCACAAAAAACCAACCAAAATAGTTCAAACCATGCAAAATCCAAAAATAGAAAAAACCTAGATCTAGAACAATGGAGACTTCAAATCACAAAATACCAAGACCTAATGTTGATCACCATGTCCTAATCTAGCAAATGGACCAAGAAAATAGGGTTCTCATGTAGTGGCAAGATGCACTTGCCGATGGGTGGAGAGTTGTGTAGAGGAAGGAGAAGAAGAAGAAGAAGAAAATTCATGGTGGTGGTAATGAAGAGAGAGAGTGGTAGGTGGGGTTATAAAGAGGAGGAGTTGTGGTGGGTTGAGGATGTATCATATGCTAAAGTGATCCAATGCACATAAAACCGAACCAAACCGAACCATCCCCATAAAATCGAGCGAGGCCAAAACCCAGAATACGAGAAATACCGAAATTCCACAAGTTGAGAAAAATAAAAATACTTGCCAAAATCCAGATACGAGTATAAATACAAAAATACGGGAAATACGAAAAATGAGGGTGACAGTTTCTCCTCCTCCTTACTGCTGCAATGCAGCAAGTAGCTGCTGTTACTAGGGCTGAATGCCCTGCTGAATTCAGTCCCCCTTGTGGGGACTGATACATGCTAGCTGCTGTCCCCTGTGACAGCAGCTTCCCCCACCACTTGCTCACTCTCTCTACATCCCTCCATGCTTCCCCTCCCATCTAACCACGAAATGGTCTAGAGACACGAAATAGGCCAAGGCGTCTGTCCTAAAACTGATCCTAAGGCAAGAGTAGAAAGACAATTGATAAGAAGGGACTATGTTGCACAAAGTAAAATAACGTGTTGGTTTTGTATGGGTGGGCGAGGAGCTCATTACACTAGTACAGTTGAGTACTGACACCCACATAGTTTACATGTGCAGGCGAAGGTAGAAGCTCGTGGCGCGGAGCTCGCTTGGATGCGTCGAGGCACGGAGTTCCTTGGCGATTCGAAGCATGCGGCCGCATGGATTAAAGACTTATAGGGGACATAATGTATGGACGTCGCCTTCCGGAGCATCCGCTGGCTCGAGACATGTATTGAGAGATGAGAGAGAGCTGAGTGACTTATAATGTGAGATGAGTGAGCTTGAGAGACTTGTAATCTTGGCCTTGCGTCCCAATGTAATCGTTGTTTCAATATCAATAAAGAGCTTTTTTGAATAACTTGCGTCTGTTCTAAATTTTTGCTGCTACGATTCAATGTCTCTGCATGGGACTTCTGTGCCACGACCCCGTCTCAGCCGCTGAAATCGGCCGTTATGGAACCCGCTTGCACGAGCGCAATCTAGGATCGTGCGGCATCACGCCTTAGCGAGGACGATCGCTCCTACGGGAGCGGGGCGTGACTGTCATGGGTTGGGGTTTACAAGTGGAACTTAGAAAGACTTTTATTAATATGAATAAATTTTACAAGTTTCGGTGGTGAGAAGGAAAAGAGTCTCCCCTTTATTCATAATGCCTCAAAGACTTATAAGAACCTTCTGGAATGGAAATATTTCAGGAATATTTTAGAGAATATTCTAGAAATTATTCTATGTTTTAAGAATATTTCATGCATAATTTTAGCTACTAAATATTTACAAATATGCCTAAATAGTATCAAATCCATCACGGTGGGTCTGAAAATAAACATGGGTGACATTATGCTTTGGTGTAATTACTATTGGCTAGTCCCGGTTACAAAAAAATAGTAAAATTTGGTACAAAAACAATTTCCATATCTTGTTTTGAGATTGTTAAGTCGGTTACAACAAATCGTCCAAGTTCCTACAAAAGATTACAATAATTTGGAAGTGAAAAGATTACAACAATACTCATATCTAATATCCAGCACTTGTAGATTATGTGGAAAGCAGCTCAAACACCAGACGAGATCGAGAGGGTTCGAGTCCTCCAACCATGAAGACGTGTATGTTTGTGTAGGTTGTAATAAAAAATAAAAAGATTACAATCCGAAAGCAAGCAACCAAATTTCTACAAGAGAACAATAAAACAGACTGGTTGGGGGTGATGATGCACCGGTGCTCAAAACAATATTAGTCTCTTTTCAGTTGATCTTCTTCCAGTAACAAGCAAATTCGTTCAAAGAATTAAACTTCTGGAACGCTCTTTGTCATCCTCGAAAGTTTGACAACGATCAGATAGAACTTCTAGTTTCTACTGCGCGCTGTTGCATACCTTCCTCTCGTTGCATATAGTATCTTTAACTTATCAAGTACAAAAACCAAAATATTATATAGGGTACCAAGTCGTCCTAGCAGTCATAACCCCCTGTGATGGTAGTGGATGGGTGTCAAAAAATATTTTTGTTTTTACTAATTGAGCGATTTTAGCAGTAACTCTCTAATAAGTGGATAGTTATGAAGCTAAAATGTCCATGTTGAAATTGTCACGGTAGAACAACACACGCAGGAATACAGGTTACGTGAGAACAACGGCCATGCTGGAGCCACATTGAATCAACTAGTCCGGTGAACCACTGGGCCTGGTCCACAGGACCAACAGGTCCCGCTAGAACCAATGAATTAGTTGACCACGCTGAACGCATTAAATCCTGATGCACCATGTTGGAACTCAATGGAACGTCGTGTTGAACCGCACAGTGACGCGATCGATGCATACGTTCAAACTTCCATTTTGAGCCCACACCTATGTCCAAGTTGTTGGGTGCGTGTGGAAGCGTTTGCCAACCCACCTGATGAAAACCAACTACCGTCTAACAGATATCAAGTACAAGATGAAGACAAGTATATGGCGGTGACGTATGTCACCTGAACAAATCACAACTTTTAATAACTCATATAAAATTACAAGATTGACAGAACTCATGTTGAACCCTTTGTCCTAATAGGTTCAACCCCCTCATCACTCTCAAGAAGAAAAACAGAAGATTACAATTGAGATCACTCACCAACTGTAGCAATCTCCCTAACCAAAGTTGACGACTCTCCGATTAGATCTTCTTCTTCATTCTTTCTTGGATGGTGAAGTCCTAAGAGCAAAGTACGGATTTCCTCTTAGATTTTCTTGTGGATAAGCACCCCGAATTTTTTACTTTGTGTTGTACTTTGTGCCTCCATCCTCACCCCATTTATATAGGATGAGAAAATCATATTTTAAGTCATAATATGATTTCTTAAATAGGAAGCCCCCAAATAAGAATCCTATTACACCTAAAATAGCACATCAATTATCATATTTTAGATCATAGTAGGATTTTCTAAAATAAGAATAATATTATATCTAAAATAGCACAACACCTATTATGGACATCCAAATCTAATCTAATCAAATATTTAATTAGATTTGGATTCCACAAATATGTTGTTACCAAAACTAGGCTGGACTCCAACATGAGTAACTAGACCCCAATTATGTGCCTAGCTCCAAAAAAAATTCTAAGAAATGATTGACAAAAACTAATCGGTTATTGGAGGATTTGAAGCTTGTCCTCTATTAAAACTAGTTACTTTCACATGTGTTGCGCGGTAAACAAAATCTATGATAATATTAAAATACAAAAATTAAATTATGTTAAAATATTTTAAATAGTTTTTAAATATATTTAGTTATGATTTACTATAAATATGTTTTTAAAAATTTGGATATATATATTTAGTTAGGTAATATCATTTATTTAGTTTAAATATTATTTAAATTTTAAAATATTTTAGGATATACCCACGTTCATGTAGTTAGGAAGATTTTAGGTTTTAATTTTTTTTTCAACTATGTGAGAAAACAACTACAATTACGATACTTTAACTTTTTTGTAAAGTTTTTAAATGTGATGATATACATACGGCTCAGACGGCTTCATTTGGAGCCGGATCTAAGCCGCATTATAATAATAGAGTAGGGGTGAGCATTATTCCATTTTGAACCGAAAATCGGACCGAATATAAAATTTGGTTCGGTTTAAAAAATAAAATCGGTTCGGTTTCAATTTTTAAAATACTAAATATTTTTATTCAGTTTCAATTTCGGTCCAAAACCGAATAAGAATATATATATATATATATATATATATATATATATATATATATATATATATATATATATATATATATATATATATGGTCCGAATCGGGAGCCCTGCGGAAGTCCCGTCCGCCCCTCGACCGTTAGATCGAGGCCCCTCCCCCCCCCCCCCCCCCCCCCCCCCCCCCCCCCCCCCCCCCCATCCGATGGTGCAGGGGAGACGAAACTTTTGATCCGGGCTCTCTCTCTCTCTCTCTATATATATATATATATATATATATATATATATATATATATATATATAAGGGAGGTGAGGTGTCACCCTATGGGTGGTGGCTATGTGTCACCCCTCATGCTATCATCATGCACCGAAAAATGTGCAAGTGCATGATGATATCATGGGGGTAACACATAGCCACCTCATCGTGAGGTGGCACCTCTCCTCATTTATTGTCTCTCTTTCTCTTATATATATATATATATATATATATATATATATATATATATATATATTATATATATATATATATATTGGGTGTCCACTTCTTAATGGAGCATGGAGACGTGCCTCCATGGAGGCTCGAACCCGCACCACTGCGCCGGGGTACCTCGCCGTTCCCAACTATATATATATATACATTAACAAAAAAGCCCAAATAAACCGAAAATCGAACCGATTTAATTCGATTCGTTTTGGTTCGGTTATAGGTCATTTCGGTTTTGTTTATTCGATTTTCGGTTATTCGGTTCGGTGTAAACCGAAACTGAATGCTCACCCCTTGTTCTGACTACCCAATCTAGGAATTAAAATAAATAAGACGTAGGAAAAAGTATGGGTGAGCAATCGGTTTAAGCCGAATCGAAATAATCAAAATTGGATAATTCGAAACTCTAAAAATTCAAACCGAAGCCAACCGAAATTAGTCAAATCCGAAACCGAATAGTCGATTCGGTTTGATTGGTTGGGTTATTTCTATTTTTAAGGACTAGTTTAGCAAATACCTCAATTCTAAATGTTGAAACTAGCATATACCCCCACTATTTTTTTTTTTATCTAGCAAGTACCCCCACTCCTATGTAAAACAGACGAAAATAAAATTAAAAATTGGGGGTATATCGTAAATTTTTTTTACTATTCCATAAATGAGGGCATTTGCTAGTTAAAAAAATATTGGGGGATAGTTTTAACATTTGGAATGAGGGTATTTACTAAATTATCCATTTTTTTTAATGCTCCGGTCCAAAGTTAAAATTGTGGTTAAATTATATTTTTTTATACACATATTTGTTATATTTCAAAATTGTGTCCAAAGTTGGACTGATTATTAATTTACCAAAGTTGGACTCCTAAACGCATACATAAAATTATTATTTTCAAAGTATATACGTTTATAATCATAAAATATACATATGATTGAGGATATTTATATAATTTTATAAATCTTATTCGGTTTTCGTTTTTGGACCAAAATCGGAAATGAATAAAAAAATTTAGTATTTTCAATACCGAACCAATTTTTTTTTTTAAAAGTAACTCGAATCTCTTATTCGATTCGGCTCTATTTTTATTTTCGGTCCAAGACCGAATAATGCTCGCACCCAAGAAAAAGGGTTTCAAAAATAAATAGGATAAGGAAAAATGGGTTTGAAAAGTGCATAGTTGAAAGGATACGATTATATAAGGTGACATAAAACAAGCATAAAAGAGGTTTTCTACGGTTTCTTGCTAAACAATGTTGTAGTCGAGGCTTCGGACGTAGCTAGTGGCTTTATGTTTTCCAAATCACTTGGTAGTGTCAGTAGCAGACGACGTGTTTTTCTTCAGTGATCCATCCACTTGGAAGCTGAGAAGACTGATGAGAACTGAGAAGAAATAGAGCTGTGTTTTTTACTCCCACATCGACTAAAAAGAAGCAACCCACTATCTGGGGGATCTATATATAGAGCTCCCCCTCAGGCTTTAGAAAGTCACGCAGCTGCGTGGTGAGCCCAAAGCGAACTATTGTTTCGCCTTTTACTAAAGAATACCGTGTGCTCATCACATTAAGCAGCATACGCATATTTTTTTAGGGTGTTGTACCTCCTTTAAGACCGAACTTAAATAATTATTGGAATTTTTTGGACTTTTATTCTACTTATTAATATAAATTTGTATTTATATTTCACTTTTTAAATTTATTTGATTTATATTTTATTTTTGTCACTAAAAATATTTTTTGTGACTAAATAAATATCTTTTTTGACAAAATAAATATTTTTTGTTTAAAAGTGAATATAAGTACAAATTTATATTAACAAAGTCAAATTTTTTTATAATTATTCACAGTTTGGTTTTGGGATAAGTTTGAGGTCAAGTATATATGTTTTGGAGAAGGTGTCCGCTAGAAAGTGAGCATAATAAACTTCTGGCCCCAAAAGTTCCTAAGAGTTGGGGGATTACTTTTAGCTTAGGTAGCAAACAAATTATGTATAAAACCTAAAAAACGATTATGGTTTTTTTTTTTTATAGATCTTTATTTGTTCAAATGATTTAATTAAAAAATCAAAAACAATTCTATGCTTGATTAGGGGGGTGTACTACTAGATTTTGGACCAAAGATTAGGTTTTAAAAAAATCGATTCGATTTCGATTTTAAAAAAATACTAAATTTTTTTTAATTCGGTTTCGATTTCGGGTTTAAAAATTTAGTTTATATATATAGGTATAAACTATTTTTTTTTCTTTTGAGATGTCCTGCTAGGGATGGCAATATCCCCTCGAACCCGACGGGGACCCGATTTTTTACCCGATGGGGACGGATTTGGGGATTTAAAAACGGGGATGGGGACGGGGATGGGATTAAAAAAATCTCCGATCGGATTCGGGGACGGGTATGGGTATAGTACTCCCCGCCCCGATAAATCCCCGACCCCGATTACTTAATATCCATATCCATATGTGCCCTTTGAAAATGGTATGTTCTCTTGATCTAACTACTAATATATATATATTTATTTTATGAAAAACATTATTAACATGCCATGTAATTTTTTTGAATGAAAATAATTTTTTAAACTTATATAATGTACATGAAAATTTGTTAATCGAACGAGAGACGGAGATGAGAAAATTCGGCCCCGAAAGTGCTAACGGGGCGGGGACGGGAACGGGGACGGGAAATGCATTATTTAACGGGGACGTGGATGGGGGTAAAAAATAAAACCCGACGGAGAATGGGGACGGAGATGGGATTCAAACACTACTCGGAGATGGGGATGGGGGATATGGTCCCCGACCCCTACCCGCCCCATTGCCATCCCTATGTCCTGCGATACGCACAAAGACTTAATGCAAGCTGCAATACATGCCTGTTGGGCACACTGTCCCTAACTCCTACTAAATAAATGGAAGGAATAATACGTCCTCGTGCCTCGATCCACTGAAATCACACTAATAACAGTAATTAGAAAAAAGTCAAAAATATTCCTGTTCCAGGAAAGTGGTGGTGACAAATCTATCCCCCTAGAAAAATTTCGTCATCGAAATTTAAAGTTGGTCGTACTCCTTCTAGGTCAAACTCCCAACAATCAAAGTCAAGAAAATTCTGTCTAATAACATGCAAGATCATGGTTCTACTGGTCTTGATTTCACAGTCTCAAACATGGTCACTATACTATCTAGCACAGCACAAAATATCCTGACAGGTACTAATGAAATCACACAACAAAATGGAAAAGAAGAACATGAAAGACATACCTGCTAACCCGTCACCCATAGCGTCGGCCTCCTCGACCGTCATTGCAAAAGTCATGCCCCTCTGGGGTATATCCCTCTGATGGTGTGGGACATGATGCTGCGCCACAAGTGGCCTAGCTCCCCCTCTCTACTGCCTTGGACACCTACACGCCTACTCTCATGATACTCCCTTACAATACCCTATATTTAATATCACACTGATACACCTAACTAATATTATCACCCTCAATAACACTCACTAATACTAAATTGATACGCTACACCTATCACTTATTACTCATCAATCATGATACATCCTGGACACTTGCACCCTCTAGGCACCCTTGGTACACAGTTATTAACTCCATAACTATACTGGACATATGCTTGATACTATAGGATACCAATTGTTACGATACTCTGACACATGTGTTATAACTTTTGCTATAAATGGTACTACACTATCCAAAGAACTTCAGAACTAATAGAATAAAATCCTACAAGGAACTGGACTGAAAATAGCTGAAAGTATCCCCACTCCTAAGTTAATTAATGATATAACATAATCATATTATAACATAATGAAAGATAGGGATGATATGTTAAGAACCTTCTCAAGATACAATCTGATAATCACATGCGTCTGTCCAAAATCATGATACTCAGAATCCTCGCCATGCCAGTAAGCAAGGCTACGATAAACGATAAATTCCATAACTGGGGTTATATGCACCTCTATAATTATGTCATCTAGAATCCTCGTTATGCCGACTAGTATAGCTGCGAGTAATTCTAAATCTCATAACCAAAATATATACATCCGAAGTCAGGTCTCTACGTTTTCACCACGCCGGCTAATATGGTTGCGATAAACTCCAGGCTCCATAACCAAGTAGACGTTTTACCTCCTCTGTTATTCCCATCAACATATGTTATCAGAAGATACCATAACTCAGGACATAAAATTCACCTCGATAGGAAAAATCAAAATCAACAACGATCCATCAAAAATCAAATTCAATAACAAGGAGCAAGGGTGAACAAAATAAGGAAAATGATTTCAATTTAAAGTTCAAAATAAGATTCTCAAGGGTCGTCCCAGGAATCTCTCAAGAAATTCTAACTGTGATTGAGTATCCTATCATTCTACCACCTTACTTTCTATATTCTATCGCAGGCTCGCAGCAGTACAACTAAATCGTCGTACTACCACGACATTGCACAAATGCGAATCTCGACCTACATGGGCCACCACTAAAATGTGTCACGACCCGCACCCTGTTTAGGGGCACGAGAACGTGGGTACGTCCAGCCTATGCCGTAGTATCGACGGTTAAATGCTGTATAGGTCATATATAACATCTAATATCTAACATCAAGGAAATATAATCTTTCATCTCCGTACGGAGGTATAATATGACAACAACTATATAATCTCAATCACAAGTCTAAGGAAGATAGAGCAAGGAAGATAGAGCACGTAGAAATAGATAAAGAAGATAACTGAATAAGAGCAGAGTTATCACAACACACAGTTTAGATGTCCAACACAAATAAATACATATCCTGAAATATAAATTATTCTCAACTAACAATCAGAATAATCTGATACAACATGAAAGCTAGAAGTTCTAAGCTATAACTTGGGCACTCTCTACTGAGCTGGATCCTCCTCAGGCTCCTGTGTGCCACCCTAGTATGCCTCGTAGTGGGTAGAACAGTCATCTATATCATCTGAATATTTTGTCAACATATCCAGTCAGGATGGAACGAGCACATCTACTCTACCAGTTCAAAATAATTGACAAATGCTATAAAAATGTAATAATAGTGAAATACTTGATGATCGGGTTATAGAGACAATGTACAAAGAAAAGACAAGTGAATATCGAGCAGTAGATGTATATAGAGAATATGTGAAATATAAAAACAGACATATATGTAATAAAGGGTAAACCTGTCATATAAGGTATATAACAGACAATCCAGAGAATCAGTGTTAAGACCAGTGATTTGAAATACCAAGTTGACATGTGAACGGCTAGGGGGTGATATTCGGCAAATCATATACGTACGTGTGTGGCCGCTATTATTCAAGTAAAGACCAATGTGATAGAATGGGTATGTTCACATGTCTCCTAGGTATTTTTCCATCCGACTGGTACACATAGAATCCAAGTTTTTTGACACGTATTTCATTAGTCAAGATAGATGCATTAGTCATGATTTCATTAGTCTAGTAAGCCAATAGGCATGAAACCACGTATCTCCAGTCAAGAAATCCACCAATCCGTGAGTCTATTGTGTCAGAAATCCAGATAGCACACTAGTATAACTGTCACGACCCGCTCCCGAATAATCGAACACGAGTCGGACACGCCCAACCTTCATTGTTAGACACAATGAAGTAAGCTGTACCAACTAGGAAAAACTAACCAGATAAACATGAAAGTATAGAATCACAGCATCTATATAATATGTCCCAACCAGAAAAGAGATACAATATCTGAATTTATTACAATTCAACTATAAGAGTCTGCTAGTCTCAATACATGGAAAGATAAATGGAAAACTAATGAAATACTAGGCTTCTGCAGCCTCTAGGTCAGAAGCAGCTCCAGCTGGCTCAGTAGGGAAGGCAGTATCCTGTCCATAGTAGGTGTCACACAATGCTTCCATCTCACCTGCAACATATCCTATTCAGGAGCGGAGCAAGTACAATTCTAGGTAATGAACAAGACATCATGATATGAAAGTACAAGGGAACATGGAAAGTACAGGAAAATACAGGTGAATAAGTACATGTAAGAACAGTGTAAAGTACATGAAGGAAACATGAATGTAAGAACATGAAATATGTAAGCACCTGAAAGAACATGATATCACAGGAAATAAGTACAAGGTAATCTCCTGAACATATGTGTACTGCATTTGAAATATAACTAAATATGTGACCGGCTAGGGTAAGCACATGAAAGCACCTGAAAGCACATGAATGGTGACTTAGCGTGCACGATGCGGGGTCTAAGCTAAAACACACCTGAGTTGTTACTTGGGATTGGTTACATAGATAGCATATTTCCCCTCCCCAGATACAAGTAATAAGCACAAGAGAACAAGAGCACCAGAAAGAACATGTCGTGTTGCAATTGTGTCACTCAAGGAAGTACAGGGAAGATAATGTAAAGTACAAAACCGTAGAGTGTACTTGCCTGGCTCCAGAAAAGTACAAGTAGGCAAGAAAACTGGGTGTCCTCCTGTATGAAATAATGATGTATACAAGTTGGTCAAAATCTAAAATAACCAATTCTTAATCTAGCAAGTCACTAAAAATATATCCTAGGTCCTATTCTTGATGAAACAAGTTACCTTAATGATTAATAAATATGAAAAATCTAATTGGCCATCACTCAACTAATCTTGATCAATATCTATACACATCCTGGTTTTTCAGGAATTCCTACATCTCTATTACTTCAATAGAATATTAACAACACAACTTCCTAACTAGCCAAGCCTTACACCATAGCAGTTTATAGACTTGCTAAGCTCACTGTTCAGAACCAAATAGTTTACATCTGCTCCCTAAAGTTTTATTAAGACTAAACATCCTAGATTGCACCTGTTGACTGAACTTAAACTTCAGTCCCAATGTGGGACTGTTATCATTATTCTAAGCCAGTCCTATAGAAAATATTAGATATCAATTCCCAGGTGCTACTGTTATTAGGTTTCAAGTCATGACAGTACATCCTCTTGCATTGCTTTGGAACCATAAGAAATCAGGTGTTATTTATACACAATAGTTCACAACTAACCAATTTGAATTAGGACTTCCCATCCCCTGCAGACATTGATGAAAATACAGTTCTCAGTATCACTAGCTCAGAACATAGCTTGAATACCCAAGCTATTCAATTTCCTCAACTTAACCTTATGATCAAACAAGACATTAATCCCCTTATTTGTTCCTGTAGAAACATAAAGGGTTAACATCATTTTATTCTGAACAATGTTCAGATGTCCAAGGTTCAAGTTAAGGAATTTGAATCTCTCAGTTTCAAACATTCCAAGCAGTCACTACTAGGACTGATACTTCCAACCAGTTATCCTATTAGCTAAACTGTCAACATAAGTCTAAAATAGCCCAAAAGATCCAATATTAAGTCCTACATCTCTAGTCAAAAATCGATCTAGAATCCATCAACATGAATTAAAACTCATTCCTATCCCAGTCCAATAACAGGACAGGACAGGACAGAGCAGGATTCAAATGGCAGGGTTTAGTCAACAGTCCAATTTATAAAATATTCCGATATCCTTCATAACAGTTATAGTAACTATGAATCCTCAAAACACATCATG